>VXCM01001446.1:0-40501 GCA_014773175.1 Lucifuga dentata | reverse complement strand
CACCACCAAAAAAGTAATAATAATAATAATAATAATAATAATAATACAATCATTTATATTGGTTAATATGAAGATGTCTGTTTGTGTGGCATTTTTTTCAGTAACTGCCAGGAGCTCAGGAGCTTCAACACTTAGAATGTTTTTGTTTTGAATTTTATTTATATAACCATTTATATAACCGTCATATATCAGCGGCTGTTTTTAATGTGTGACCTATTATTGTGAGAGCAAAGCCACTTCCTGCTGCTGCTGTTTAACATATTTCAGTCTCATGTACTTTGCATTTTGTCACATTGGCTGTATGGATCACATCCAAATATGCCCAATGTAACAATAAGGTTCTGCATTACAGAATAGTGAAACTAAGGAAGTCTTACTGCTAATTCCATACATACAACTTTTTCACTTCAATAGCAGAATAAGTCCCTTCAGGGGAAACAGCTCATTAGGATCAAAAAGACAAGAAAACCTTCATCAACACAGGCCTTAGCAGCCACTTGCACATCTTTAGTGAGTCTATAAAGTTTCAGTGATCCACACAGGTAAACTGCATTAATCTTGAAGGGCTTATTAAAAAAATTAAACATCCAGGAAGTTCCAGAAGGCAATACATACTCGCACAATAACTCGAGATGGCAAATTTAACCTTAAATGGTTTTATCTGTATAAACATCACTGTAAAAATCCTGCATTTTTTTTTTTTTTTTTNCTCCAGTAAATTTCATTATATTCCAAGCACAGTCTTGCCTTGGAGCTCAGATCTTGGTTTAGACTGTTTCTCAATTGGCTGTGTAATTGCTTTTGATACTCTAACTGATCGCTTTAACTGAAGTACCATTAACGGAATTCTCTTTGGCAAGTACCTCTTACAAACCCAATATTAGTAATGTTAGCAAACTGTTAAAATGATCTCACTAATTCCAAAGGCTTTCAAATTAGCATGCTTCCAGTGCTCCCTTCCAATCAACGCTGGCTGTATTTATCCAGGGGCATAACATTTACATTTAGCATTTGTCAAAAAGGTTAATCACTCAGCCTGACCTGCTTGTATCAATTAATAGAGCAGCTTCTGTGCTTTCTCCCTCATCAAAATTAATATTTTATAAGGCGTCCGTCACTTGTCCACTTAATGATGCTCTTAAAAAAGCAACTATACAGCTTCTGGTATTCTATTAATGAATCAGAGCATTGACGCTTCTAGATACTTATAGATACAATTTCACAGGTTCAGGTTCTATAAGATGCTGTAGGGCATTTGGTTCGAACCAAGAAAGATTTTATGAAATACATCACATTTTCCACAGTTCCAGGTGAGTTTCAAACCAAAAAATCGTACAGAAACAGTTGCCATTACAGTTACCTTTGAATTAATTTTAGCATCACTGATCTTACTGTAGCCTTTGACATCATATAATTTTAAATGACAGCCGTATTTCCATGTTCATATTTTCATTTAGGGGTCTATTTTGAAATATTTGCAAGGCTCTGTCAATGCAAAACCATATTGGTGCTCTTCTACTCTCACTTACTGAAGCATGCACACACACAAAAGGTAGAATGTTTCTGATAATGTCTCTTTAAGAACCTCTCTTGAAAAGCTCCCTCTGTTCTGATTGGCCGGCTGCTTCAGGCTTAAGCTGCAAACAGCCACAGACTGCAAAAAATCAATACTGGCCAAACACTAGTTCAGTAACCTTGTACTTTGTGGGTGTCTAAGCAGGCGAGTAAGTTAAAATGTGTACAGTTTGACATGACATGTTATGGAAGTAAAGGACTGATCAAAAACAAAGCTTCAGGACCAATTAGGGCTTATAGGTGTGTCTTAATAAACACATTTCTGCACTGTCATTTATAGGTGTGAACCTCATGTTTTGCAGCTTTAAGTGCTTAACACATGCTATCTGCAGTATTCCACTATAAAAATTGGGGGAAATATCACATTCCCATATGTCCCCTTTAAAATTTAGGATTTCATTAAAGGCAAAGTTAATTAGTTCAGTTTAAACCAGTTTATACAAGATTACCAAAGTCTCCTTTTTGGTGCACGGATTGTGGAGTTCCTCAAGGTTTAATTTTAGACCAGTTAATGCTTTCCATGTGTACTCACTCCCTTTTGGAAATACAGCAGGGCATAATACGAAGAGCATTTGCACAGCATAATTAAATCCAAAACAATAGCTCTGCAATAAATACTACCTTTGTGAAGTTTGTAATTTCTCTTTATTTTTTTTTATACCATATCAGAGAAAATCAACTTTCATACTCACATTTGAACTGTATAATTAGTTTGCATTATATTGTGTCACTGTTTATGTAATTTTGTATACCCTTGTATTATCTGCAAACATATTTCCTTACTCAACAACACTGATTATCCACAGATTTCATACAAACCCACAATATCACAAGTATCTGTACCAAAATGAAAATTCTAGACTGTATGATTTGAACTCCATTCACTCTTCAAATTGTTTCCTGACAAATTAGAAACACTGTCAAGAACAAAAGGAAAAAAAGAAAAACTGACAGTGCAGTCTTGCTGCCATCCTTTGAGAGCAACATGTTCTAATCTAGAGAAAATATTTCACGTCTTTTTTTCTAACACATTACAACTACAGCTCTCTATTTTGGCATCAAGTCGCACATCCCCTTCACATCTTCAGCTTGTCAATATGCAGCATCTAAAATCCGAATTGGTACAAGTACAAAATCACACCATCAAAATCCTGGCATCTCCTCATGGACTAACTGCATGGATTTATCTTGAATTTTACTGATGTCTTTTAAATCACAGTTATATCTAGTCTGGGGCCATATGATAAATATTTTAATGCTCTTTGAGTTACTGTCTTGCTTCAGATGCTCAGGTAACAGCCCCCAGGCTGTTCCAAAGTCCAAGCTGAAGACTAAAGGTGACAAAGCTTTTGCCTTCAGGGCTCCTACACTTTGGAACACTGAAACCAGATGAACAGAATCACTAGTTAAATCATTTTTAAGGTAGGAGATGTCACATTTTAATGTTTTAAAAAATTATTACCCGTAAGTATTTCATATTAAAGTTTTTTGTCTGAAAAACAAAATTTTGTGAATAGACTTTGTGATCATTTTCCAGACAAACAAAAACAAAAAACAGGGAGGTATTGCAGAACACATAATAACATATGCACAATTCAGTAGCACCTGCTGTAGAAAGCAAGTAATGGAGAAGGAACATGAAGCAAAAGCCAGTGAACCAGATAGCACATGAATAAAGCAGGAGGGAGATGGATGGAGCAGGGGCTTTCGGCCTCCCTCCCCTCTCATTTCCTTCAGAGCTGGTCGGAGGCATCCTTGGCTTTAATCAGGCTCGCCTAAGCATTCCTCAGCACTGCTGTGGCATGATGATGGATGGTCTGGAGAAATACCTGTAATGCTAAGCTCTCCACTATTCTTTGTTTGGCAAAGCAAGTGCTCTCTCTCAAAATATGCTAGCAAAACCAAACAACTGATATCAGTGTAAATGTCCTGAAATATGAGGCATGTGTTTCACAGTTAACACTGTTTCTGAATTTGCATCTTATTAATTATAATGGTTCCCCATATGGTTTGATTTGTATCTGCTGGATTACAATTTTAATGCTCAAACCTGGTGCCTTGATATATATAAGAACACAGCCAACAAGTTCAGGCTTTCAGGAAATTTCTAACATTCTGTATGATACACATTCGTCATGTATGTCATTTCTTTTTGCCTCTGGACTGACATTAGGGCTGATAGAAAGATGTCTTTTCACTTGGTCCTGGGTGATACATTTTGTTCTTTTGGAAGTGCTAAAGGCTTAGTTTAATCTATTCACACACTCTTTTTCAAGCTGTTGCCTTCGAGTGCTGAGGGTACTGCTGCACACAGAGCAGCTCTTGTAATTTTAATAAATAATGTATGATTAATATGGCTGATTAAACAGTCTGGGAATCCTCTCCCTGTGTGCAACACTACTTCTGGCAGAATAATAAAGATTACCTCAGAGCTTTCCGGTCCTGTCACCATTGTCTGATAAGGGCTTAGACAAGCTCTCCAGATCAAAGAACACCTTTATGCAACATGGCGCTGCAAATTCAGTTCACAGTTTGGAAGTTTGTGTTTATCCCTCTGGAGTCTAATGCCATTGTCTGCTGATTTTTAGAGGCATTCTTTTATTTTCCTAGGATCTTCCAGAATCAAGTAGAAAATTGAAAATTATAATTTATTTGAGACTTTTTGCTAAATTCTTTTAGATTGGATTTTTTTTTTTTTTTTTNATTTTTTTTTTTTTTTTTCTAGAATGAAAAATTTTCTTGAAAAACAAAAGTTTTGACAATCCAGAGGATAACTGCATGGTTATATAAGGCATACAGTTTGCTGATTCTGATCTAAAGGTTTTCAGGCAAACTACTTTCAAAAAAAAACCTCAAAGCTCAAACTTTATGACTTTATCAGTTCAATTCAGTATTTTTTTTAGATTCATTTTAAAGAATAAAAAAAAATTGGTATTAGTGCTAATAATGTTCGCAACATCAATTTGTAAAAAAAAAAAAAAAGAAAGAAAAAAGAAAAAGAAAAAAGTGGGTGCTCATTATCTGACACCTTACATCCACTGCTGCAATTTGTGATACAGAGATGGTACTAGAAGACCTTTTACTTCTATCAATATTAAACTCATCCTTTGGAAAAACTGATTTAAGATGCCATAAAAATGAGGTGACCAATTATTTTGACTAAAGAGACAGACTGAACTTTTAAAAACCAAAGGTGTTTCTAATATTTTCTCCTTCCCCATTTAAGGGAAGTGGGGAAATATTACAAATGGCTGCAGGCACACACACACACACACACACACACACACACACGCTCATCCAGATTTCAACACTGGATCCTGGAAAAACTACTCCCTCCACTCTCTTCCTGTCTTTATCAGTTCATATTTGTTCAATATACACTATGATGTCATTTTTATGGTATATGTCATTCAAAAAATCATCAAAAAAATGAAAAGACTGAAAGCTCTGATGCAGTAAATTTACTCATATCATTTGCAATGATTATTATGTCAGGAGATTTCAGTGTGCACAGTCTGTTTTCCTGGTTGTTGCTCATGTTGGATCCAGTAGGTTTACTTTCTATGGGTGTGTGTGTGTGTGTGTGTGTGTGTGTGTGTGTGTGTGTGTTTGTTTTTGTTTGTTTGTTTGTTTTTTTTTATCTTATGATTCTGCTCTGATCATTTCTTTGGCTTCACTGCTTTCACCATCATCATCATCATTGCCAGCAGGCTACATAGCCACTTGAGGACCCAAATGGCCAATTATTTGGAGCACTTTGTATCATCTGCCAACCAAACGTTTTTTCCAGCCTTTTGTAGTCCGTGTTTATTTTTTCTGTGTAGCTCAAACTATTTCACTACCTGTGTGTGTGTGTCTGTGTGTGCATACATGTTTAGATCAGAGAGCGAGTGAGACAGAAATACAAAAAAAATGACCATCTGGTTGAATGTGTAAACTAAAATGGAGGGGCCACAGGCAATATTATGTATTATACGTGTACAGATTTTTTTTTTTTTTTTTGGCCACACCAGGTTTGACCTGTAGGCTCTACTCTGCCCCAGTCTTCTCTAAACTGCTTTCCTTCAAACAAACCTGACCGATTCTTATGTTTTACCTTCTTTCATATCCTCTGCCTTAGCCTTAACCTAGAGCCTATAATATAGATTGGTTAGTTTTGCTTTGTTTTTCCTTTTTTTTTTATTTGTATGAGTTGTGGAATCCCCCACTTGAAGAACTATAGTACGTTGCCTTCAATACCATACAAATAATGAGAATACATTTCCTATGGTTCTGCATATACTAAAACTTTCTTGCTTTAAATTATCTTTATATATCGAATTTCAATGGATTTAGACAAGGTCAGGACAGGCCCCTGGTGTATGAGGAGAAAATGCTATTACGAACTTCATTGCTTTTGAAGAACACATCCTCTCCGTGGGCTTTGGGTAATATACTTGATGGGATCACTGCCACGAGAGGTCAAGCAAGGAAAAGAATGGCGTATTTCTAATTTAACTGCCAGTGTCTTTGACAGACACTGGCCTTTGGTAGACAAAGGTTCTTCAAGACTATTTTTGAGAGAAATAGAAGTCACTTAGGCTAATGCTTGGCAGAGACACTCGCAGAATCCAATAAGCAGCAGGTTAGTGGCTGTCAGTTGAACTCTACATCATGCAATGCTTGAGGAACACTCTGCTGTAAGTTAGCTTTTAGGGACTCCAGAGAACTTTAAGTGATCTAACCAATTTTGTGCACATACAGTATAAAGATCTGATTGCAGTTGTCAGCAGCTTTCAAAGTTCCTACATATATTCTCAAGACAAATTTACACAACATTAACAGTTCCACTTAAAGACAAACCTTCCTGATCTACACAAATGTGAGTAGCTAAGTCAGGGATGTTCACTTGATCAAAAGTTAGTGCCTCCCAGCTCTTGAATGGTTAAACACACCTGATTTAGCCAATCAGGTATGGGCAGAGAAGGTAGAGATGGGAAATATGTAGTGCCACGTACCAGGATAGAGAACCACTGGCTTCAAATATTTATTTGTGTCACCAGAACATTATGCTAAATTTAGGATGAATTTATGAGGAAACCCAGATTTGCCACAAAATATAAGGCCCTAGCTCTGAGATAGCTGGTTAGCTCAAAGCCCTTTATCAACATACCCACATGTCCATGTGAGTCATACCATCTTGTGTACTGTTGCAATGTGGTTGTCTGGCTGTTTGCTCACCGCACACTACTTGACCAGGAGTTGTTTGGTCTCAAAAGAAAACATGCTGAAGTGGAATATGTGTATACTAATGTCTCCCAATAAAAGCAAGTGTGGGAGGCATTATGAGAGCCATCATTTTTAAGACTCGGGGAGTGTTTGAATAAACAAACACAAAAATCCTGCAGACATGTTGGCATTTCATAACAATACAAAACGACAAGTGAAGCAGACAGTCACAATGAAATACGACTGTGTGCCATGACTATATTTTACTAATACCAGTGGCATGACTTTTAATAAAGACAATTTGTTCATTGTCTTTACTTGTTTATTAGTATTTATTTATTTGTTACTGGGGTTAGAGGTGGTGGGAGTCGATCCCAGCATGCATCGAGCAGATTCATGTTAGGGCTGATGCAGATCTGTTGCTCACACTTTATGGGCGATTTAACATCTGCATTCCATCAGACCTGCAAACGGAAAAAGAGAAGAAAACCTTCACAAATGCAGGGAAAACATTCAAATGCTCCAACCACTAAGCCGCTGTCTCATTTGTATATTTGAACACGTAAACGTTTGAGTTGTGACTCAAGAAATTCAGCAATCACAACTACACAGAAATGTAAAGAGGCATGTATCTGCAAAGGACAGCACCAAGGTTAATGGCCTGGGTTGGTGTATGACTTTGGAGGGTGATAACTTCTGCAGTAATTTGCTGTTTATTTGAATAGAAAAGACTATAAATAGTGCAGGCTTGCAGAGTGACAATGTGATTATGGCTTTGGCAGCTCAAGATAAGCAAGTCGTGTTGCTCCAAGTAAAAGCTATGCAAGGATTCACTTTCCTTGACCTAAAAAGTGCCAACACCCCTCCACTTGTCCACACCCTTAAAGAATATCATCTACACTCTAAGCAGATTCTTTGCCGTCATGAAATAATCTGTTTCTTCGGTGTTTTTAAGCACATGTTTCTATTTTGATTCTTTTAAAGGGCAGGACTTGTTCATGTTATGCTTACTGTCACTGGTATTGGCATTACACTTCTGGAAACACCCCTCAAACAACAACTATGCATATCATCTTAAAATCATTTCACACTGCTTGAGTTTTGTTAGTTCAATTACCATCAAATCACTGGCTGCTGTTATTGTGACTGCTGCATGCATGATTCATTTGCACCTGTTTTTTTTTTTTTTTTTTTTTTTTAGTCCTGAAGAATCAGTAATGGACGTCAGTTGGAAATAATAAATCCACTACAAGGGATGTTGTGGTTTGAATTTTAGATGGTACAAATACAGTCAGAGAAATATTCAAGGTTTCAAATTGTTCATTGTTATCTGAATTAAGATCGGTAACTGTCGTTTATTTATTTATTTTGAGTGGGGTGACATTTACACTAACTGCAAAACAACAGTGGGAAACTAACATAAAGCACAAATTATAGGAAGAATTGAGTGCTTTACCTTGACTTGGCCATACAGGGCTGGATGGTGATATCTGTTAAATGTGTTGGACCCTTTAGCAATGACTTTTCATCAGCACATTTTGCAAACTAAATATCCGTCTTCCTCCTGCTCCTTTTTAAGATACCTAAAATGAAAACTATCAATTTAAAGCACTTTTTCCATAGGTATAAGGCCTGGATGTCAAATCCCTCTGCCATGCTAAACTACAACATTGTAGACAGAGGTTGTTAGCATAAACAAGGACACACAAACACACACACACAACACAAGCAGCACTTGCCAGACAACACACACACAACACATGCCACAGTTAGAACTGCAGAAGCCTTTCCAATGAACTGCAAAATGTTTTCAAGGTTTTTTTTTGTTTTGTTTTGTTTTGTTTTTGTTTTTTTCCTAGTCCAGTGACTCAACTTCAACCTTCTAGACAAACAACAGAGGAGTCTCTGGGGCAATATTGAAAGGTGCTGCTAGACACTGAGAAAATACTCAATTTACCTTTTTTTTTTCCAACATAAACTACCCTTTTCTCATGGATTTGAAACCATGGCATTTTATGAGCATAATTAATAGTAAAATGGTTAATACCAACATCCCTACCATCCACACCTCTTGTTTAGTTATTGTATCTTCTTCACCAGTTTCCTTCTGAAGAACTGAAGAATACTTAACCTGTCAAAAGGAAACTTTTTTAACTGTAGGTAAGCAGATGGCAGAATTTTCATGCATGCAGTATGTACTGTAGAATTAGGAAATCTGTCATATTTGTTGGAAATGTAGGTAATTATGCCACAATTTTCCTCTTAACTTGTCAGTTCTAAAATTGGCATGTACTGTATATGAAAAAGTTGGTTGAGCTTGAGAGCTTTTAAGAGCATGGTTGTTGCAGAAAATGACTGACTTTAACAAACTTGTTTTATAAACTGCAGACCCACAATAGCTCCACTTTATTCAATCATTCTTATGTAATGCATTTCCCAGATAACCAAGCAACATTTTTCCTTTCTGCAAAAGCAATATATTGTATGCTTTCTTCCAAAAATGAAAATCCTGTGTATCTCACAAAGAAGTGTGATTATCTAACAAAAAAAACATTCATTTAAAAAAAAAATATCCTGCATAAATTGCACCTCAAAATTTTGTGAGCAGTCTGTGTCAGTATACTATTTCTTGGTCCACAGACAGTCTTTGACATTATTGGTCATGTTGGCCTACCTGAAGACATGGATTTACAACTCTCATTTTAGGATTCATCAATCCATACATTTTCTATATCCTTTTCAGAGTCATGGGGTTAGTGGAGCACACTTCAGTATGCACTCTGGATAGGCTGTTTATCAGTTTATCTGCTGTTTATCTCAAACACATTTGCTGCTGTGTAAAACATAAAGTTTGTAATTCACCTAATCTATATTGCTTTGGACTGTGGGAGGAAACTGCAGTATCTGGAGAAAACTCACAAATACATACAGAAAGGCCCTGAACAGGTTCAAACCCAAACTGATTTTGCTCTCAATAACCACTATTTTTTTTTTTTTTTTTTTTTTTTGGCATTTTTGGCATTAGAGTCAATCTCTAGTTATGATCTTTTGTGTTTATGCTTTACTGATTACATGTAATGTGCCTTAACTGAGCAGTTTAGTGATTTTTATTTTTTATAAATCATATCGCAAAAATAAGCATTAAGAGCCAGAGCCCAAATAGTTGAGCATAAGGACAGACAACTTGGACTATTACATGAAAACAAATTACAAGGCTCCCTCAGATTTCACAATCAACTTGAAAACATATGAAGAATCTTTACAATGCAGTGTTATACAGGATTAATTAAAGCAACACAGTAATCCCTAATAATCTGGATGGTGATTATATATCCCCTTTATGTTTCTTTATGGCCTTTACATAATCTACTGTAAGTCATATCACACCACATCACTGTACATTTACAGTATATACAGCACATGTACAAACTATACATTTATACATGTCATTTGATCCTATCCTGTATTTTAAAAAATACTAAGTATCACAATTTGATGTATACTTGATGTATTACTTGGTATACTAATAAATGCTGATTTTTTAAATTATCATTAAAAATGTGTTACACAAGACACAACAAACATAAAGACAACACAAAAGGAAGGTATACTGGTGCTACACACTGTACACCTGCTGTTTTTAACACTGTTGGTACAAACCCTTTGCATTTCTGTCAAACTAGCAGTAGTGTCTACTTGATGGTAGCTGCGTGATCAGGCTGCTGTCCCACTGTTTGGCATCTGTGACTTTCTTCTGGTTCCGACCTGTGCAACTAAATGACACTCACAGATGGCAAATCTCCTACAGTAATTTACTGTGATGTTTTTACGGCCTTGTCAAGAAGCTTCTAGTCCTCATTGGTACAATTTCCTTACTGAAATTATGCCACGGAAACTGAGAGTATTGTATTGAGATTTTCGTTTTGGGGTCTGTTTTGATTCCTTTTAATGCATTAATGTGTTAAACATTCTTTTAGGCCTCCTCCTGAAAAGCCCACTCTGTTCTCATTGGCCAGCATGGCAGCATGGTGGCTGATAGTCAAACAGTGGCTCACTATGCTAATCAGTATAGTGATTAGCATTCACTATGCTAATCAATTGTGTTATATGTTGACAACATGCTATAGAAGTAAAGGAGTTCAGCAAAAATCTAGCTGTCAGGGCAATTCAGGACCTATGGGTTTGTCTCACTAGATGCATTTCTTTTGGTGTGAGCTTCAGGTTTCACAATTTTGACAATGTTCAACACATACTCCCTTCTATATAACATTATATAATTGGGGGCGCAACATTGGTGTATCTAACATCAGCATATTTACCAGCATCTTTACATATTGCAGTAAAGATGCAGATGCAGCATTGTCATTGTTGCTGAACCTGCTTGAGCACTCAAGAATTCATCCATCCATTTTCTAAACCCGTTTCTCCTGTTGAGGGTCAGGGCTGACACAGAGACAGACAAACACATTCACACTCTCATTCACACCTACGGGCAATTTAGAGTTCCCAATTCACCTGACATGCATGTCCTTGGAGGTAGGAGGAAGCTGGAGTACCCGGAGGGAACCCACGCGGACACGGGGAGAACATGCAAACTCAAGAATGTGAAAAACAAAAAATCTCATCAGCACCACTGACATTAACGGAAGTGTGCTTCTCACTGTTCACCTTCTGATCAAGAAGAATTCCTTCACTGCAAAACTTAAATCAACGTCATTGTAATTTCACTGCTCAGTGAGTTTCAAAAACTCTCTCTGTGCTCTGCGAGAAGATTCATTGCTGATACTGATTGATTGAATTCTTCCTATCACTGTTCTGTCCTTCTCTAATTTAATAATGCAGTTCCTATTGCATTTTGCAGAGCAGTCACCAGTGAAAGTGAATACAGAAATGATTTAATCGTGCACCTCAGGCATGCACCTCCATTCATTACTACTGTAGTTGAAGTGAAATATATTCTCAGTGCTTGTTCCCTCACCGTTTATAATCTGAAGCCCAATCACAGAAACTCTCCATATGCTCTGATCTACAGTGTGATCATGTGATATACAGTATACTGACTGAATGATGGATCAGGCCTGACAAAGAATCTATTATGTGATTGGTGCTTTGACCCTGTATGTAGTCTCACTTTGTGATTGTGTGTGATGCTCTGAAGGCTGTTTTAGCTGAAATTAAAGTTTCCTGCTGCTGAAAGTTTAATTCATACTTTCTTCACATCCAGACTCGACTACTGCAATAGCATACTTTATGGCACATCCCCCAAAGTCCTCAGCAAACTTCAGTACATCCAGAACTCTGCTGCTCGGCTCCTCACTCACACCTGCACTTGTGACCACATTACCCCTGTCCTACAGAATCTCTACTGGCTCTCTATCCCTCAACGAATCCAGTTCAAACTCCTCCTCATCACACATAAAGCTCTTCATAACCAGGCCCTGTCCTACCTCACTGAGCTCCTTCACCACCGTACTCCATCACACAGCCTCCGTTCTGCTGGATCAAACCTCTTGACCCCCCCCCCCCCCNACAAGATTAGGCACCGGACCTGGGGCGACAAGGCTTTCTCTGCTGCTGCACCCTTCCTTTGGAACTCTCTATTCAACCACAACCATGATTCTCCCTCTCTGCCCATTTTTAAAAACTCTCTTAAAACTCATCTTTGTAAAATTGATTTTAGTATCTGACCTCCTTTGTGTTAGAAATCCTTTTAGTATTTGACCTTCTTAGTTTGACTATGCCATGTTGTACTATTACTGTGTTGTTATCTTTGTCCCTTTTTTTGTAAAGCAGCTTAGAGCATTTAGAAAAGTGCTGTATAAATAAAATGTATTATTATTATTATTATTATTAATATTATGATTATTATTAAAGTGTGTGTGCTGCTGCATAAATGCTGCAATATTTATTCACCCAGACAATGTATTTTTGGTCTAAGGACTAAACAATAACAAGAAACTTTTAAACAAATACACTTTCACTTTCTTGTTGAAGCACATTTTTAACACCCAGAGTAAAATTTGTATAGCACTGTAGTACCCTTGTTTCATGACAATGATGGTTACCTTATAAGTTTCAGTCAGATTTCAGGTATTATAAAGATGGAAATATGGCAAAAGATAAAATTAGTTCTGATGTTTAATTATTTGTAAAACATAAACGAAAGAGAGTCATTTATGTTTTTATATTAATTCCTATTTCCTTTCTGTTTCATTTGGCTGGTTGGGGAATAGTGCAGCTATGTCATCAACAACACACAATTAATCTGAAATATTTTCTCTGGAGCAGATTTCCAAGCCTTCCCTAGCGGTCTGAACATCCAAGCTGTGATGTTTCAGAGTACGCTGCTGCACACATCACAGCAATCTTGGGAATTGCTGCCTTTCCAAATGGCAACAATGATACTATTACCATTTTTGGACCAAGATGGCAAACTGATGGGGATGACACAGCGTGTGTTCACTGTGTGACTTACAACAAATAATTGTACAACTGTTCTGCAATATCAGAGCTGCTTCGGGGAGACCCTGGGGTGAAAAATCTTTTGTGGGCCCCAACAATTGCCAACTAACATCACTGTCTTGTCTTTAAATTGTGCATATACTTGATTCTAATTTATTTATATAACATATGAACCCTGTTATAGAAAAAGATTATGCACTACATAAGTCCAAAATCAAAACAATGTATAGGGGCGTTAAAACTAAAGTTTGACATATTCCTCAAGCCTACATAATAAAACAGGTCCCTCTTAAGACACACACCATTTTAGATGATATTTAACTTTGGTTATATTTACTCTAAACAAATTTGCAGTTAATCAGTTTACCACAAACTAACTTTTTGGGTCCTGGTAACACTGCCTTCTGTAATACAAGCCAAGTACTCACACAGCCAAAATGATGGGTTTGCAATCAAAACACAGTGCTGTTTGTGGCTTTAATCTCCTCATTGTGGAAAAGTTGGTTGGCAAAACACTTACATCTAATCAAGTGTCAGTTGTCTGGTTGCATCTTGATAAGAAGTATAAATAAAATAGGGTCTGTCTCTTTCTTTTTTAATGTTCAAGTTTTCCTTTGCCCTTATGTCACATGCCCTCAACAAATGCTCTCTGTTACATTGAGACTATGTGGCTATTTTTTTTTAAGACACACATGCTTAAATGACATATAAAACACCTGTGCTGTGTTGATTAGTTTGAACTTATCTCCAGTAGATTGTCTCTTCCCTCAAAGACCTGTGGTTATATATGTAACCTACAAATCTTTGCCACAGAATATCCTGAATGTTGCTGGAAGCCATTCTAGGTGAATATGAGGAGATTAAGGCATGAATCCAGGCTAATAATGTAGAAAAGACAATACTGATTAATTGCTACTTTAATGCCAAAAAAGCTACATATTGGAGATTTAGACAGATGTTGCTACTTGCAAATCATTGGCACATTTCTCATTATAAAAACACTTTTTTCTCAATTTGACACTATGTAATTATCAGATTAGTAGTTTTGCACACAAATAAATGCTGCACATTTCCAGAGTATAACCACACTGTCTTGCTTCAAACACCCCTCTCACAACAGCCAACAAGCAGAAACAGCAACAAGCTGTTTAGAGCTGGTCAGATTCAACCCGCTGATTGACCCAACTGGCTCAGCTCCCTGTCCCACAACCCCAAAGCAACAGCCTGAACTCCTAATTGGGAAAGCTGTGGTCTCATAGCAAAGTATGAGCCAATCAGGATGTCCTCTTCTCCACAGGAGTGGAACTGCATGCTGGCTGCAGAGCTTGTTAAGGCATAGTTATACTTGTAGCATCATGGGAGCACACGCACACACACGCGCACGCACACACGCACACACACACACACACAGCAAAGCAGAGTGCTCACATCACCAATGCACACAGCATTCTCTACCCATTAAAAAGCAGCCAGTAGAATTTTTCTGTGGTAGATTTGAAGACAGCATAAACATACAGCATAGTTAAAAACACACATTGTATAAACTTTCTAAAGCAATGTCATTTGGTCATGTCAAACTGACATTTAATTATGGTTAGAGGACAATGAGACACAGCAATGGAAAGAAACTAAAATAGCCAACTTAGCTGACATTTGACAGCACAACTCAGTAACCAAAATGTCACAAGGAAAATGAAGCAATGACGCAAAAAAGATATGACATCTTTTGTTATTGCTACTCTATCCATGCATTTTTTTTTCACCACCACCCTCAGTTAACTCGTGTTAGTACAGAATATGGCATAGATCCAAAACTACTGTAGACAGAAACATTCATATGAAGTAAAAATTTGGGATGATCGCATATTTGAAGGCCAGCAGTGTGAATGACAGACATCACATGATAAGATCACAGCTCAGGTCACATCAGACCTAAAAGACAGCCGCTAATGATGTGAGCTGGAAGAAAAGCCTTCTGTCCTGTTAACGTGAATATAGTTTACAATATTTGAACATAACATCTGTTATAGAAGAAGCAAAAGGCAGATCAACGAATAAAATGACAAAATGACTGATGGCATGACTATGTGATCAAGTGGTTAACAAAATATCTACACATTCAAACTCTCATTGATCACTAATGAGAGACAACCTCAGCAGTACAAAGTTTGTTAACAAAGTTTGTTAAAAGTAATTTGGTTTTGATTTTCATAATTCCGTAACACTCAGCAGCTGGCACAAGTCTACATGTGGTGTGCTGACAGATTTCACTATTTAGCATAATGCACAATACCCCTAGAGGCAACAGGAGGGGCCAGATATCTCATGACATGAATTATCTAAACACTTTCAGTTCTCCTGCAATTATGAAGTAAAGGAACTCTGGGAAAAGTTACAGAAAAGTTACAGTTGAGCAGCACCATCATTTTAAACCAGAAATGAAAGCGACGAGAAGAAGTGATCACATTTTGGAGGTGATCCAGAGCATATACTGGGATCTAGAAGAAATTTTTAGCTTAAAATCCTTGGTGGAGGTATGCCCTCTTGGAGCGCCTTGTTGTGACTGAGATCTGGTCACAATACAAGCCATCATCCATATGGTCTCACAGATCAGATTGTATACTTCTGTGTGCATTTACATCTTACATTAACATGTGTTTTTCCATATATGAATAACAGATACTGTATATGGATGCAAACTGCATTTTAATGCAAAATGGGACCTATGACTCCAAGGTTAAATATGATTCCTTCAGCATAGAGGTCTGTCTTATCACAGATATCCATTTTATTTTATATCTTGGGCAAATTAACGCAAACAAAGCATTTGTAAATTCATTGTCTGTTGCCACATCTGTTCATATTTTTGTTGCACTACTTTAAATTTGCATGACCAATCTTTTTAAATCTTTTTTATTTGTGAAAAACAATAGCAATATTCATCACAAGTCAACAACACAACAGAGAGACTCTGGTGAGCAATAATGAAACCCTCCCTGTCCTGACCAGCAACCTGTTGTCATTAGATATCAAATCTAAGAATAAACTACAGGGACAACAGGTCTTACATTTAAAGTCACCACAACATTGAATCTTAAACTGTGAGCACCATTAACAGTGGATTTTTCCATGGTTTCAGTCATCATCTAGTCCCCTATGACAGATACACTGACATAGTACTAGATGATACGAGATGACTAGATGATACACACTGTGTTTACCCATAACAAACTGTACTGAATCTCCCAGCACCAACATTCAACCGTTCCTCTCTACACAGCATCTGAAATGTAGCATGACCTTTCTGGTCCCATCAGACTGCCAGGCTGTCTGCTTGATGAGTTTGGGTCCAGTTTGTGCTGACGGGAATCTGGAGGAGGAGCAGAGTCGAGTCAAATCAGAGATGTGAAGCTACTTATTCAGATCTGCCTTGTCTTGGCATTTTTCTACACCATGTATACTTAATTTAGGTGTTACTGTAAACTACTTTGCGACAAGGGGTGATTGATAATTTCTGAGCATGCCACATAAAGGAAGTAAACAAAGGCTGAGATTTTTTTATTTTTATTTATTAATTTATTTATTTTGTGTGAGGCTGTCATCCTCAATTGTGGCTTTGAACTACTGCAGACTTGGCTTCTTCAGACTTTCATTTCTTCCCAAACATGAAAAAGACTTTAGCTGGAACTCATTTTTACACAGATGATGATGGCATATCAGCTGTGAAGAATTTTTTGGACAGCCAGACTTCCAGACTTTTATGAAACTGGGATAAAAATCCCTCCAGAATCATTTGTTCAAGTGTGTCAAGTTGGAAGGTGATGGCGTTGGAAAAAAGCAACACTGCAACTCCTCTCACCCTTTTCAACATCACCCTATATGGCCTTTTGCTGGGCTTGAAACGTTTTGAAAATGTTGGCACTGAATGATCTGTATGTAAAAGTTTCTTATTTATTAGAATCATATTATTTTAGAAACAAACTCAAATACATAATTGTTGATGGCACGGGATGCCAACAGTAATTTTGTTATAATTCTTTCATTTTTATCTCAGGGAAAAAGGATTAGAGTGCTCATGGGACATGAGCAGTTGGGTAATCAGCATTCAGTATGTACATGTCATAAAAGATCACATAATTAGACCTTTCTGTGAATGCAATGGATGATCACACAGGCTCATATGCTTGTTTGATGTCTCTAACTTTAATTCTTTGGACATGAGGCAAATATCTTACAGGCTACTCCCAAATTCCTCATTCTAATTTAATTTAACAAAAATGTAATATTCTCCTGGAAATGTTCTCAAAACCATTTGTCTTCTGCAGCTTGTTGCAAAACAGATCTCCCTTTGATTCTCCTCATCATATAGCAAATGACTTCTTGTTTAATGTAATGTAATGATGTCTGAAATGATTGTTACTTAGTTTTAGATGGGGAGCCAGCCTGGTGGGAGTCCTAATAAACAAAATCCACAAGACATCTGAATTATTAATATTAGCACTGAAAATGTAATTTGGGGAGGAATTCCAGCTGAATAAGAATACCAGCTGGATAACTATTACATTGTTTTCTGTTTATGATCAGCACAAATCATTTACAGGTGCAGTTTCAGCCAGATGCGTTTTGCATTTACTTAACTAACACATAAATTAAATTTGATTTCATAGAGCTAGAGTTTATTATTCATTTTATGTACACATTGCAAATGCTGGAATCATTTAAGTCAGTATAAAATGTGAGCAACTAAACAACAAAATAAATGCTTGAGGGACATCGTGAGCAACAGGATTTGGCCTGAGAATGCCTATGTGTATTGATTGGTTGCTCACTGGACCATGAGGTAGCAATTACGTGATCACACTCAGAGGTCGGAGCTGGATGTCACTGCAGGCTTAACTAGTATCCAGTTGAATAATTTCCCGCTGAAATGTAATATGCAGATGTACACTATATTGTGATCACATACATTTCGAATCAAAATCAATATTAGTGTATGTATAAATGAGTGGGCAAAATAATATTTAACATTCTGACAGTTGCCTTCTTTTCTGCATGTTCATTAATATGAGCTCCTCAACTTATCAAGTTCTGTAATTGAGCTACAATACAACAGCCACTCTTTCCTGCTGTAGATAAAGACCCTGGGTTTAATTCATAAAACACATGCTAATTTTGCAGTGCCATGCTAAATAAGCACAATGATAACTGAAGCTGATTCATAAAACTTACCTTGTGCTAATTAGTGTACCGGTAAATCATTACTTACGTTGTTGTAAGGGGTGTCACAGGTAAATGCAGCATGCTGATGAGCTGCAACATATTTAAATGACTGCTTCTTCTGGTGTCAAAGTTAAACAGGCAGGTCAAATCAGCAAAGGAAACCTAAATTTTGTGGTTTAGAGCAAATACCAACTATTTGGCGGATGCTGCAACTGTGAAACAAGGAAAAAAAAGATCCAGGAAAATATAGAAGCCATCAATGAGGTATCAGAAGTAACAAGATTAACTTTAAAGTGTCAAAAATGGTGGAATGATGAAAACAAATAAAACGAGGCAAATACGGTTTAAAATGTCACCCAGAGTTTTATACCGCTGAAATTTATGATCAGACTGAAACGGGTCTTAATTTCTGTGTGACAACATGTTTTAGAGTAGCTTGCATGTCGAGTACTCGACATGCAAATGAGGAAATACCGTAGTAATGCCTGTTTCAATGCAAAAACTACAAGAAACCAGTAAGGGAGGCTTTTATTAATATCTCCAATACAACTATAACAGCCTCATCATAAGTTTTCCTGTCTTTCCTATCATTCTCCTGGACTTTAGTAATCTGTCCTTACCTAAATCACAAATCTGAGCAGTTATCTGTTTTATGGAGTATATAAGATTGTTTCAGACTGAGAGAAACCAAATTCTTAGCCGACAGAGAGAAGAGAATCAGTTGGACAAGATTTGATCTCTTTTTAGTGGACTTCATTAACAATGAGAGAACAGAAAGCAGCAAATCCAATGTCACGAAGCTCTTTTCATACTTTAAAAAAAGTAACCTGACGTAACCCAACCTAACCTCATTAGGAACAGTGTTTGCACCCCAGAGTGCATCTGATCTAATAAAATGGCCTCATATTTCCTGGTTGCTATGCAATCATGCAGAACAAACATCAGACCGGATAACTCAGCAGACAGATTCTCAGACCATTACAGATGGGTGTTTAATGGTTGGTAACAGACATTGTGGGCTTCATGATATTGAAAAGCTTGAAAAAGATGACTCATCAGGATATTTTAGATTTTTTTTTTTTTCCATCACTCAGACCTTCAGCATTTGTGCCCTTTAGACCGCATCATGCATTTTTGTGTGTTGACCTCGGTGGTGTTCAAACTGCAATGCTGTCATAAATCTCAGCTTTGAGAATCATAAAGGTGCAGTTTTTGTTGACACTGTGTCACTCAGGTGGAAATTCATTTCTATGGTAAATTTAGAGGATTTGGAGGGTATAGTTTTTTTCCATATGTTATCATTTTCAAGACTGTTCCTTCTGTAGCTTTCAATAATTTCAAGGAGCTCCAAAATATTTCACCCCACACTTTGAACACATTCTCTGCACTCTAATTAAACCACCACATACACTACTTATTACTGAAATAAATTTAACATGTCTTTATGGCTCTTAATAAATATGACCTGTCTTTATGGCTGTTAATAAATATGACCTGTCTTTATGGCTGTTAATAAATATGACCTGTCTTTATGACTGTTTGTAATTTGATTTATTTCAGTAAAATTCAAAGTCATTTTTTTACATGGTAGTTCTGGCATTTTCCACTTTTTGTCATCTAAAACTTTGTACTACAGTAAAACTTTCTACTATGGTAAAATTTGTGCGTTTATTTGTAAAATATGTGAAATTTTGATAGCATAGTGTTTAGCTGTGAAAATGTGAATCAATGTTAATTAAATGTTCACACACTATCACATACACACACACACACACTCTATTACACATAGAGCTCTCCAACAATTCACAGAACTCTTTTGCTGCCATGTTCGATTTCAAAATAATTTCATTGAACATTTTGCGCAGGACCATATGATCTGTGTTATTTACTGTGATTTACAGTTCTAGTTTTTGTCTTTCTTTAAATCTGCTGAATCCATGAGAGCATGAAAACTAAAGGTGTTTTCACACCAAATTCGTTTTGAGCATTTGTTCAGGACCCTGGAGCGTTGTCCCTTTTGTGAACATAATAACTGAACTCGGGTCTGCACCAAAACAACTGGACTTAGAGGAGGTGGTCTTGATTACAATCGAACTGTGGAGTGGTTAGTTCATTTGTGAGAACATGATCTGTGCTAGTTCTGAACCAACTATGAGGAAAGCTATTGGTCTGTTGATTGATCTATGTTACTAGAGAGGGTTGCACATGTGGCAAATGCTTCACTACATCTCCAGTAAAGTTTGTTTTACCCTAGACGCTCATCAGATATCCCCTACTTAAAGGATCATACCAGCCATTTTGCATGTTTGAGCCTAATATATTCAATTTTCATACACATAACATTACTGACAATCATTTCCCAAAGCATATTACTGGAACAGTGAACTATAAAAGAAAAAAAATCCTACCTTCCAGGCAGCCATTGGTTTCAGTTCATTCTGGTATGCTATTAAAATCAACTTGTTGATACTTGAAATGTTCTTGGGATAGGTAATCCATCATTGTGAACAAGATGTGTGTTTAGGTTTGTTTTTGTTTTTTTGTTTTTTTTTTGTTTTTGTTTTTTGTTTTTTTTTGAAGTTACGTAATTTTAGCGTTTAAGCTCAATAAAAAGCATAGAGTGAATGTAGGCCTCCACCAGGGAATATAGCCCCAAAAGAAGACCTGCGTTCATCAAAAAATATAAATGACCATAAATTCACAAGGCTGCGTAACTATTAGCAGGGGAAACATCAGTTTTTAAGGTGGGTGTATCACTTGAATATTTGATTTTGAAAGATTAAAAAATTTTGCAAAATATCAGGATAGCTGAAATACAGTTTTATCCTTTGGGAAATGATTGTCAGCAATGTAACATGTATGAAAATTGAATNGAAATACAGTTTTATCCTTTGGGAAATGATTGTCAGCAATGTAACATGTATGAAAATTGAATATATTTGGCTCAAACATGCAAAATGGCCAGTATATAGATATACTGACCTTTAAAGCCAGTATAATGGTCCTTTAAAACCATTAACCGTGTTGAGCATAAAACAAGCTTCACCGCAGTTAAACTACACCTTTGATTAGACATTGCCATTGAAACAGATGCTGTGAAATGGTCCTCCTAACATATCAAACTTACTAACGTGTCTTCAGATGAACATGCTGAAGGTTTAGCATGCGTTAGCGTGTGGTTGTATGTGCTCCATTTTCCTGTTCCAAAAGTAGCACGTTTTCTTCACATAATATGAAGCAATAGGCAGTTTTTTGTTTTTTGTTTGTTTGGTTTTTTTTTGGTTTTGTTTTGTTTTTGTTTTTTGTTTGTTTGTTTTTTTTGTTTGTTTTGTTTTTTTTGATTTGAAGACATTGTCTTGGAGTCAAATCCAGCTTCTGCTGTCATAGTTTTCTTGGTACAATGACAAAATAATGACTATGATTATGAAAATATCCAAATTCCATCTTTATTCCATATGATTTAGTTATCCCGGCATAGGAAAGTTTTTCCTAGTTTGATTTCATTGGTCCCGCCCCCAGATATTTCTGACCAATGAGCAGAGCGAGTGTTCTCACGTGACTTTTGTTGATATATATTTTGGTCTAATTGGATATTTTTCTGTGTGAAAACAAAACAAACCAACCAATAAATGCAGCATTGTAACAATTTAGTCCCTGATTCAGACCAGAGCAAACAGACTTCAGCTCTGAAAATGTCCTAGTCATTCCATTGGAATATATGTATGTATATATATATATATATTACCTCTTTGAGAAAAGTACTACCAATAACAGTATTTTGTGAGAGTGAATGCCTGGCTTATTTGGTTTGGGTTTGCAAACTGTGTCAATTTTGGAATGACAGACAGCTCACTGTGAGAGTTACAGTTGTTGAAATATAATAGTATGAAGCCAGAATGAGGTGGCCTGACAGCACAGGGACACCAAACAGTAAAGTATAAAGTAAAAGCCATATTTTGTCATCATGTGGCTGATATTTGAGGCCAGTAGAGTAGCTCTATACTCACACAGGGGATAAACCTGAGGAAAAAACAAAAAAAGACATGCAAATAAGATGAGATGAAATTGCTCTAGCACTGTAGGTTATGGTGTGTCAGAGTAATAATTCTGTTAGATATGCTAGGTTGGAATCCATGAATACAAAGAAGTACTTGCTTTGATTTCACGTGTCGCAGAAGCACTGAGACGTCCACTGTTTGAAATTCCACGATGTAAGGTCTCATCATTTTGCTATAATTTGTCTCATTAAGCACAGTCACAGGTCGTTTGTTCACACCAAGGGGTACACTCTGTACTTGGAATATTGAGTCTTTTATGACAACAATTTCCGTTACGTAGCTTTTCATTGAAGTGGTGGGGAGTGGCAGAGAAATGGCCCGAAACACTATACCGATTCACAAAATTTAGTGTTGATCAATCCAGTGTTGAATTTCCTATTTCAAAGGCAAATCATTCTCCTTTCAATATACTGTAGCTTGAATTATTCTTACATTATCAGTCAGGACCTAAAAAGGGCAATTACATCTAAGTTTCTTTCTGAAAAATAAATAAATTTAAAAAATAAATTAATGAAAATAAATAAAACAGAGAGGCTGAGCTCTTTTAGTATATGTTATGTCAGTCTTAGGTTCTCTTTCCTGGTCCTCAAGACCCACAACATTCCATAATTTAGACCTCTCCCTACTCCACCCACACTTCATTAGCTAAATGAGGTGTGTTCATCTGATTAAGAGTTGGTACTTCCCAGATTTTGACTTGCTAAACACACCTGATGAAAAGCAGCAAGAGATGGAATATATGCAGTGTTGTGGATCCTGAGGACCAAGATTGAGAACCTTGGGAAGTCCCTTGGCTGAAATAGTTTAATATTTCAGTGTATTGCATCATCCTTGATGATGAGGTTGTGTTTTCACATGTGTCTGTTTATGTTTTAGCAGGATTACTCAAAAAGTTATCTCCCTATTTTTGAAACCTAGTGGAACGGTGGGAGGAAATCATTAAATTTAGGTGCCAGGCCAGATCCAGGGGCAAATCCAAGAATTTTTTCATGATTCTGTTTTGTATTGTGAGATGTTGAGAATGTATTTTCAATATTTTTGTGAATAATTTCTTCTAAAATAATGCAGAAACCCCAATAAAAATCAGCCATATTGTTCCCATGATGAATAGGTGAACTTTAATTCCTATCATACTAGGCATTTCTTTATGAACAAATTTGGATGAAATTCAGGGGACAGATAATGCCAAGAGGAAGAAGTGATAAAATTTTGAAGGTAAAATTATACTGATCGACCTGATGGTGGTGCTGTAATAACCACTTTTATATTTTAGCCTATACATTTTGAGCCATAAGTCATGAGTTTTTGTTTTATTGTTTTTTTTTTTGGNGGGGGGGGGGGTCCTTGTGGTCACATCCAACCATTTAGACCATACCCATTTCCACAAAATGTCTGGACCAAGCCAGAAAAAATTATTTCTATATTTTTTGATCTTCCTCACCATTTTGCTACAATTGACTGCCAAAATCCTGTGCATCCCTGCCTATAAAATCCTTGGCAGAGGTATGCACTCTGAGTGCCTTGTTGTTATGAGACTGTTTTGACAAGATGGATACAAGTACAACCAAGTACTACCATTGTGCATTAGTCATAATTGTTCCTGTTCTATAAGCCATCATTTGCACATTTTTCCTTTTTATATAGAGAGACAAAGTGAGAAGAAAAGCTACCAGTAGCACTTGAAATGCCCTCCAGTAACCTCCTTCCATCATTTTTTTCAAAGTTCAACAGAAACAGTCCATGTAAAGAACTGATGCATAATAATCTGTAGCAGTTGCAGCTCTGGTCAAAATGTGGAATTAGTCAGAGACTAATTCCATGGCCCCCCTCCCCACCCCACCCCCCCACATTTNGGGGGGGGGGGGGGGGGGGGAGCCTCAGTGAAAATAATCCAGCAGGGCTCGCTGTATATCCAAGCACTGGTTTATAACATTTTCAGCTTTATTTCATTGCTAACATCAAAGTATGGCTGCTGTTTCTACTTTAGTTTATGTATTTAAAAAAAAACAATCTTAACGAGGCCCATGCTGATTTTATATGATTTGTGGGATGTCAAGGACAGACACTTTGTCCTCCCATTATGTGTATCCATTGTGCCTCTGCTTCTTTGTATACTTGTACAATGAATAAATTATTTAATCATTCCTCAAAGATTGTGATAAAAACCCCAGAAGGACAATAAATACTGAAGAGCTTCTGATGGAACATTCGTAATAAGGAAAACAACAAAATGTATAAGTCATAAAAGTCTCACAGCTCTGCTTTTCTTCACATAAAAGAGACTGCAAAGTATCGACAGTAAGCTCTGAAGCTGCCTTCATCCTGCTGGAGAATTATTTATTTCTTGGTCTATTCCTGGGAGAATGCTGTTGACAGCTTCTCATCTCACTGTCTGAGTACCGCTGCCTTCCATTATAGGCCAGCAATTGCAATATGATGTCTTTGTGTGAGGTTCACCACTTGCACCACATTTAAGAGCTCAGACAGCAAAAGAAATATCGAGGCAAAGAAAGAAAACATTTATTTTTTATGAATCTGGTGTCACACAGGTCCTGGCAGAAAGAACAGGAAGGTGAGGTCCTGGTTTGAGGTCTTGGAAATATAATCCTGTCTCGCCCTCGCTTTCGACAGAGAGCTTCACTTTGGAATTGTTCCCATTAAGAACAATCAGCACATTTGTTGTAAAAGCGATACATTGCAATTGCAAAAGACAGTCTAACATTCACCATGACAGCTAGGTTTTACATTTAAACTTTGTAGTGCCAATTGTAGTTTAAATACATACTATATTGTTATAAAAATGTACAGAATAACATTTTTGTGTCTCAGTGCAAAAGATATATTCCAAAAGAATTTCAGAAAAGCCGTGCCCTTGATAAATGCCCCCCATATCACCCCTCCTATCTATACCCAACAGTAAAATAATTGGCCTATTTAAGAGACCACCAATAAATAACCAACGTTAGCAGTTTTACAGTCACCGTCAGATAGCAGCAGTGTTTCAGCTTTGACTTTAAATACATATTCACAAACAATAGTGTGTCACTGTACACCTACTATTTATCAGAACAACTTCAACAATAGATAAGAATAATTACAGTTGTATTGATAGTAATTACCATGACAATAACAACAGAGAAACCAATTCAATGTGTCACATCTGCATTAAAGTATTTACATTGTTATTCAAGTTCTGTGGCTTATTTTCCCATGTGTGAATTTCCCAAGTAAAAGAAGGCAATGGAGTGTCTCTAAGGTAAAAGGCTGTGGAATTTATCAGCTGGTACAGATGCTGTTGATGGAGATGATACCCGGGTCTACCAGCCCCATCTCCTCGTGCTCATTCACGCACAGCTGATAGCCACAGCCCCGCCTACGCTTCAGTGGGGTTACCTTGGCGTCAGGCTTTGCTCTAGGCGGAAGCAGGAAGCCAACGCTCCCTGCAATCAGCATGTGCCAGATGCTGTGGATGTAGAAGTAGTTCTCCTCCGTCTCCACGAAGGCATACAGGGCCACAGCTGATGTGGCGATCATGGTACCCGGGAAGAGAAAAAAGACCCAACGCTTCCAAGTAGGTGGATAACAACGCCGCCGTCGAATGGTGCGCACCGTCTGATAGACAGACAAAAAATTGTGAAGACACATTTTTGCACAGATCAACATTTTTAGCTTCATCACTTACTTTTTTAAGTTTATACCAATAAAGAGTTTTTATTATGTCCACTAAGGAGGCTATATTTACAGTTCTGTTGATCTGTTTGTCTGTTAGTTGACAGGATATCTGAAAACATAAAACATTTGAGTTACATTTACAAATGTTAAATGGTCATAACTCAGTGATAATGAGTCTGACTTGCTAGAAATTTTACACAGTTCATTTATGTAAAAATCCCTACACTCCTAGAGACACTCCTAATATTACTTTGGAGCATCATCTCCAAAAATGGTCACCACCTACTTAATCTATCATTGTATGAATTTTGATGTAGATCCACATCTAAACATTTTGTCTGATTAAAATAACTTTCTTTGAATTGATATTTTACAGAATTAATGTCACTTTTAAATCTTACGACCAGTCTGATCAGCATTTATTTATATTCATAGTATTTGACATGTGTTCACAATAAATCCTTGCAGGCTAAGAGCTGTCCCTTTGTGAATACAGGAAGTGCTTGCAGACTCTCTTATGGACATTTTGAGCTATTTATGCACACTAATGTAGATCTGCAATGCTGCTAACCTTACTCGGGGGAATTAGTCATTGTGTCTTATGTTAATAATGGGGATGACAGAGGAAGTTTGAAATCATTAAAAAAAAAAAAAAATGCAAGCAAGCAAGTCTATTTGGTCCCTCCAGGAACTCAGGATCACTAGAATTATATGAATACATATATATGAAATATGGGCCTTGCAGTTTAATGCTTCTGTCCCAGGTATGATGTCATAAAATGCCGTCCCATTCCTCATAAAGCATTTTGCACTCTTGCACCTTCTTGTGCTCATATTTTTTGCTGAGCACTGAGGTCACGTTAATTAAAGTTTATGTTTAGTGCTTAGTGGTGAATATTGGAACGGAGCTTCATTCTTTTAGTTTCATGTACTGTAACCAGAAGTGGTACCAAGTCTTTGTTTTTCAGGTCACTAGTAAATCTCTAGTTTTGACACTCAAGTCCTATAGTGAAGTCCTAAGTCAAGACAGGCAAGTCACCAGTCAAGACTAACAAGTCCTAACCACTGAGTTTCAGGTCCTAAACAAGTCACAATAAAAGCCAGAGTAATACTACAAACCATGGATGCCTGTAAAACATTTACATGCAAAATGATCAAATGCCATGGGAGAGCACCATAACATCCATTTAGAAAAATTTATTCAAAAGCATGTCAAAACAATGCAAGTGAACTTTTAAAAAAAGACAAGTAGTGCAAACAATGAAATTTGTTTCACGTTCCCCTTTGTTGTTGCTAACAATGTAGTCTTTGTAAGGGAAGGCTTTTTTTCTTTAGCAGTGTAGGTAATTCCAAAGTGGTTCTGCTGATCAACTATTGTTTCAACTCTGTCGTTGCTGTGTGTAATTTGACTGGCTGTCTGGTTGGTTGAATGTGGATTTGAGAAGTGAAGAGCTAATTTGTTGAAAATGAAGAGTTATTTCACTGCACACTTTTAATTGTGTGATTTTTACTCTTTGTGGTTTGAGTCTTTCTGAGTCAAAAGGCTCAAGTACAAGTGAAGTTTAAAATATTTCCAGTATCAAAGTCAAGTTGCAAATCTTTTTCACTAAGTCTCAAATTAGTACATTTGTGACCCTAGTCCAAGGTTGATTCTACATTATGTGATTTGAGTCCACACTATTGCCTGTAATGGCTCATTTAAAAGTGGAGACCAATAGGATTTCAGTTACTGACAGTTTACCTTGATGAGTGGTGATTATTTAAAAATCTATTGGGCTTACTGGGTGGAATCTGCATTTTCATTCTCAAATGATCAACAGTGATTGGGGAATCACTGTTTTGACTACCTGATAACATCAAATTGATTTTTTTTTTTTTTTAATGCTCATGTACTATCTGCCAATAATAGGATATGATGTTTTTATTTTCTTGATACAGAAGGAGAATCTGCTCATCATTTCTGTAAGTGGCCTTGCTGTTTTCAATTTCAGAGAGAGAGAAAGAGAGAGAGAGAGAGAGAGAGAGAGAGAGAGAGAGAGAGAGAGATTTGGTCATTTCATCTCACTTCTCTCTAAGCAGTGACTGGAGACTGCTTGATTACTGTATTCATTCCCTATTTTCATCGGTTAATAAACATTGATTGCTTGCAATATATTTATTTCCCATAATATTACCATAAAGGATCCCTAGATTGCCCACGGAAATATAAGTCGTCCATGAATGACCAAAATAATTACATGCATTCTAGCAAGAAAATGACTCTGATTAATTTATTATGCTGTATACATTGTAGGTTAAAGACTATTAATCCATGTGAAGCCAAGTGGAGACAAAAAATGAGATGTGTTTTCTCTGCGTCGCTTCCTGTATGTGTGTGCTGTCCTCCAGTCCCCTAGGCGGTAAACAATTTCAGATTAGAACACATAAGTCTGGTCCCCCATTTAGTTTGGAGGATTATGGACATTTGGCATTGACATATTTAAACTTCTTTCTCCCTCTTACTGCACATGACACCCCTACAAAGTAGCAGACGCTCTGTGCCCTCCGCTTGACTGATCTAATTTGGTTTGTGTCTGGGAACATTCAGAATGCCAGGCTTTGCAGAAACATGACAACCTGAAATGAAAGCCCTTGTAGAAAATGTGCCATGCTGAAATTCAGAGATGCAGCAGTGAGGAGAAAATGCTGAAATGAAGACATATATTACTGAACAACTGATAAATTCTAAAGTGTCAAGTAATCAAATTATGTGCACAAGTTATATTTTAAAAACATTAGCATTAGATCCAAGTGATTTTTGTTTTGTGGAAAGGTTGCAGCAATTGGGTTTTGATTTTTGCTTTACACTGTATAGAACTCCATCCTGTAGATTCATCACAATATACCTAGCCAGTGTACCTGCACTTTGTATTTGTCAAACATATGTCAACAAGCCATCTACAATTGAATTACAGGTGAGGCAAAGCTTAAGGAAAAAACACCAAACAGTGGAAGCCAATAGCTTCATGTAATTCTCTGAAAAGACTCACATTTGAATGAGGAACACACAGTTGAGCTCTGCATGAATTCTGCAAGGCTGTTGTTAATCTCTGAGGAAAATAATCCTGTGGCAAAGTATACTGTATGCTAAAGCTGGAGAGTTTACGTGGTGGAATTAAACAGCGCTTCAACTTTCACAGTTCCTGTAGAAACCTTCAGAAAGCTACAGTAACTCTCAGAGCTACAATTCCCACAATTTATTCAAAGCTTTCTCCAAGGAAGCCACAGTGTTTTCCAACTCTTGTCAGAGGTTTGGTGTTAAGGCTTTTTCCAGAACCATGTCTGAAAGACTATTACTTTTTATCTTCTCAGTCCAGAGAACACATTATGACTCGAATGAGAGTAAATGAAGGTACAAGCTGACTTATAATGGAACCACAAGCCATGACTAATACTCACAGGCTGCAAAACTTTTAAAGCTCCTTCCATGTTAACGTGAAATAGCACTGGTCAGAAATGCCACAATTTTAGCCATGCACATGTTCCAGCCCCATGTAACCTTAAATAATGGATTAAGTCCTTTTACACCTGCTCAGCACATGAACAATGGAGGGACAATGCTTGCACTTTTCATCTGCATGTGAACAACAAAGCCCATGAATGTAAAACACACATTGTACTAAGGATGAGAAAGTCCAGGTATTTTATTCTGTGTATAATCCCCCATAAAATAGCATTCAGTTCTAACACACTGTATATGAGTTTGGGGGAAAAATAATGTGTCTCTCTAAAATAGAGAATTCAGTAGGACACTAGATATTACAAAGACCTTCTTTCTTGAATTCCTTAATCTTTATATTTTTCCTGTTGCATTTATGTTCCTGTGCAATCCAGTTATGAGTTGCCCTTACCCATGCCACAGCCATGATTCCCAGAGCAAACAGACTGGGTCCCAGCAGGTTCCACAGGCCATGCCGGTCCAACTGCAAAGCCATGGACAGAGACATCGCCCCCAGCAGATACAGCACCTTGAGGAAAAACAAAACAAAATGCATGGATCAAAAAAAAAAAAAAAAAAAAAAAGAAATTGTAACATCCCTGTTAAAAGAATGTAAGACATAGCACATCAATGCTTTTTAAGAGAAAAATACTCAAGTTGTCAAAAATGTATTTTTCCTCCCTACAAGTTGGGAAATTGCAATAAAGGCATTGCAGTTGTGTCACAAACCCCCTTCACAATATTTACTGGTTACTAAACCATAAGGAGCCAATTTGCAGCAGTGCAAACTCTTTTTGTGATTTTTCTGTTCTGCACCTGTGTCCTTTTTTTTTTGTGTTGTGTGTGTTCTACTTTCTTTAACAAACATCTTCATAGTGGAGAACTGACTTGCTTAAATATGTTTAAATGAACAACAAGGAGGTGGGAAGCAGGAAGGCCCAACTCTCTCCTCTTCCCTGGAGCTCATACCTGTCATCATTGGGTGAGAGGCACGAGAGGTCCTCAGTTTGTTTTAAAGGATGAAGCTCATCCATGAAACAACGAGGAAACACAGGTTTTAATAGTATAATGACCTGCCAACTGAGACCAATGCAAGAAGAATCCAGATAACAAGAGCACATGTTAATGCTTGATGTAAATGCAAGTCACAGCATCGAATGTGATTATGAAAATAACTTATGAAGATATGGACACAGAGATCACATTTTAATGCAAGATGTGAATGGGGCCAAATATTGTCCAATTCATTGCGTCGATAACCTCCTCTCAGGCCTGTGTTACACCATCTTATATTTCTCTTTTCAGATGAGAGCCACAATATAATAACAAATGTAATATAACAATAGAAAGCTAACAATAGCAGCTTATGCTATGAAAGCAATTTAACTTTTTTGTCAAGCTTACAATTTGACAGAAAAGCCACAGGACATAAAACAAATCAACAGAAGCTATGCTACACATGGTTTGGGAAACAGGCAAGCCTGTCCAGAACTCCTGGGGTCTGCATTTCTTTGTCTGTAGGGAACGTGAGGAGAAATTGGAGATTTTAGAGAAGGGAAAGGATGACCCGCCGGCAGGAGAACAGGACTAATTGGCACAAACCAAAGAGGAGAGGAGCAGCGTGGTGTGCAGCCCGAGGACTCTGCGCAGCAGTAGTCATCAGTCATGGTGTCAAATGATCACGCTGGATCATAAAACTGCATATAAACATGCACGTACATATGTACTGTATGCAGGCATGAATGCATTTGGGCTCAGATGTGAGCTGCAATGAATCATTATCTGTCACTGTAATCGGTTGTAAGAATTCCCTCAAAGGCTATTTTTAACCATCTTTTATCTTTTCATGTTTGGTAGTATAATATAGACCTATATTGCTTTACATCTGTGAACATGTGGACCATAATAGCAGTGCCACAGTATGTCACCTTACAGGGGCCATGCTCAACAAAAATGATAAAAGTCACAGAAAGATTCAAAATCATAATTTATTCATGCAGAAACCTAGTGAGACTGCATTATTGATTGTGCTCTGCTGACGCTGTGTGATTTCTACTTCTACATGTGATTGGCTGCATGCAGGCTTGTTTCAGCCGATGACAAGTAACTCAGTTTTAGAGTGGGTCTTCGTGACATCCTGGATCTCAGGGCAGAGTTACTCATCAGGGTGTAGTAACACATGGAATAACACCCACGCACCCATGGCTATTCTCACTGACTGTACATCTAAATCGTGGATGGGATTACATTTTAGGTGGGAAATAGTGGGTAACCTGGCAGAACAACAAAATAGAATTTGGCAAACGTAACCCATGCAACTCAAAATCTGCTGCCATAGCACCTTAAAAACTCACTTTCATGCTCATAAGGTGACCAAAATCAGGTTACTTTCTGCCATTGAACAAAGATATTAATGGGGACATTGGAGAAGCAACAACGAGCTCTGAACACCAGAGCGACAGCAAAGATACCGCCGGGACAGGACAGGCCCTACAGTGCCACCATCTCTGACAAAAAGTAAGATAATGAAAAAAAAAAAAAAAAAAAANAAAAAAAAAAAAAAAAAAAAGCTAGAGGTTTGTGCTCCGCTGCTGGCAGGGCATGCCAGAAAGAGGAGCAAGAGCCCTGCTGCCAGAATGCTGTGGTATTGTGCGCACTGGCGGGAGCTCCGACACCAACTGCTGCTGCTGCTCACAAGCAGTGGAGCACAAACCTCCTGGAAGATATCATCTTCATTTTCTGATAGTCAGTTGTTCAGTCTTCCTCTTTTGGTGTCCTTGCTAGCACTCTTGTTGTGATTCAAGGTTTAATTTCTCAGTTTAGCAGCAGAAAATAGCTTGACTTTGGTCACCTAGTGAACATGATAGCAAGTCTTACACATATTCTCAAATCAAAGATGCAACACCAACTCAGTTTAGATGTATAGTCAATGAGTGTGGTCATGCATGAAGTTCACATCTTACTCCACCCCCATGTGCAACACTGTCCTGGGATCCAATAACACAGCAAAAAATAATTGCAATTTCATGCTCCAATCAGCATCCAGCAGCCAGTTTGAATTTACTAAAGACATGTTCTCTGTTGTGTTTGCTTATTCCATCTCTTCATCTCTAAAAGAAGTTCTTTGTTTGAACCAGTAAGAATGTCCATAAACGATTCTTCTAGTAATTTCTGATGGCATAGTTGTGAGGACTTTTGGACCTCTGATATTAAACCTGGTACAAACACACACACACACGCACACACACACACACAAAACTGAACACTTTTGGATGCTCATGGTCTTCCATCCTTCACTGCTGCTGTGGTCTTGCACACAAACAAACAAACCAAACCCATTCTCTCTCTGGTACACACACANACACACACACACACACACACACACACACACACGCAAAACTGAACACTTTTGGATGCTCATGGTCTTCCATCCTCCACTGCGGTCGTGCACACAAACAAACAAACCAAACCCATTCTCTCTCTGGTACACACTCAGACACACACACACACACACACACAGCTCCACTTGCCAGTCCTGACATGTGTGATTTGATTAGAGATTGCATACTGCAGTACTCAGCAAAAATAAAAACTCTTGAGGACAGCAGATGTTCACACGTCCTCTGAGGCCGCTCCATCTTGGTGTTCAGCCAGGGAGTGACCCAGGGAGAGGGTGCACCTGTTAGTGTTTACTGATATCCACAGCAATATGCCAACAACCAGAGAATTTAGTACCCTCTGCTTCTCACACACATCAATCTTTCATTTTAAGATGTTGGCTTGTACTAATTTTTAACTCTCATTCATTGCTTAATCGCTCTCTTGCTCTAGTCACTCTTTCCTTCAAGACTTTTCTCAAGTGTCCACCACTAGGAACGACTTAGATGCTGCCAGATTGCATGCACTACTCAGCAGACTCTCCACAGACTGCCACAGTGCAGGAGACATGCTGAAGATGTGGGCCATGTGACTACCAAAGGCATTAGAGGAAAGTGGAGGGATCATTTCAGGTGGCCAGGGTCCTATTCATTTTCTGCATTGACAGATGAGTTCAGAGGCTTGGATGAAGATGAAACGCTCCTTTGAATCATCAGTGCAAACGACGAGCAGCAGTGTTGAAACAAATTCTGGTTAATTCATAAAAAGTTTTTTTTTAAAAACACAACACTGTGTATGTCAAAATGGTGGGAGAGAATTCAGCAACAACTCAAAAAGACACAAGGAGAAACATTCAGTCACCGAGCTTATGATTTAGCTGTGCACACATGCAGGCTGAAGCTAGAGCAGAATTCTGTAAATAAATGTTCAAACTAATGACTAATTCTGGATTAATTTAGGCAAATTCACTAGCTATAGTGTGCAACTCTGATTTTTAAGTAATATTTGATTTCCCAGATATAGATCTTTTTTTCTGGCTGATTGACTTTTGTTTAGAATACTCAATTCAACTGCAAAACCTTGCTTTTGATTAATCTCTGAGAGTTATGTTACCCATATTAGAAAGTCCTATGTTAAAATTCTTCAACATTTACTTAACTGGTTTGATGTGTGTGTTGTGTGTGCAAATTGTTTGCCTTCACGAATTGTTTTCATGCATGTTTCACTTGTGTGTTTATATATACACTGCTGTCTGCAACTTCCTTGCCTCCACCCAAAAAAAGTCAAGTGTTAATGTAGCCTGTTACAGTGATTCTGTCATCCAACTTTTACAATTTTGACTGGGGTCTTTTCCATAGTAACAGGTACTAAGGCTCATGTATACTGTAATAGTTTGAGCTATTCACTATATTAACTATTTTTAACCAGTGGTCATAACATAATTATATGGCAAAAACCCTGAGGTTTCTGTTGACTTTACAATCATCAACAGCTGTGGGTTCAACTTAAGAATTAAGTTTTCATTAAAAAAAAAAAAAAAAAAAACTGTAAAACTAGTTAAATCAGGTACACAGCATGTCCCACTTGGATCTTCTTCTTTGCTGAGGTCTTTACCTGTTTGATGATAGATTTTAGCCTGGCCATCGCTATAACTGTCACCCACACTGACATGAGCGATCCCAGGAAGTCACAGAACTGCAGGACGTCGTACTCCATGATGCAAAAGACCACAATGCCCGGCTGGTCACACGCATGGTAGAACTGTCAGAGAATGAGAAAATGGTCACATCCATGGTTATATTATTATTAAAGACACCAATGTTGCAACCTCTGTGTGTTTGAAGGGAATCAATCAATCAATCCATCAATATTTCTCCAACAGAAAGATTCTGAAATATTAATTGTGCAAAAATGAAATGAAACAACTAAATTACTACATAAAATATAACAATCTGTATAACAGGAAAAGCTTATATTTTTGTCCTGCAATTTATTGAGGGTAATGGTAAATTTTGAGAGCTTGGATTCATGACCTAACTGTTTCTGAAATTTTGGCTGTTTTTTTTTTTTTTTTTTTTTNGGGGGGGGGTTTGGTTTTTTTATAACATTCCCGTTTTGTTTCTGCATGCTTGTCTAAATTGTTTAAATAGGCCAGATAAGGTAGCTAATTATCAACCATTAGTAGTTAATTCTATTTGGATATAATTAGACAATTTTCTTTTCCACAGATATACTTGACACCTGCATTTAGAATTAAAGCATCATGCGTACATGCACACATCAACATATTTTTGTCTGTCAGTTACTACGGGTAATATTTAGTTTCTCTCATATCTCATGTCTCTGAAGACAAAATAGTCATGTTACTTCCAAACTCTAGACAATATCAGGATAAAAAATTACTTTGTAGGTCAACTCTAGTGTCTTATACACAGAGGTTTAAAAAAAAAAAAAAAAAAANAAAAAAAAAAAAAAAAAAAAACACCAGTGTGGCAGTGTGCCAACCACTCACTGTAGAGAAGAACATGGTAAAGATGTAGACAGATGCCTCCAGGAGGTAATGGCTTCTGATGGCAATGGCCACAGGTGGAACAAACATCAGGTTGCTGAGACACAGGAGCAGCGTGGAGAGGAGCTGGAAGCTGTAGGAGTAAGCCTCCGAGTTGTCTGTGCATCCCCAGCCATCCCAGCCTAAAACACATAGAGTTGCATTATGGTTATGTTGATCTAAAACAGTAGAGAAGCTTTAGTTCATTTTAAAAAGTCTGTGTGAAAGAAATACTTTTTCATTTGTAGGTTGTTTGGAGAAAGCATGGAAACTGAGAAAAAATAAAAGATGTTTGTCTTAGTCTTAGTATCTGGAACTGGAAAGGGGGGAGGCAAGGCAAGAAGGCAAACAAAAATCAATCAGTCAATAGTTCAGTCTAAGTCTTCTCTATCTTTTTTTTTTTAAAGTGAGCCTAGGTAACTTTTCTGCTAAAAATGTGGCCACAGTGTGGCTAAAATTGATAAATGGAAGATGAAGGCATATTGAATTTTCTTGCTTTTCCCAACAGTCTCTGAAGTCACTCCCTTTGATGATTCCATCATTAGGTGACCCAATAAACAGGATCAAAAGCAGGACACAACAGGGCAAATTTTAATTGTGCTGTATGGCATGTCCCAGCAAAACCCAATAAAAATTAGCAATATATTTACTGCTTCCTATGGTGTCAAAGCAAAATGTACATGGTACAGAGAATTTCTCAAGTCTTTGGCAGAAATGTTGCAAATGAGAAACAAAGAAAAAGGTCTGGGAAAATGTAGTAGAAACAAACGTTATGGAACTCCTTAAGAATGCCAAAAATGATGGAAAGACCAAAAAAAAAAAAAAAAAAAATGAACGCATGAAGAATGCATGAGGGGGCGCGAGGAAGAGCCTGTTTTGAGCAAACCGCCACTAGAATCTATGCAAAAAATAGATCAAAAAATGATTGATAGCTTTAGATTTCAATTTTTTAATAACTAACACGTGGGGCAATTACAGTTTCAAACATCTGAGAAAATCAAATGTATTTCACCCAGATTTTATACTGATGAAATTTACCATCAGACTGAAAGAAGTCTTAATTTTGGTATGATGGTGTTTTATGAATATCTTATCCAATATACAAATGAAGAAATAACCATAGTAATGCATCTTTCAACACAAACACTAAAAGAGGCAGGATTTAATTTGGATGGATGAGATTGCATAAAGCTATTTGCCTTTACTGGCACATTAAATCTGCCTCTGTGTTTTATGAATTACCTTCATTAAGTCAGTGACTGAGTAATTCTGCAGCAAATACTTTAGTTACTAAAGTCATATTAAAGTCATGTATGAGAATCAATGTGCTATTTTTTAGTCAAAAGTTACAGTATATCACCCTTATTCAAAATCTAAACAAACTTTAGAAAAATCTCACCAAGAGGGTAATAAATTCTTGATGAGGCAGTTTGTTTCAAATGTTACAATTTATCTCTCAAAATGGATGAAATGTTTATCTCTGGGCAAAAGGCAGAAAGTTCATCAGCCCTCTGTGATAAACAGATATTCCTGTGTGAAAAATAATCAAAAATAGAAGTGTGTGAAGTTGTTTTTCTTTGACAAAAAAGCCTGACTTCTGTGCAAAAACATCCCTGCTTTGCGGTTTGAATTGGATCCTTATCAAGTGTTGGATTGGATGAGACACTGTGAATTAAATAGTCTTGAATGGAGTTTGCAGTTTGAAAGAGGCCAAGGGCAAAGTGCTGAATGCAAAGCGTCTGAAGTATGACAATGACTTTAACCAAAGAGAAAGAAAGATGATCAAAGGCAGGATTTATTTAAATACAAGGACACATGCTTTAATGTTTAATGTTTAATAAGTTCATCTTTTATTGAAAATTTGTGTGGAATCAATATTGTTTTACCTTCTTATCAAAAAGGCTTGTAATAAAAGATTATTAATAGTTTATTCCATGAATCATTGAACTGAGCATTATGTATTTGTCAGTAAAGTTCTGGAAAAATCACCCTGTGCTCATCTGACTCTCTCCCATTTTCCTGTGTGTCATTAACCCAAAACAATTAGACAGTCTGAAGCTGTAATATCCCAATTTCCCAGTAAAAGTTAAAGTTTTACTGACTGCTGACGGAAATCACTTAGCCTGTTTACACATGAGCAGTGGTAAAATTGCTCTGTGGTGAGTGATTTGTGTGTCGCTCACCTCTTTGCGCCTTGTTCGGTTCAAGTAGCAGAGTGCTGACACAACATGTGCTGTTAAGAAGTGCCGTTAGCTTTGGATGTAGCCAGGGTAACATTTCAATTAAGCTTAGACTGCATGGTAATTTACGAGCCCTGGTAGCCATGTGTACCTGCATTTCACCACATTTCACCATGCAATCACTTTTTCGTGGTATGGCTTTATGTTTGTGCTGTGTTACCGCTCTATACTGTTTATGAACTTCTCCACCACTGCTTTTTGTTGGAAAGAAGCTGAATTTGGCTGAACTTTGAGTCCAGTGGCAAAGCGGGGAATCTGGATGACACATGTGCTCAAGTGCCAATGTGAGGTTGAGAGGGAAAAAAAAAACTTACCTTATCGCAGTGCAAATTTATGATCATGTGGAAGCAGCCTTACTTACAATTTGCATTCATTATCATGCTTTTTATTAAAACTCCTTAATTAAGCATTAATCAAGATTAGTTACTGACAGCACTGCTGAGTATACATCATGTAATTATGCAACACTCAGTAGTAAATGCTCCCATAATTATCATCTGATCATTTCAATCTAAATTGAGCTCAAATTCACTTAATGCAGGAAACTCAATTTACAGGTGAGGAAAAAACAGCTCTATATTTCAAGTATGTTGTTACCTGCTTTGCATTCACATGCTGCATAAAGGTAGTTGTTGGTGCGTAGAAGTTTGCACTGTCCGTACGTCCCACAGTCGTTGATACAAGGAGTCAGGTATGCACGCATGTACACCTCGGCTGTAATGTTGGGACATGGCTCAAATCTAGAGAAGTCACACCAGACAGAACATTACATCAGAACAATAGGAAACCTTATGGCTCTATCAGAGAATTTAGCTATCACAGACCTTGTTATTATTCATGAGCTGTTCTTTTTGTTTCATATCCCCATGGCACATTTGGAGATCAAAAGGCGTTTCAGGTTCCTTGGTTGTCAAATAACCAGTGCTGTGTTGTACCGGTGCAGTCCAAAAATGTATTAATTTCCACAAGTTATGTCTGAATTTTACAGATAATTGTTCTATTAAAGGGAAGCTGTAAAACTTCAATCTTGAATAGGAATTTTGACACTGCACCTCACGTTAATCCCCAATTTTTACAATCTTAGGAACAAACTCCAATTTCTTCATCAAAATGTATAGTCTTTCCTGATGATGATTATCAAGAGAAATGTATTTTTACAGTGCAAATTGGTGTTGTTTTTATATGAAGGCTAGCCTGCAAAACAAACCTGCGTTATCCTTATAATTTCTATGTTGTGCATACAATTAGAAAATAAAAAAGAGCTAAAACATTTTTTTAAAGCATTTTTCTGCTTTTCTTCAGAACCCATTTGCTAATTGATGCAAATGTTCAGTTTTAATTGATTTTTGAAGACATATCAGTCAGTTTAATTGTAGTCTGGAAGCTCACCTGTCACTCACACCACCTCTTTTGTCACTAATCAGACTTGATTGAATTAGCACATGTATGTACAGAAATCAAAACAGACAGCGCTGTAAATGTTTACCATGTTTTCATACCTCAGCAGCGCTCTCATGTGAGGATGAGTCCACATCCCACACCATCTGTTATTCACATTCAATTGAAATTCCCACATGGCTGGGAAGAATCTGCTTAATTTCTGTTCACATTCTGTTCACATTTTCTTTCCATTAAGGGTTCGGCAAAACAGCTCGATCAGCTGAATAGCTAAGAATTTCACAAACCTTTAAAAAAAACAAAAAACTTAAGGTATCAAAGCTGAGTTTGACAACCTAATGGAAACATTTTCCCTCCTCTATCCTGCTAATTTACTCACAATGACTTTAAGCCACCCTTAGAGAACCAGGCTGTATTTGTTCCATTCAACTGTTCAGCCATTCAGCTTAAATTTTAGGTACAGGTGGTTAAAACATTAGAAATAGTGAGATGTAAAGATGAGACTTGTGTCACACAGAACTGAATACACTGTGTAGCTGCACTGAATACTGAAACTATCGTAGGAGGAGCTGGTATCTCTACCTTTTCTACAATGAATTTCTCCCAGTGCGATTGTTCAATGCTTGTGTGGAATGTAAGCCTAGAAACAAGCTCTCACTCTTTGAGTCTGAAGGACTGACACCAAAATATGACATTTTACAAATCTGCTAAAACTTCCTGCCGTCAGACTCCACTGTATCTGTGCTGGAAATACCTTAATATGATGGATGCTATGTGGGCTATGTTGACCTATCGTTTTGAAGGAACAAGAGAAACACCTTAAAAGAAAATGACCTAGGAACTATGGTAATAGATTTTTAGGATGGATTTTTTTTTCCCCTTACCATCCAGGGTCAAATGACAGAACAGCACATATTTCAGTCATTTTGTTTCAATTTCCAAAAGTGTAAAGGTGCTTTCACGTAATAACTGGTATTTGCCCTGCAGAGAGTGATCTGTGATCACCTCGCTGCTTACACTCCTGATGCCGTGCGCCTTGTGCCAGCATAACAATACACATCATTAAGAAGCACCCAGGGTAGACACATCCACATTTTGCTGCAATGGATCTGAGGCAGAAGAAAGCAAATGCTCTTGTTCTGCTCTGGAGTGGAACCCAAGCCAAGAAGTGACTTGAACTTGGGACATTGCTCTATGCAGTTTAGGAACTTTGGCTTTAAAAACATATATATATATATTCTTTTACAAAAAAAAAAAAAAAAAA
>VXCM01001445.1:74671-98149 GCA_014773175.1 Lucifuga dentata | reverse complement strand
GGGGGAGAGAGAGAAATCTATAGATTAATGTAGTCATGTTGGTTGCAAACCCACGAGAGGCGACTCTGTGTGGGACAGTTTATCACTGAAGACGTTTCTTTCTGCTCACGTGTGCTGTAATCGCTGCTGAAATAAACACGAGTGGCTTTGCTGCAATCATCACTTAATACTTTAACAAAGTTATGACGGCTCAAAAGATCAAAACCTTTAGCTTTGCATTGCCGCTCCAGCTAATTATACACAAGCACAGAGCGGCTTTACATCCCAGCACGTTAAGGTGAGATATTTCTATTGTGAAGAAGCCTATATTTGCTGCGGCGTACGTTTTTGCACTTTCAAAGCTTTGTTTTTGTTGTTGTTTGTGCAATTATTTACCACAGGGAGGCGGCTCATTAGCGGATGCCACTTATAGTTATAGTTATAGTTGAAATGTTTTGCCTGCTGTTGACATTGGGAATCATCCTGCTATAGCTTTTGCTCGTTTGTCAACTCGTTCTTTTCGCTCTCTCCGTTTCTCAACACCTCTCAGCATCATCAGCCGCCGACTCCAGCCGCCCGCCGCGAATGTGAATTAACAGACAGCGTGCCGCTCTCAACACCTTGCCTGCTACTGAAACAGATTCATCACACAGACCTAGATACCACATTCTCTCTCGAACACACAAACACACACACACACACACACACTCTCACCCTGGAATAGCTCCTAACATATCATGCATGCATGGTGCAACACACTTCACTTAAACAATGCACGTCATGATCAAGAGAACAATAACAGCAGCAAGGCAGCAACAGATTCTCCATTTTAGGTGGGTAGAGTTCTACAGTATCTTCTAGTTTCCAAAAGTGAGTTAGCTGTATCTGTGGAAAAAACATCTATTTATGATCTCCTCAAACCATTTTACTCAGTCAGTATTCTCCAGCGATGACCTCATGTTCTCAGAGACGAGCCGAACTGTTGACATGTCAGCACGCCAAACTAATTTTTAGAACATCAGCTGATCTTTTATACAAATCCACAGTTTCCAGCCACAGATTTTTGTAGTATTTTGCTAGTATTTGTAGTATCTGCTTTATAATGTCAGCTCTACATATGTACAAGCTACTTTAGATAATGGCCAGAATTCATTTAAAAAAGAATCATGCTAACTACACAGCATCACACTCAATAAGCACGCTGATAATTGAAGCTCATTCATAAATCTTCCCTGAGGTTAATCATTAGTGTCGCATTCATGGAGCATTGATGTCAGGTGTGTCTCAGGTAAAAGCCAATGGAAACTGGCGTGTTAATGAGCTGCTTCATATTTACAACCATGCTTGTTTATCATTATAATGCTTCATCTGCTGTCAAAGCGAAGCTGATGTTAAATCGGACAAGAAAACTTAAATTCTCTGCTTTGGAGCTTCGCATTTGAAGAGATCGACACTAATATGTGAGAAATGTCTGATCCCCATGCCTGGCATCCGGCGTACAGGAAGTGACAGAGACACAGATGAGGTTTGAGGAAGAGGCTCGGTGCCACAAGAATATGTGTGAGATCGAATCGAAACTCATTATCTATAAAGCCAGAAATCTCTGTCTGTGGCACCAACATCTCTAGAACCCGGCACGTATGAAGCTGAAATTCGGCAGATTCATTGCTCAGGACCCAAGGACATGCAGTGTCATGTGTGAAGTTGTTTGGATGAGTGGTTCTCAAATTGAGCTGTGCCGGTAAAAAGTAGTCCACGCGGCAGGATACGCTCCGGTCCACTGCCACGGTCTCAACCTGACCCTGAACAGCAAACAAAGCTAGCTCACGAGGACATGCAGAACTAAATTATGGCAGGCTGCGGCACACACCATGAAGTCCAGCCTGTTCCGAACAGCCACGTTTGGAACAACACTGCGCTAGTCATTATAATGCTTCATCTGCTGTCAAAGCAAAATTGACGTTAAATCTCCGAAAAGAAAACTTAATTTTCTGCCTTGGAGCTCCGCACTTTAATGTCCGATCCCCACGCCTGGCGTCCAATGTACAGGAAGTGACAAAGACACAGAAGAGGAAGAGCCTCGGTGCCACAAGAATGTGTGTGAGATCAGATCAAATCTCACCATTTAAATAAACTGACTGATCAGCTGATTGGGCTTAAATATCAAATGTATTGATCAGTAACACACATGAGACAAACACAGTTTAAAAGATTTCACAGCTCTGAAATTTACCAGCAGACCAGAACACATCTTAATTTTTGCATGTCAGTGTGTTTTATGAATCGCTTCCCCAACACGTAAGTAAGGAAATAATGTCATGGCAAACACTGAAAGATGCCAGTAACAAGGCTTTATGAATGAGGGAACATGGTGACTTGACGATTTCTGCTTTTATCTGTTATGAATTCTCTCACGGAATATTAAAATCCCAGAAGGACATCATCTTCATGATATTCTAGAGTCAAATTCCAACTTTAGCCATGCTGTGGAGACATCAATATGCTTCCAGCTTTATAATTTGTTTTTTTCTAGGGAATTGTGCTGTGTTCATATATAAATATGGAACACAGGCTTCCATGCACACAGGTTCACGATTATATATCCTCAATGTCATATTTATTTGTGTGGTATTGCACAGAAAGTCAACGTTTACGACTAGTTGAGGAGTGGAGCGGGTTTAAGCACAGGTCAGAGGTCAACCGTGGAGGAAACCGCATCTACATGGACATTATCGACAAAGGCAGCATAAAAGTGCACCTTAGGAAATGGGAAAAATACTTAATAATCCGCAAAGTAGAAATTTTCTCTCACAGACTGTCCATGTGAACGTTAAAGCACGTCATACAGGAAGACATATATGTCCTGAAAAGCAAATAAAATGTTTTTTTCTTGAATGAACGTCTATGTAAGCCTTAATAGCGCCGAGAAAAAAAGTCGTATGTAGGAGATAAAGCAGACAATTTATGACTGGAAGTTGGCTTCCTCTTACCTAAATGAAATTCATGAAAATTCATGGCTTCATTTGGTAAAGAATACTTTATTCTGCTATGCCTGTCATTTATTATAGTGAGAATAAAAGCTCTTGACAGAAGGGAGCACATGGCACAAAGGACGTTTAACATTCAACCAAATCAAGCATTAGCAAAAGGATTCATTGTGTGGATTATTTAACTCTTAATGCCTGCTGTAAATCATTTCAGAATGTAAAGCCTGCGTGCTTTGCAGCTGAAGTTCATTAATAGATCAGTAACGTACTGCAGGTAAGTCCTGCTCCATAACCGGAAATTTATACTACATTCACATTTATAAACAAAAAAATGTTGTTTCTCTTACCTGGTTTTGTCTCACCCTCATACGCACAGAAATATTGATCCAATCATCATCTAGTCAGTATTCCCATTTTTTTGTCTGTGCACAATTAAGGCAACAACAGCTGTGTTTACATGGAACCTAATATTCTGCAAATAATCAGAATAATCGCACAAACAGAATAAAAACGTCTCATGTAACTGCCTCAGTCGGAAGAAACTGGCCTGACCCTGGCCGATCAGGAGGAATTTTCAGTCGGGCTAAGACCTTTCAGTCTGTTCAGTAGCAAAATATTAGTGCCTTAATAGCCATGTAAAGGCTTAATCTGATAGTTTCTCTCTGGTTGTAATAAATGTATTCTTTCTGCTCAAGTTTTCCTACGTGGAGGTAACGTTAGCGTCGAGATGCTGCTTAATTAAGAACAGCAGAAACGTAAATCTGTTCCCAGGACGTAACATGGGTCCATCTGAAAACTGTATAAACAGGCGGAACAAACGAATGAATGAATGAATGAATGAATTTAATTTTCTCAATAACGTTAGAAAAAAAACTTCTTCTGTATTTCCGGCAGATTAGACGCTTCACAGCAGGTGAAACCACTTTGTGCATGTCAAAAACGTTATATTGTGATTAAATGCTTTGAGGCATGTAAACGCACATAATGTGGAGTAAAACGTGTACATGGATGAAATTAATAGGATTCTGTTGTCCGCTGAATATATATATATATATATATATATATATTTCTTGTTGCTTAATTTCTTAATTTTTATTTAATTGGGACAATGCACATTAATATGCATTCAAATGTAAATATGCCAGATTTAGCCAAAGTGACTAATTTTCATCTGTAGTCCCATGCCAAGCTGATAAAAAGGCTACCTACAATATAAAATGATTAAACAACATGATATATTACATAAAAAAAACAGATCTGGAAGGTTTACAATATCAAAAAAATACATTGGCCTCCTGGACATACTTTAAATCCATCATTAAAATACCTCCAAACACATTCTAGCACTTTAATCAACAAAAAATCAACGATAATTCAAAAAAAAAAATCACTTTTCAAAAGACGTCTGACATTTTAATTACTTGATCCAACAGCTCAAGATGAAGATCCGCTTACCTGGCGTATGAGGTAGGCTGACCAGATTTGGGAAAGTGAAATACGTGATAGTAGCGTGTCTTTTTTATTGATGAATTATCTCAAAGCATCTTACTCAGACCGCCTCTTTTCTCATCCAGGTTGTAGCTCTACATAGGGCTGGGTGATATGACCTAAAAATAAAATTCTCAATTTTTTTTTTTCACATGATGGCCGATTTTTTTTTGTTTTTGTTTTTATTTTTTTNTTGGGGGGGGTCTCTAAACTATTTTTAAAAAAAAACCTAATTCAAATGAATATTTTCTTTACTAAAATAATAAATTGTCGGACTAGTTAAGATGAGGCTCATAGAGATGTTTATGGAGTGGGTTGGGGGAATTCTGGGATGTCAGGTTAATACTGCAGAGTGGGGGATAAAAGGGTAGCCACGCCCCTTTGGTATATTATTGGGCAAAAAGTGTTTAATTCATGTTTTAATTTTGGCTGTTTTATAAGGTAAACTGACCCCTTTTTCATCCCTTTGTGTATCATACAAACTCAAAAAAAAATTTGTCTAGGGCCCCAGAAAGGTTAGGGCCAGCCCTGGTAGTAGGTTAAAAAACAAAACAAAAAAAAAAAAACCAAATCGATTTTCAGATTTAGCCATTTTACACATCATGCCATTTTACACATCATGCCAAAACGAAAACTCGAATTAATCGATTAAATCGATTTATCACCCAGCCCTAGCTCTACATATAACTTCAACATAAGGTGCGTGAAACATAAATTAAGAGGATGTTCAGGATTTTCTTTTTTTTATGTATAATTTATATATACTGCATAGTAAAGGTACTGATGTAGGAGTATTCTGCATTTTCTGTCTGAAAGTGTTGAGGCTTCTTATCTCTCTAAAAGCTGCCTGAAGCCTGTCATTCCACATTAAAGTCGCCTGGAATTCCTGCTTTCATGGCTTCAGCCTTCGCTGGACGGCAAATGATATATTTATGTATAGATTTGAGATGGGAGGCAGACAAGGTTGTCTACTCATCCCACATTAGACTCTGCAGCCTCTCTTTGTGTGTGTGTGTGTGTGTGTGTGTGTGTGTGTGTGTATCTGTAAATGTGCGTGTCTATTCCTTACTGGTACAATGCATTTCCATTATAAGGCGTATGCCAGCCTGTGTTATGGTGAGTCGAGCTGTTAGCTGTTCGTGTGACTGTCACATCTATAGAGGGGAAAGGAAGGGGATATTTCCTGTTTAGACGCCACAATTTCCTCTTCATGCATAGCACACACGCGCTCACACACACACACACACACACACACTCAGACACACACAATTGATAGATTTATTATAGCATGTCAGGAAAGTGCAGGCTTCACATTTCAGCAAAATGGACCCATTTGGCGGGCGAACNCCTAACTCTTCCCAACCCCGCATCCTCCCGCCCCACCCTTCCACGCCGTACGCCAGCCCACTCAGCCAAATCCAGAGCGGCACCAAGTACATGTTTCTGTCACAAGCTTCGTGTCAGCTTTTCTACACGAGCAGGAGAAATGGGGGAAGAACGGGTCATTCTGACAGTAAGAATCACTCTGCATGGATCTTAAATGTTTTACGGCCTTAATGGGCCTCCAGAAATAGATGCAGTGCTAATGTCCTCTGACTCTTGGAATGTGTCTACGCTCGTGTCTGTTTGTGTGCGTGGGTTTTTGTGTTTTGTGTGCGTGCTTTAAATGGGCTTAAGTGAGGGATTCATGCATGCAGATGAAGCCACTTAAATCTGGGTCCTTTTTTCTGCCCTATCTCAAAGGAGACTCTATTCTCTATTTAGAGCACCACTTTGACATCCACCCTATGGAGGCTCCGGTCTTGAGCGTTGCACTATAGACTACAGGGAATTATCCAGATTTGCCTTAAATAATCACCCACCCTGCAAGATATCCACAACAAATCTTCAACAAGCTCTTCGTCTGATGCAGACACTCGACGTAACCCATCGCCCAGCGTGAGCATTAAGCGTTACCTTTTGAAGAAGTGCTCGATATCGTGGGATTCCTGGCATTCTTGGCTTCCAGACAGCATTTGCTGCTTTAGAACAGTTAACCATCTCCCAGCATGGTTCCTCTTCTCCAGACAGCCTCTGACTTAGAATATTGATCTCTCTGCTAGCTGTATCCTTACCCCTCAGACAATCCATACTAAATGTATTAGCTGTGGAGAGAGCTACAATGTCCTCTGCGGCTAATCATATTTAGCCACAGAGAGGTATCTTTAAAGAAGCAGCCTATTTTCAGGGCCACAGTGATTTGTCCAGACCAGAGGATGGTGCTGCTGTGTGAAACATCAAAAGGTGAACTTCAGAGGCCGGCATATTAGGAGATCATTCAGGTCCATCTCGTAACATTAAGCCACAAAAGGCATGTGTGTGAGAGTGTGTGTCATCCCATGCAAGCAAATGCACATGCAGGACGAATTTTGACACACCTAGCCTGATTCCTCATGCTTTCATCTTCTCTCTCTGAAAATCACACACACTCTCACACACATTCGTGCACACACACACACACACACACACAGTTAAGCATCGCAGCAGGCATCATGCAGCACTGATTGTTGAGTGGAGCAATCAAAGGCTTTGATGCTAATCAGAGTGTTCTGTCAGTTTGGGATGTGATGGTGGAAATGTACAGTAAAGGAAAAGGCTTTTAAAGCAGGTTAACGCCAGACTGATGTGATTGCTCTCCCTCTCTCTCGTTCAGCAGGGAGGAACGGATAGAAATCACCCTTCGCCGTACACCCGCTTCCATGAAATTCATACACTGTAAAAACATATTTTTTTTTTTTACAATTTTTCCCAATAAATTTTACAATTTTTTTCGCTGTATTTCAAATGACAGGAAAACCCTATCATAAATTACAAGAATAAACTGTTCATTGAATTGTGTCTTGTGATTTAAGAAAAAAAATCTGTATAAATGGAATGCATTAAATATCTGTTTTTTTTAACAGATTTTAAATAACGTTTTTAATAAAACTAACCGTAAAAAATAAAGTATTCTTTACTGACAAAAGTAGCAGCATTTTCTGTAATTTTACAAAACTTTAAGGCAACATATCGTTGTCAAATACATAAAAATAATACATTTAAAAATGTATAATTTCGAGAAAAATATATGACGAAAGACAGAAAAATTGTCATTTTGCATCTCTTAACCACTAATTTAAGTACATAAACTGAAAAAACATGAGACAGTTAAAAACTACATTTTAACAGATTGTGACTTTCACTTTATCGCTACAATGGTATTAATTTAAAGATTTGATTGTTAAATAAGTGCATTGGCATGTTATGAAAACTGTGTAAAACCATAGTTAAATTTGCAAAGTTATTTTACGCTTCCTTACATTTATATGATGTAAATAAAGCATAAATTAGGCTACCCATCACTTCACTCCCCAATACGTATTTATTACAGCCCTTCCGTGCAGCATGTTGGGTGCACATACAGAGCACCAGTTACAGCAGACATTTGGTTATGCCATCATAAATCTATGAACTAGCAGATACCGCAGCGCCACACGTAATGAGCTTTGGATTCGGGTCTCCATCATATATAGACTTTTCCGCCTAATCTGCTAAATACTTTGCGAACAATTCATTGCGTTTGTTTAGGAGGATTTTCACGCCGCTGCAGCTGTAGAGATGACAGTAGTACTTTAGTTGGCGGGATGTGTGTCGAGCAGCTCTGATAACACCTGTGCTGCTTGATGCAGTGAGTGTATTCCTGGCACTCATCTCTGCTCCCGGTAGGGGGGCTGCCGGTGATGTGTGTTTTTCTAACCGCTGATTTCTGTGGATGTGCTCTGAGCGCGTCTGTATTCATCTCTGCCTGTCTGAGCTGTTGCCAGCACCTTTTTGGACATATGTGCCTTTGCTTTTTTATTTCGCGTGTTTGTGAGGGGTTTTTTTNTTTTTTTTTTTTTTTTTTTTTTTTTTTTTTCTTTTTGACAATCTGTCTGCATTGTGTTTTCGACTGCGCAGATGTGTGTGTTTGTGTATGTGCGTGCACTTTGCTTGTTGGTTGACAGGCTGTTCTTTGGCCTTCTGACAGACAGTTCCATTAAATCATGCTGCAGCCGTAACCCGCGGTGACAGGATGCCATTGGCTCCCTGGGATTCCTCCATCAGGGTCTCTCATGCGCTTAACGAGGAAGTAAACATGCTAAATTGTCTGTTGGAGATGACATGCATCGAAGAGGCTGTCTCAATGCTGATGTCACGTGTTGACGTCCACAGAAGTTAGTTTCCATATTTGAAGAAGAAAAACTATAAACACAGTATAAACACACACACACACACACACACACACACACACACACACACACACACTAAGAGCAATCATTGTTCCCTAAATAGAAACACACCACATCTTAGTATGGGTTTATGTAAATGTTAAATGATATATGTTACTTGCAAGTAGAGAAGGTCTGCCTATTCTTGAATTTTGGAACTTAATGGTAATATTTACCTCCACAAAGAGCTTTATTTTCATCTGTTTGACTCAAATGACTCAAAATATTCTGGACTAATTTTGATAAAACTTGGTAAAAGGATGTGGTACAGCTCAGGCAGGAACCAATTACATTTTGGTGATGATCCTAGGAATTTTTAAAAATGATTTATTAACATTGTGAGGGTGTTTTAAAATTTTTTAAAAAAAAGTAATTAAACCAATCTCAATGAAAAAACTCAGATATTTATCCCATGATAGATTATTTGGTCCAGATCAAGATAAATTTTAAAAACTACTGTTCCATATGAAAAATAAAGCAATTGATTATTATTATTATTAGTAGTAGTAGTAGTAGTAGTAGTAGTAGTAGTAGTAGTAGTAGTAGTATAGTCATTTCAATCTTTAGTGCTGTTGCCTCAACAGGATCCAGGGTTTGATCCTTGCTGGTCTTCTCTCTCTCTCTCTCTCTCTCTCTCTCTCTCTCTCTCTCTCTCATCACTCGCTCGCTCACTGGGGTTTCCACATTTTCCCCATTCCAATATGTAGGATGTAGGTCAAATGTAAAGAAGATCATTCCAGAAAAATGGGAGCAAAAAACAACAAAAACCAACTCTTATGTTATTAGACAAGGCTAATTTTGTAGCTTGGCTTGTTAGACCTCGATATCTGACTATAAAGGCAGAATCTCTGTCTGTGGCACCAATATCTCTAGAACCGTCACTATGAAGTTTAAATTCAACAGATCGACACTTATATACGAAAGATGTCTGATCCCCACGCCTGGTGTCCAGCGTACAGGAAGTGATAGAGACACAGATGAGGTTTGAGGAAGAGGCTCGGTGCCACAAGAATGTGTGAGAGATTGAATCAAAACTCATTATCTAGAAAGACAAAATCTCTATCTGTGGCACCAACATCTCTAGAACCCGGCACTGTATGAAGCTGTTTGGATGAGCGGTTCTCAAATTGAGCTGTGGTGGTAAAAAGTAGTCCACACAGCAGGATACGCTCCGGTCCAGTGCCACGGTCTCAACCCGACCCTGTGCAGCAAACAAAGCTAGCTCACGAGGACGTGCAGAACTAAATTATGGCAGGCTGCAGCGCACACCATAAAGTCCAGCCCATTCCGAACAGGCTCGTTTTGAATGGACGCCGCACTAGTTACACTGTATTGCACCCATTTCAGTATTAAAAATCCATATTTATCCCATGATAGATTATCAATAAGTGGAATTTGTCTGGATCTGGACAGAGATTGGAAATTTAGTCTCGATTTGTTTCCCATCTATTTCTCAATATTTTGATTTTTTTGTTGTTTTTCCTTGAACCAGTACTAGAGTTAACAGGTTTTTGTTAGGTAGTAAACAACTGTTACAAATAAAGCCAGTTTCCAAACACTTCTGTTTTTAAAGAGAAGAAAAAGAGCAGCAGGAGGAGCTTTGTGGCTTTGGAGCTATTAAGTTAACAGCAAAAATAAGCTGGTATGGCCTAAAAGGAGACATTTTGAGAGGAAAAAGCAGACAGCCTCACCAACTGAACACACACACACACACACACACACGCGCGCGCACACACACACAAACTTGTATTAATATACTTGTATAGAAACAAATCAAATAACTTTAACCCTTTAATTGTTCAACCTAAAATTCATTTTTAACCTCGCTAGCACCTGATTTTTGTTTCCAGATGTGAGCTGAAACCCCACAAGTGACTGTGTTTTCACAACATAATGACATGGCACACATGTTCACCCCACATGTGCTAAACCAGTCATCCTCAAACTCTGGACTCTGGTCCGGATCCGGATCAAACCACAGCTGTCTCTGGACTCTAACAAATTATACTTTTCATATGTATTATTTGTATTTTCTGTGAGATGTTGATGCAATGCAATAAGTCAAAATTTGCCACTTTCTCCATGGTAAGCAGTGGAGAAAGCGAAACCGAATGTCCGACTGCTCCCATGTCTGTGTGAGAATGTCTATGCTTTAGTTTGGTCCAGTCACATTCAGTGACCCATCATCTCCATGACAGCGATGGGTTGAGATGATGTTGGGCTCATTGAGAGTTGACAATGCAGATTGAGAGTTTAATAGCACCTCTAGCTTCGACAGCACCCCCCTCAACACCTTAAATTCCCATAAATTCCCAGTAAAGTCAAGATCCTAATCTGACCTTAATAAACGGACCTTTGTCTTACTGAAAAAATGCCTTTGTGGACCTTTAAGATTTGTATTTGAGAACCCCTATGCTAAATATTACACCTCAACATAATCAGCGACCATTTTAATTATTCAAATCCAAATTTAATTTATGCTGGTGAATTTGTTGGGAGTAATATAAACTATTGGCTCTTTCACCAGGTGAAGGCTTGACAGGTATTCCTGATCTCTGAGCTCTCACCAGAAAGAATCGGGCTCAGGTACGGTTACATGGTTCGATAGTCCGGCAATTGGATGGAGTGTAGAAATAACTCACTTTTCAAAGTTCTTCTGACTTTCTTTTAAACTTTTGCAAAAGTTTGGTGTCTTTTTAGTTTTTTCTGACTTGGTAGCTCAAACATTATTGAAGGTAGGTAGTTTTTAGCAACTTCCTAAACTTTACTTTTTCCCCAAGTGGATGTGAGTACCATATGTTTTGCAATATGTTATATATAGCAGCTGTTATTTTCTTCCACTTAGGACTCATTTTCTGTTATGGTTTGCAATCAGAGAACAAAGCTGCCACTGTGGTTTCTTTTGAAATGGGGCTAACAGTGGATTCCATTGAAAACTGTCTTCAAACGAGCTGCACCCCCAAAGACAATAGCAGAGAAAGAAAAGCACGAAGCATGAAAGACATACACAAGGCGTGGAAGGAATACGAGGCCCACACAGCACATTTCTTGGTGACAAAATTACCTTCATCAACACTACCTGCATGTCCTACAGCATTTCCCCCCGGCTGCACCATTGTTGTTGTCACAGGCAATGAGTATTTCATTTAATTTGCAAAGTAGTTTGACATGCAAATATCCCAAGAGCTCTGTTTTGAAACAGCGCTTTAAAAATATTTTCATATCATGCAACTCAGCTGAATGATGAGCCATAATGTGACAAAATACTAATTACCTTGAACAAATTGAACTAATGAGTCCTTCACTATGCATTATGTCTTATATGTCTGATACGATTGATTCATTGGACATACAGCACTGAAAGCAAACTATAAAACATAAAAAATGATGCTGTTTCTGGAGAATTCTTCTGATTTTGATGGCTTCTGATAGTTGCAAACACTTTTCCAAACAGCTATTCTCAAAAGCGGAGTGACGTTGCAGCAGTATTATTGTTGCCACAAAGGCCAAGCAATGATAAATCCAGCTTGTTTTGGCGACTCCTTCAATAAATGGGTGCTGCATTTGAAGACGGTGTTTGTTGTTGCTGTGAATCTTCCTGTAGATTCAGGCGGCGTCTGCCTGGAAGCTGCACGGTGTGAAAAAAAACACCGAGTGGATTTTTGAAGAGGTGTTGAGTGCAGGGGATGATGGCTCCGCTTGTTTCTTTTAAGGTTATTTTAAGCTACAGACCTGCGGGGTGTGTGCGTGCGTGCCTGTGTGTGTGTGTGTGTGTGTGTGTCAGGGCTGTGTTTTAATTAGAGAGACAGGAGTGTGTCCTTGGGCTGCCGCAGAGGGTCAGGGGAACCTGGTAGTCTGAGAGAGCAGTGGCTGGGACAAGTCTGGCAGGCCTGCTAAACACCCATTACTGACGTGTAGATGCACTTGTGTACACACACACACACACACACACACACACACACAAACACGCACGCACACACACCCTCATCTTGGCGCCATTCCTGTTGGCCAGTGATACCATGGTAACTGAGCAGCCTGCATCTCCATGTGTTCCATGGCCTTCTCTCTTCTCTAAGCAAAATTACCACTGGCACTACTCTAGGGAGAGGGAGGGAGAGGAGGGCAGATTGGAAACGAAGGCAGGAGGTGGAGTGGAAGGAGCAGGGGGAGGTTGAGAGGGAGGTGAAGGGAATTGAGAGAAGAAAAGGTTGAAAGGGGAGANGAGAGAGAGAGAGAGAGAGAGAGAGAGAGAGAGAGGAAGCATCTGACATTTATGTTCCCAGCCAACAGAAAATGCCACTTCAGGCTGGCACATCTCTTTCATTCTGCAGCCTCCCTCTGACCCCAGGTTTGCCTTCCATACCTCCTTCCATACATCTGCTTCACGTCTTCTTCCCGTTTCAACCCCCTCTGATTTTCACATCTGCTTTATGACTTCTGGCTTCCATCCAGCCTTTCCTTCATCCCCTGTAGTCATTTCCATATCACAGGCCTTCACCTCCGTTACGTTGTGCCCGTGCTTTCGTCAGCTTTTCTCTTCCCTTTTTTTTTTTTTTTTTTTTTTNTTTTTTTTTTTTTTTTTTTTGCCTTTGAATCCTCTTTAACTTACCCTCTGTCTCCTCCCGTACCTATATTTGCATCTATTCCTTTCTGTCTCCAGCTAATCCTCTCCTCTCTCCCTCTGCCCTCGCCTCCCCACACCTCGCCTGGGTCCCAGCCGATGATGGGACTCATAAAGCCTTCCAGATGAGGCGATAGCTAATGGCTGTTGAATAATGCATGGCAGGCAGGATTTAGAGAGCCCAGTCTATTAGCCTGACCAAATACTCTGGGCTTTTATTAAAGACCAACACTTACAATTACAAACTACATTAAGGCTGGGGTCCTGCTCAGTTCCCCCTCTCTTTCCATTCGCTGAAGTCTCTACGGTCACGGCTAAGGAAGAATATTATCTTTTCCCTTTTTAAGATTTTATGGCCTTGGAGCTACCGACCCTTTTAGAAAAGGTCACTGATAGTCTTTTCTGGTTGTTGTGTCTTTTTTTTACATCATTGTGTCAAAGGTTGGTGGCCCTTTTAGTCATGGTTGTAGAAAATAAGAGGGATGGGTGAAATGGAGGGCAGCTGTGTCATATTTTCTCTGCTGGCGCTCAGTATAAAAATGTACACACAAGAGGGTTGATTATCACCATTTTCTTGATGTATTTTCATCCTTTCACTCTCCTCTGCTGCAGATCAGGCTTGTAAACGCATCATTCCACATGATTATACATGAATGCTAATAACTGTTAATAGCTATAAGTGTCTCGAAGTGAGCGTTCTGTAAGTGGCTTTTGAATAGTCATGAAATGTTGTTAGCTAATGGCTATCTAAATATCCTCCTACCTGGCAAAATTTAAGTGCACACTTAGCTCTCTCTCTCCATAACAGTGTATTGACCCATCTTCTAATGTTGATATTGCTATGCAAGGTTTCATCCAGCATTTGCATACTACACTGTGACACGTCTGCATATTCGTGACACGTTTGCAGAGTTAGGTATTTTTGTGTCACACGGTCCGTGGAGGTATTTTCAGAACCTGGCTGTAGCCGTGGGATCAGTAGTAACAAGGCTACTGCCATCCTGTCAGCCTCAGGGTTCTGTTTTTATATGCTGCAGATCTTTAATCGTGTAATTCAGGAAACCGGGGGATTTCGGCCATGTCAGACAGAGAGTCGACACCATAAGGGATGATAGAGTGATGTCAGTCAGTTCAGCACATAAAGCGTTGACCCTAAACCCTTGATCCGTCCCAACAGCCTCAGCCTCGGTCCTGCGTCTCATCTGCCGTGTGTCTGGAAAGCTAAGTGATTACATGTCTGATCCACCAACGGTCGGATGAAAAGCTTCCGCTTAATTTGTGGTCGAAAACAACAACATCGCCAGCCACCATATCCTATTTGTCCATCTGTCTCTGTCTAATGTTTGTCTCGTCTGATCTCCTGCTTACGCTGCGGCTAGTCGGTGCTCCGAAACAGGGTGCGCTTGTATAGCATTCCCTAAATGTCAAAGACTTAAAATGCAGCCATTCTTATCCCCCTGTGCATGGAGGCTTCCTTTCAAATTTGCTGCAAATATCAGCAATCTGCCTTCCTTGATTTTCGCCTGAAGCCTGTCTGCCGGAATGAACTCGTGTGTGTTGTCTGTTCCCTTTCTGCTTTGGTAGAATGAGTACGAAAGGGTTACTAAATGTCTCGTTTTCCTCTTCGCCCATCAAAGTAACAACTTGAGTTCAATAATTGAGTAGAGGGCAACTGCAACCTGGCAGCAGGAAGACCATCGTCCCCGGAAGAAAGATTGAATGAGTATGTTCCCGCATTGTAGAAAAAGTGAGACGTCAAGCGTAGGTGTCAAGCGGGATGAAATATTCAGATCGCATCTCTGCTGCTTGTGTCTTATACTGATATGTACATAAACAAATGTGTGTGTGTGTGTTTAATACCGAAGGCGCGTTGAGTCGGGAGAGGACTGCGGTATCTTATCTTCGTTAACGGTATTCCCTCGTCTCTGCGGACGCTCACAGAGAGCAGAGGGCAACGGCAGTCTGATGCGGGGCATCTGTTCCCACATTTGTTAGGGTTCTCCTGGAGTGCTTGTGTGTGAGAGTGTGTGATTTTAAGAGAGAGAGACAGACGAGCGAGTGTGAAAGTGTGTGTGTGTGTGTGATCGGCGTGATAGGTGGAGTCAGTGGAGTGGAACGGCACGGTGCTGTTGCAATAGAGGGCAAATGCCGACTTGTCACAGGTGTGTGTTAATGCTGACACAGGTGTGTGTTAATGCTGACCTGAGGTTGTGGCTGCACTCAACCTCATTGACCACAAGACGGCCACCGGTCGGGTCTGCAGGTGGTGCTGAAGACACATCTCTTTCCTCTTCCTCTCTTTTTTTGCGCCTCTACCTCTCTCCGCCATCTATTTTACATGCCAGCATGAATACCAATCAGCCCTTCATCTTCTCCGCTCTTCCTCACACAGTCCTGCCCTCTCACGCCTGATGCATGCGCCTCGCTGGATGTTCGTCTATGCATACTGTAATCTCAGCAGGGACATTACATGCATAATCTAGCCTATAATAAGACTCCAGTTGGCCCCGGATGCCTGGTTAAGATATGAAGGGAGATGTGTTAATTAGACTAATTTGCAGCACTAGCTAGTAAAGACCAGGAACCCTTTCATAAACGACCTGTTTCTCCTTGAGATGAGCACCGGAATCATTGGTGAACGTTTCCCGTGGCAATCTGCTGGGGATGAGGAGGTGAGCCGAGGTGGTACGGTAGACTTCTTTAAGTCAGAGCAGAGCTGGGAGATGTAGTGGGAATAGGAATTATTGACTAGAGTGGCGTTGTATGGAGATAGTGTCTCCGGTGTGCCATCACGGAGACGGAAAGCTTATAGTACCCTGATTTATGACTGCTGTGGAGAATTGAGTGCTTCATAAAGATTTGCCGCTGGCTGAGATGGAGTAATCAGCGAAGTGATCTGACTTTGGTGGATTACAATTCCAACGAGTTGTAAAGTCAGTTACAATGCCTTGACTTTGTCTGTCGGACAATGTGTGTGCAGAGAAGAGTTAGAGTCTGACTCCGGCCCCTTTGTCAAGGTCACATGGATTAGAAATGATTGGGTTTCCAATACTCTGCTGGGGAGTTCTGCATGATGAATCATCACTCCAGCCCAAATCGACACCAATTAAGACGGGTTTGTTTATCCCGCTGTGGGACACGCTGTGGATTTCCACTCGCAACAAACATTCTCATCCTTTTGTCTCTTCGAAAGCAACACTGTGGCATTCGCAGGGATTAGCACGCCGTGCATGTTTTGCGCGGAGGTCGTATTTGTTTCAGGCCTGGAGGTTTTTCATTTTATTTCTGCGCTTATACGTGTGTGGACGTGTTGACGTGTGTGTGTGTGTGTGTGTGTGTGTGTGTGTGTGTGTGTGTATTCGCTGTCATGTCGTTCAGTGTTTGCAGCGTAGCCCCACTGTGTTTGTGCTAGTGCTTCGTGTCTGGAAGGTCTGGAAGGCATGCTACATGAAGTGTGAGGTTGTGGTGGAGCCAGCGAATTCATTTGCATTCATTCCATTGCCTGTCTCTCCTCAGAGCCCATTCTAATTACCAGCAGCTCAGGTCTGCTACCACGCTGCACTCTCTCTCTCTCATTCTGTCTCTATGTCTCTCTCTCTCTCTGCTGCATAATAGACTGATGGCGGTTTGTTCCAGTTGCTTTGATACTACTCTCTATTTGGTCTGCTCGAAATCTCTTCATGTTAGTTTGTTTGCTGTCAAGCCCAGGCGGGTTTTTTTCTACTTGTTTTCCAGCGTTGGAGTCTTAAGAAATATAGCATACACACGTATGTGTTTGAGAAAATCCTTCATAGTCTGTGTGTGCTTGTTGTGATTGTTTTGGGATGTTATAGATGAGTGTATGAGAGAGAGAGAGAGAGAGAGAGAGAGAGAGAGAGAGAGAGAGAGAGAAATAGACTGGAAGAGAGGAGGAGGAGGAGGAGGAGGAGGAAGAAGAAGCCAGAGAATCATCAGCCTTGTAAAAGATGAATGTGCACACTAATCACCATAATGGCTGTGGCGGCGTTTCACCTCCTGAGTCTCACACACACCTTGTCACGCCCTTTTCCTGGTGATGCAAATGTTCGCCAAGGCTAAGAACTCACATGACACCACGCCACAACTGGGCATGCTCCAAAAGCAGGGTCACACACTCATATACCTATGCATACTTATGCATGCATGGAAACACACGGAAGTATGACATGTACGGCCACACACACACACACATGCACATGCACATGCACATGCATAGACAGTCACACAGCTCCATGGCAGGTGGCAGTGACAAGGTCAGGAAAGATCAGGACACGCTGCGCTCCCAGGAGAGAGGAGCTGAGCTCAGCTAGCCGCAACGCTACGACACTGCAGCCAGACCAGAGGTGGTAGAGCAGCCAGAAACTGTACTCAAGTAAAAGTATTGTTACTTTATGATAATAGTGACTCAAGTATCAGTAAGAGTATTTACCAAAATGATGACTTGAGTAATAAAGTATTTATTAAAAAGATTACTTGAGTAGTGAGTAACTTTGATCAAGCTTATTCTTTAGAATAATCAACAAGCTATAAAGGCTCATCTGAAAAAAAAAAATGCTACGTAGCCACATGTAGCTTCTAAAACAATCCAAATCATATCATATAAAGAAACAGTAGACAGTAATTAATCAGATATTTGCCACATAACAAATCATGATAATTCTGGCCCCAAGACAGTTAGCTAGGTTAGCTTCATGAATCTACTCAGAATAGAACAGGAAAACTTGAGTTAGCATTAGCAGCAGCAGCTAGTTAAGACAGTTAGCTAGGTTAGCTTCATGAATTTACTCAGCATACAACAGGAAAACTTGAGTTAGCATTAGCAGTATCAGCTAGTTAAGACAGTTAGCTAGGTTAGCTTCATGAATTTACTTAGAATACAACAGCAAAACTTGAGTTAGCATTAGCAGCAAATTAGTTAAGACAGTTAGCTGGGTTAGCTGCATGAATTTACTCAGAATAGAACAGGAAAACTTGATTTAGCATTAGCAGCAGCAGCTAGTTAAGACAGTTAGCTAGGTTAGCTTCATGAATTTACTCAGAATAGAACAGGAAAACTTGATTTAGCATTAGCAGCAGCAGCTAGTTAAGACAGTTAGATAGGTTAGCTTCATGAATTTACTCAAAATAGAACAGGAAAACTAGAGTTAGTGTTAGCAGCAGCAGCTAGTTAAGTAGCTAACGTTGCAGCTTACCGCCACATGTTTCCTCAAGTTCCATGTTGAGTTCTTAGAAGCTGAAATGTCATATTTTTAGCTAAACAAAGGCACAGCACATTGTGTAGCTTCTGGTTGTAACGGAGTCAAAGTATATGTTTTTCTTCATAAATATACTCAAGTATGAGTTAAAAGTATCCTGCAATAAAACTACTCAGTAAAGTACAATTTTGTGAAAAAAGTAAATGTAACGGAGTAAATGGAACGCGTTACTACCCACCTCTGATCCAGACCTGCACCGCCACCCCCCAAACAACCAGACTCATTAAGATCAAAAAGTTTAGTTGGGTAGCTCATGTCTGCCAAAAAAAAAAAACCCTCCCTGATTAATTACAAGTTTTAAACAGATCGTTTAAATAGCACAGGACCGAAGGAGGGTGCTCTTCTGAAAATGTAATCTGAGTGCGGGCCCCTGCAGCGAGGCGTTTGAGTGATGCAAGCTCCTCGCCGTGGAGCTGCAGAGGAACGGGACTCAGGAGGTTTCACGCCATCTCCAGGGAAATGCTGCTTTGAGAATCACCTGCAGCCTAAACATGATTGCAGAGTTGCTCCAGAGTTGTTTTTGAAGATAGAGCTACAAACAAGCAATTACAGAGAAATGCACGCAGATATATGCCTTCACACAAACACACACACACACACACACACACACACGCATCAAGTGAGTCCTCCAGTAGAAGAAGCCGNAACACACACACACACACACACACACACACGCATCAAGTGAGTCCTCCAGTAGAAGAAGCCGGATGATACATGGCTGCTAATTATAAAGCTCTGTATGAAAATCGACTGGGCTTTGTATGAGAGGGAAAAGCTCTTAGAGCACTTGGTTTCTTCATTTGTATTTTCTTGCTTTAATTGGACAACATGATTGTGTCACTTTGTTAAATGGAGATCCCACCGTTTATCCCCGTGTCTGCAGAGATGAATCAATAACTGTTTTTATTCTAATTACTGACTCAAAGCCCAGTCATCAATGTAATTATCACTGTTTCTTCCACCATTACTGTTGCTTTCATGATGATTGTTACTACTGTTATTACCACTGTTATCATCATCTGCCTTATTTTTTGTCGCCACAACAATTATCAGCCTCATCATCATCATCATGATCATCTTCATCATAATCTTCTTTAGCGGCATTACATTCAGTATCAGTCTTGCCATCATTAACACTGACTTCATCAACAGCGAGCTAATGATAAAAGCCATATTGGATTTAATAACTTGCGATGAGATAATGTTTTATCTCTGGGCAGGAACTCTTTTAAAGGACCATACCGGCCATTTTGCATGTTTGAGCCTAATATATTCAATTTTCATACATGTAACGTTACTGACAATCATTTCCCAAAGCATACTACTGGAACGGTGAATTAAAAATGTTTTTCCTACCTTCCAGACCTCCATTGGTTTCAGTTCATTCTGCTATTAAAATCAACTTGTTGATACTGTAAACGTTCTTGGGATAGGTAATCCATCATCACCAACAAGACGTGTATTCAGGTTTTTTTAGAAGTTATGTAATTTTAGTGTTTAAGCTCAATAAAAAGCGTGGAGTGAATGTATGCCTCCACCGGGGAATATAGTCCCAAAAGAAGACCTGCATTTATGGAAAAATTTAAAGGACTGTGACTTCATAAGGCTGTGTAACTATTAGCAGGAGAAACATGGATTTTTAAGGTGGGTGTATCACTTGAATATTTGATTTTGAAAGATTAAGAGATTTTGCAAAATATCAGGAAAGCTGAAATACGGTTTTATCCTTTGGGAAATGACTGTCAGTAATATAACATGCATGAAAACTGAATATATTAGGCTCAAACATGCAAAATGACCCTTTAACAGAGGAGATCTAACACTGCAGGCATTGAACTTGCACATTTTTATTGTTTTTTATTCAAAGAAATTCCAGTAAGCATAAAGACTGCATGGTTTTTGATTGCATTTCAATACATTCTGAGCTATAAAAGTTTTTTTGTTTCAGTTAGAAGTTTCACAAAGGAGGTTGTTTACAAGACATTACTGTTTAAAGGAGCCGACTAATTCCCTGATTTCACAGTTCACTTATTATTATAAGCACATTAACACCAACTTCATCAACAGCGGATTAATGATAAAAGCCATATTGTTGAATATATTAGGCTCAAACATACAAAATAGCCAGTATGGTCCTTTAAAAGAGTTCCTGACCAGAGATAAAATATTATTTCATCATAAGCCCTGATAAGTTCATTAAACTTAAAAAAAAAAAAAAAAAAANAAAAAAAAAAAAAAAAAAAAGCAGGGTAACTCGTTGCCCTAATAAAGTTAAATTATGCATCGTTGAACAAACAAAGTATATGTTCAATGAACCAAGGATTCTCAATAGAAAAGCCTCAGATTTTTAGGTATAGTGAACTAATATTGCATGGTTAGGTTAGAATAACTATCTGCTCTAGCAATGGACAAAACTAAATTGGTATAAGTTGATTCAACTCAAAAACTCTAATTGAATTTCAAAAAAAATCCCAAAAAAAGTACAACTAACTCAAAATCATTAGATAATACATGGAATATGTTCACTTTTGGGTACAATGAGCTAATTTCTTTAGTTAAAACAACATCTGGGATTATAAGTTATTAAATCCAATATGGCTTTTATCATTATGTTGCTGTTGAGACTGATACTGAATGTAACGCCGCTAAAGAAAAGCGTGGAGTGAATGTATGCCTCCACCAAAAGAAGACCTGCGTTTATGGAAAAATTTAAAGGACCGTGACTTCATAAGGCTGCGTAACTATTAGCAGGAGAAACACCGATTTCAATATTTTAATGTTTTAATCATTATATAATTAACCATCAGAGCATTGTGTTGTTCTGATGAAGGAAGTTGTGAAATGCTAAAAGATAATCTTACAGAATTTTGATGTTGGATGCCTTAAAATATTCCTCATTTGTAAGATATGATTAGTTTCTAAGAAACAAAATGCCAGCAATTTGGGAGTGAATTTTGCTAAATTGGGAAATGAAAATTCCCAGTCAATTTTCAAGGATCTTTAAAACAAGATTGAGATGCATGGATTTTTAAGGTGGGTGTATCACTTGAATATTTGATTTTGAAAGATTAAGAGATTTAGCAAAATATCAGGAAAGCTGAAATACGGTTTTATTCTTTGGGAAATGATTGTCAGTAACGTAACATGTATGAAAATTGAATATATTAGGCTTAAACATGTAAAATGGATGGTATGGTCCTTTAATGAGACTGTTCAAATGTGAGTCTACAGTGTAAAAAAAAACCCAAAAAAGCATGGCGAGGTTTCTCTGAGCGTTTGTAGCGGTATTTTATCAACTTTTTTTTTTTCTTCGCTATAACAAATATTTATTCAATGGATTCCATTTAAGTCATATTTGCTAGTAAAATTATGCTTTACAGAGTATATATTTTGTTATTTCTTTAGCATCGACACGTCAACAAATAGCCTTTAAAAGCAAGAAAAAGCAGGTCTTAAAGGAGCATACTGGTGGTTTTGCATGTTTGAGCTCAATAAATACCAACCAATGCAAACCATTTTTCAAACATGTTAGAATTGTTTTTCCTACCTTCCAGGCAGCCATTGGTTTCAGTTCATTCTAGCTATAAAAATTAGCTTGTAGAGACTTGAAAGATGCTTGAGATAATTCATCCATCCACACGCTGTCTTTTTTTTTTTTTTTTTTTTTTTTGTCAAAGCTTCTTATTTTTAGGATTTTAATATAGTTAAAAAATTTAATATATTAGGCTTAAACATGCAAAATGGCCAGTATGGCCCTTTAAGGTACAGACAAATTATCCCGGAACGTCAGACGGTCAGCTAGGATCAGGATCTCATCTCATTCCAGGCACAAAAAGAAAAAAAAAAAAAAANAAAAAAAAAAAAAAAAAGTGAGTTCTAATTTCAGTTGTCTGACCTTTTTATGGGGTTAATTATTTATTTCATCGAAGCACAGCAGTGGAATAAACTTTGTGGCAATTTAATGCAAGTCAATTAAGAAGCGAGATAGATGAAAAGCCATCCTGGGGGAAATTATTAAGCTTTTATTTTTAGAGTGGGGTGGATGATGTGGTTTAGCTGGGCTCTGTCCAACAAAAGTGTTAAATGTTCTGTGGAATGATCACTTTCTGCTGTTAGATAGACAGGTCTGATATTGTTGAGGTCAGGCTCTGTGGATTTAATACAGCTTTCCTGTAATAAGTGAAATTACCTCAGCAGTAGAGTTCTGGGCACAATAATGAAGAGTAAGAAAGAGTGAGTGGGAGAGAGCAAACAGGAGGTGAAACCTGGTTAAATATTAGACTTTAATATTATTGTGGTTCATGTTTTTATGGTCTGCTACACACCAAAAGTAGCTGTCTCTTCTTATTACAGCAGCCATACATCCGTTACTGTTACTTTTTGGAAGTATTTTGACTTGAGAGTTGCCTCTTATCCTCACAGCGGTGCAAGTTCAGGCAAATTCGACTCAGACCCTTCTGCTAGCTAACGTGAGGAAATACCTGTATGTGACATAAATGATTAAACAAAAAAAAAAAAAAAANAAAAAAAAAAAAAAAAATATGCAGGAGAAGCTTATAAGCATGCCAAATTATATATGCATTAATATAATATTCACCATTTCAAAACAGAGATGAGACTTTACTTTGAAAAACTTCATAGATTACCAGAAAGCTATCAAACCTATAGACATTTATAAAGTCTTTATAAAGGACCATTCCATCCATTTTGCATGTTTGAGCCTAATATATTCAGTTTTCATACATGTAACGTTACTGACAATCATTTCCAAAGCATACTACTGGAACAGTGAATTAAAAATGTTTTTCCTACCTTCCAGACCTCCATTGGTTTCAGTTCATTCT
>VXCM01001445.1:45128-74360 GCA_014773175.1 Lucifuga dentata | reverse complement strand
TTTGGGAAATGATTGTCAGTAACATAACATGTATGAAAACTGAATATATTAGGCTCAAACATGCAAAATGGATGGTATGGTCCTTTAATAGTGTACTGGTATGAACCGAAACCAATAAGAGTCTGGAAGATAGGAAAAACAATTCTAATATTTTGGGAAATGATTGTCAGTAACATAACATGTATGAAAACTGAATATATTAGGCTCAAACATGCAAAATGGATGGTATGGTCCTTTAAAGAACCATGTTTATGTTATTTTATTTTTTTTTTTATAATTACATGGTTTGTTCTTTGTATATTTTCTGTTTGAATAAAGTTTTTTGTAGAGCAGTAAAACAACACAAATGTAAAATTATACCACAAAGTGATTGCACAGTAAAATGTTAGCATTTATACAGTTTCTGCTCATAACTGAACAGTCATGCTAGCAGCAAACAAAACATTTGTAGCTAACAGTTAGCTCTGGATGAACAAACAGCTAGCTTTAGATCTAGCTAACAGTTAGCTATATTCAAAGCTAATGGCGCTTCTTGACGATGTATGTTGGTCTTGGTGTGTAGCTGAGTGATGCACACACGACAAACCATGCTACACATGTTATTACTTTCAATACTTAGTTGAACATTTTTAAATGTTTAATGAGATATCTCTAATTTTACTCCAGTACAACTACTGATTGTCAGCAATTATAAACAGAAAAAAAATGTCCTTATTTTTGTCTTTTCCAGAAAATCCCAACTATAGCCTGTTAACTTTCTCTGAGCCCAATTATGAACACACATGTAAAGGTAGCGCTGAACATCTGGCAAGCACGACAAGGCTGAAAGTAGAACATTTTAATGAGCTTGACAAGCATTCATGAACAAGATTAGTTTGCAACATGTGATTCATTTTCCATCCCAACAGTTTTATACCTGCTTGTTAATGTCTCCATGATGCAACATCATGACAGCTCGGATAACTCGCACACGCCCGCTGCAACCTGCGAGCGTCTGTGCTATTTTTCCTTTCTTTGCATTACATGTACTAGGGATGAGCTGAGTACTTGGATGAAATGAGTATCTGTTACAGATAATGCACTTTTTATGAGCACGAGTACCATCCGAGTAAAATGCGTCACTATCCGTACTCGTAAAGATAAAAAATCTCGTTGGGTAGCACTTACTAGCAGTGTGTCCACATCGTTCCGTGATTGGCCAGACCAGTGCTTTTCATTTCAGAGTACCGGGATATTTTTGGGAGTACTGGAACCTCCCGTAAATCCTCTGTACTCTACTATAGAACAATGCAGAGGAAAGCAATAGCAAAGGTTGCAGCCGGACAAATTAAATCTGGGGACACATATTAATATATACACAGTAAACTGTGACTAGTTGATCTTACTTAAAAAAATCTAGGAAACCGATTGCCTTGAAAAGGGTTTTTAAACATAACTATATAGTTCTTAGCTTCAAGTAGACATAAAGTAAACATGACTTAAGTGGAGATCCAGGGCTAAGCCTTGGATCTCCACTGGAAAATCCAGGCATGAGGTACGTAGCTTTGGCTATCTACCAAAGCTAACAGCTTTGGTAGATAGCCAAACTATTTTATATCTATCAAAGCTAAATATAAATTTTGCGAAATGCTTAAGAAATGTAACAAACCATGTTATATCTTTAACAAGTTATATGATGTTAAATATCTTTTTAAATGAAAACCTTTACAGTGATCTAAACAGTGGAGCTATGTGGTGGTACGTTATGTCCGTTCCATCCACCAATTTGGTCCGACCAATCTGTTCACAACACTGTGGTTCAAAACACACTAATAGCGTGTTTTGAATTTTCAAAACTATTTGAAAATTATGCTATTTTTACTATTACAAAAATGATTTGGGGCTTTATGGAAAACATCCAGGGCTTAAGCCCCATAAGCCCACCTCTAGCGCCGCCCCTGCTTGTCACATTTTACAGTGTACTAGGAATGGCCAACTTTGATGAAGATGGAAAATTTCATTCTCTCAGTCAAAGAGCCACACATTAAATAAAACAACTTACCTGTCAACGCTGATCGTTGTAAATAAAGGAAATTTTCAGACCGGCTAAATTATATGTGGCTAAATTATCATAAATAATTAACATCAAGACTATTTTAGCTCCATTTCACCTACATGATGCATTTTTAATATCTGGCTCTAATACATGTTTACCTGTTACGTTTCCAGTAATCCGCTCAGATGTCCTTTTAGCCGGCTATAAAACTCTCGCCTCATATGTAACCAAAAGCTGATGATTCCAGGAAAATATCTCATAAGCGACTTTCCAAAAGTGCCTTTTCTGGAGGGCTAAGTCCCAGAGGAACCCCAGGGCAGAGGATGTTCTACACCATCACAACTGTCATCTGGAGCTGCACGGCTCCTCCTCTGGCCTCCATCAGCTCCCCACAGAGTTGATTTGATGTTTTAGAACTCCTGGCTAGCCTGCCATATATTTCAGGGCCTCTGCCCTACATTGCCAGCCCTATTTAGGTTACATTTAACACAACATCACACTCTGTGTGTTTGATGTGAGGGAGAGAGAGGAAGCAGAGAGCGAGTTAGAATGTCTTTCCTTGCCATTTGTGTGTTTGTTTGACAAGAGAGTCGAGTCAGTTTGTGCATCTTTGGGATGGAGACCCAAAGCAGCCTTAGCTAAACCTTCTAAAGCGCCATCTGCCAGCTCAGGCCGCCGCGTCACCCGACTCACCGAGATTACATTCTCCCCTGGCCCCCATCCCCGTTCTTTCTTGTGTCCTCTTGTCCACTTCATGCTTATTTCCTTTCCAGGTTGCCAGCAAACATGAACGCAGCAGACGAAGTTGCAGCATTCGTACCTGGTGTCTTAATAATTCAGGTTTTCCAAAAAAGTTTAACTTAATAATGAACTAAAATTCCCCCAGGAGTAAAGATGCAGAAATAATTAGGATTTGTTTGGGTATAAAGCGTTTCCTCTTCAAGTTCTTCTTACTGCAACAGAGGCAGAATGCACTGCATGCGATTTTTAGAAACAAACATAAAAAGATGTTTTTAGGAAGCGTGCAGGCGAGGGATTTTGGGCTGGACTCAAAGGACTCACAGTTACTGATGAATCAGATCAGACTGCTAAAAACTGATGTACCGCTTTAACGCTCCCAGTGCGTTACGACGACACACGACGCGCTAGCGCTCTAAAAATGTTCTGTCAGTTTTCCCTAAGCGTGTAATTTTGAATACTCCGAGGTGGTTCTCACAAAAATAACTTCCATTTCCACATCCATTAGTTCGGACTAAACAGCACCTCCAGGTGATGACACAAATACATTTTCTGTGAATTTGCCGGGTCTCATATAGACTCAGTCAACACAACCCAATTAGCCTTCTTTTTGTGCTTTAGTACGGTTTCATGCAATACCATATATTTTTCCCCAGGAAAAAAAAACATATTGCAAGGTTCTTAAACGATGAATCTCCGATTAACAACATTAGTCGATGCCAGTTGATGTTAATCAACCGTAACGTGATAAACATGCTAAAAATGTGAAATTTTTATGTAAGACAGCTTGAAAGAGAAATATGACTCTTAATGCTGCCTCATCACAGATGGCTCAGCATAAATGAGTAATGAAGAGCTAATTACATTATGTCTGAATGCAGAGAATGGAGACAAAAATTTTATTTCATCCTTTACAAATGTGACAAAGACTATTCGCTATTCAGCCATAATACAAGATCAATAACCAGCGATGTTTTGTGGAAGAAACTGTCGTCTGTTCAAAGAGTATTTCCACAGTAATTCCCACATTCACACAGGATTTTTGGAAATCCTGTAAACAAACACACACATATATACACACATGCACACACACGAGCAGCGGAATGCCATTAAAAAGCCATCATGACTGCTACTGTAACAACGTTCAAATGTTCAAAATGCCATTTCTGCTGGACAGATGGTATCATGGAAATATTGCTGAAGTCATAGACCATTCACCAAAATATTCCTGCCCCACCATAGCAACTGCAATAGTTCTACAATATAATTCTTGTAAATGTGAGTTTTTAACAGCTGAGAGTCATAAAACCTGATGTACTCTGTACTATGTCAGCGACTTTGTAATAGAACAGAGAACATTGAGAAAATTGTGCTCATTGTATTGCATATCTGTGCAAAATCCATCAATAATTTAGGTAAAGATCAAAGCATAAACATGATTTTTTATGTAATATTGCTCTAAATGTCAGTACATGTGCACACATGATTGCCATGGGAATGTTTATGATATTATGTTCAATTATTGTTCACACACAATATTTACAAAACGTGTTGCATCAATTTTTGCAGATATCAGATGCCAAACTGCAGATTCCAGTAAAGTGAGATTTTTATGTCGGCCACAAAAGCCATAAAAAAACTGAAACAAGTCCATTCTTTTTTTTTTTTTTTANTTTTTTTTTTTTTTTTAATATTTGAATCAGGCAGGAGTCATAAAATCTGGTCTGGGGTGTTGTCTGTGTAATACTTACACTGGAATACGGAAGCTTGCGGCGTTCTCCCAGGTGGGCTACATTTCCAGATACTAAATTATTGCTGACATTTTGGCAGCAAATAGAGTTGAGGGCCAATACTCTCCGTCTACCAGATTCTGAACTCCGTACTCGCTTACAAAGATTTTGAGGCTAATATTACATTCATTGTCAATACAGCTGGACAGAGTTGGTCTTTTGGGATGCAGGATTTGCTGTATTCTTAGAACCATTCCACTGAACGCCACGGCTGTCCGAACGCCGGTAATGCTGTCTCCAGATGCTTGACTTACAGTCAGGAACACACGTGATCAGGTGTGTGCATACGTGGAAGTACATGCAAACCGAGCTGTCGAATGACTTCCCTGTACACCAGGGATCCCCAACTGGTGGCCCACGGACCAAATGCAGCCCGCAGGTCCTATCTATCAGGCCCTCAGATGACTTCTCCAAAAAAAAAAAAGCTTGTACTTTAGTCGCACTTATCTCAGGATCGCATGGTCATACAATGTCATGCTTGGGCTCATTTTATTCAGGAGAATCTAAGCTTTCCATAGATATTTGTGTATCTCCATTTTATTAAGAAATGGCAATTATAAAACACCGCAAACGCTACAGTAGAAGTGCTGGGCCCGGTGCCAGGCCGCTCCGGTTGTAAAAGGTTACATTTAAAAATACATAAATATTAGGAAACTGTTTTCTGTTGTTATTACCAAATGAGAGGAAAAGATCAGGTCGGGTCCGGGGGTAGGAATACCCCTTGGCTTGGCATGCTTTGACATAATTTGGCCCTTGGGGAAAAACTAGTTGAGGAACCCTGCTGTACTCTGAAACATACATGTATATTTTATAGCATTTAGGAAGCAGAGAGAGAGAGAGAGAGATGATAATTGATGGCTTGAGAGCACTCTGGTTAGACCCTGAGGTCAGCAGTGTGTGTGTGTGTGTGTGTGTGTGAGGGGGGGTTCCAGCTGGCTAGCTCATTCCGTTAAGCTACAGATTTCATAATAAACATCACATGGTTGCCTCAGATTTAGCCGTTAGCTCCATGCTGCAGCCAGCCAAGAAGCTATTTATGGGGAGGCTGGAAGTGTATCAGAGCAGGTAGGAAGGAAGCTGCTGGACAGCGACGGTTTTTAAACTGATTTATGTCCTACAATCAGTGTAATAACAATAAAGTGTCAACTACAATGCCGCTTTTTTGTAATTTATAGTGCAGCTCTCCTAATAAACCTATGTTTATTTCTCCCTGTCCTCCCTCCCGCTCCTCTCCGTCTCTCTGCACAGAGCTGCCCAGCAGTCCAGGTGGTCAGTTCACATTTCGTCCGCTGCCCCCGCCGCCACCTCCGCCCCACACCTGCACCTGCGCCCGCACAGCACCCTACGCTCAAGTCAGTCTGCAGAGGAAGACCATGCCGACGCGGTGCCAGGCCAGCCAGGGCAGCCAGGGGCCGGACAGCAGCGCCAGCACGGACCCTGCGCAGCTCCACAACAGCTGGGTGCTCAACAGCAACATCCCTCTGGAGACCAGGTAAGAGAACGCAACGCAAAAACAACCTGCTGCTGCACAGTCCCTCTTAAAGGACAATATATGGGCTCAATTCTCTGCAGTTATTGCAAAATACAATTGCAGTCACGCTCTGAATGAAGTGATCTGTGATTGGACAGTTAGAATTCGCTTTCCGATTGGATAGTCCAAGACCGCCTTCTCATTGGCCCATGAGGTCAGGCATAAAGGTTCTGCCAAAACTCTGCACACTTGTATTTTGAGTTTGTGTTTGTAACTTTAGTGTCACACNATAAAGGTTCTGCCAAAACTCTGCACACTTGTATTTTGAGTTTGTGTTTGTAACTTTAGTGTCACACAGAAACTGTTGAGCGTTTAGCAGAAATCTTGTCCACGCATATGCAGAGCGATTTACAAACACAAATCTTTTCTGTAGATACGCAAAACGTTTTTACAAATACAAATCTTTTCTACATACTTGTAAAACTTTTTTTTGCACATACAAATTTTCTTTACAACCTCAAAAAACTTTTGGCAGAGAATTGAGCCCATAACAATACCAATACCCAATATATATATATATACATACACATTATGTTACTGACAACCATTTCACAAAATATACTGGAGTGGTAAATATTAGAATTATTTTTCCTACCTTCCAGACTGCCATTAGTCTCAGTTAGCTACGACATAAAAATCAACTTATTGAGACTTGAAATGTTCTTTAGATAAATAATCCATCACAGCAAACAACACGCTGTTATTATTTTTTTGTTGAAGTTACTGAATTTAACCGATTCAACACAGAGCTGCACTGAAGAACATGTATGTTTCCTCCAGGGAATATGTCCCAGGAGAAAACTGCTTTTACCAGAGAAATTAAAAGGGCTGCGCCTTCTACATTCAAACATACATGTTAGCAGGCGGAACATAAAATTTTAAGGTTTGTATATCACCTGAACATTTGATTTTTGAAAGATAAGAGGATCTGGAAAAATAACACAAACTAAAAACAGTTTTATATTTTGGAAAACAGGTGGTTGTAATGTAACGTGTATGTGGGTCGTAATTATTGAATTCAAACATGCAAAATCACTGGTACGGTCCTTTAATTGCATAACGACTCACCTGTTGAGATCCTGACACGAAAACTTCTGAATCCTGACATCAGATGGTATTTTCCACATTATCCATATTATCCTGATGCAGAGATTGTGACATATTAAACCTTAATGAATCCTTAAAAGTTGTAGCTTTAACTTAAAACGTGTGAAGAAATGGGGCTGAGATGATTTTAAGAACAATAATAAATGAGGGGCTTTTTTAAAAAATATGCTTAAGCTCAGTTGAATTAAACACTTGGAAGCAAATCACTCCAATTCAACATAATGTCAGCTAATTAAAGAAAATTCGTAAATCTCACTAATGAGGATCATTAAAGAAAATTCTAAAATAAAAAGTCTGAGTGGCCAAATTTTTCAAAATCAGAGTAAATTGATGAAGAATATACAGTATGTTGGATAGAAGGAGGAGGAGCAAAGTGAAATATCAGCGCAGGCTCCGAGGTATCATTACAGGAGTTAACATACCATCAAAGCCATAATGAATCCCTCAAGATTCCTTCTTTTCATTCTCTTTGCTTTCACCACAAAAAATATATGACAGGGGACCAGGATGCCAGTTTAAGCTCCATGATATAAAAGCAAAATGAGTCTCAAGCAGAAATTCTTTGCTTTTCTTTCTTTCTTTTTTTTTTTCCAGGAACACATTGTGATTGCACTTCCAACTGTGGTACCCTAAAAAAAAAAAATCCAAATGCTTGGAGATGAGCTGTTGGTATNGCACTTCCAACTGTGGTACCCTAAAAAAAAAAAATCCAAATGCTTGGAGATGAGCTGTTGGTATTTCTTCCCATCAAACGGAGCGAAGCAGCAGCTGCATAAGTAATAATTGAAAAGCGAATTATTTTGGAGATCCTCATTTGCGAGATTGCTTTGGAGAAGAAGCGGCAAGGTGCAAAAGAATATGTTTGCATGTTTAATGAGGACTTGCTGTAGCAGCTGAATTCTGGTATTATGAGTGAGGATGAGATTGGCAGGCTGCCACACCAGAAGAAGAGGTTTTAATAAGATATGAATTAGGCCATAATTAGATCTTACCTCATTTAAAGGAAAGGAAGAATAAAATTAGATTCACTGACAATTTAAATTAATTATTGGCCAGACATGAGTATCAATGTGAAAGACTTGTCAGGAGAGCATTGTAATTACATGAATTATCCATGTGTATGCTTTAAATGAAACTCCACCACACACAATGCTCTCTCTTTCTGACTTATTTTGGATATTTTAGACAAAGACAGACACAATTATAAAACCATATTTCCACAGCAACTCAGTATATTGGATGGTGAGATTTTTGTTATAATACATTTTTGTATTTGGAGCTTTATAGTCAAATAGGTTTCATTTGATAGCACGCTATTAGTTCTGAACCATAAAATGTAATCATATTCATAGTCAATAGAGAAGTGTCCCTTCCTAACATAATTTAGATATTATTAGCTCTTTTCTGTCTCGTTTTAGAGGGAGAGAGAAAAGTCTCGGCTGCTTCACTGTTTTAGGTTGGATTTTATATCCAAACATCCTCGTCTGCTCTTTCACGTACTCAGATACACTCGTGATCTAAAGATTTCTTTCATTTTTTTATGATTGTGAGTGTTTTGCTATCTCTCTGCTCCTACTATCAGATCAATCTCAGGCATGAGATTAAAGAATTATCAAGTATTTACAATCTTGACATGGGAGCTTATGCCAGTAGAATTCTAAGTGTTGCTACATCCTTACTAAAAATGACAAAAAAAAAAAAAANAAAAAAAAAAAAAAAGAGTAATATCTCCTGTTGTCAGGTGCGCTTGCATTTTCCTCGATGCGTGTTTGATGAATCTGTATTGAAATGTATTGACGTTGCGTCAGCGGAGATTAAGATAGTTTGAAGTGCGCATAGATTTTCTTTTCAGCTGCAGATCTGTTATGTTTCAGAGAGTCCAGCTCGTGGATGTGAAAGGATGCAGATATGGATATTCAATATATCTGACCGGGCCTCTTGCTGGGCGTGTTAAGAGGCATAACAAATGTTGAGACGGTAATAAATTGACTGGTGCTCTGTCTTCTCTGCTTCCTCTTATCTCAAAGAAGTAAAACTACTCGAAACAAAGTGAGCATCCACACACACACACGCGTGTACATACAAGCCCTCCCCCCAAGCCTCCCCGACCCACCCACGCACACTCATCTGCACATACTCAGGTAGATGCAGCCCGTGGGCCATACAGTCTGACCTCCTGCAGAGAGGGAACGCTCATTTTCTTCCTCTCTCAGGGGAAATTTGCCCTCTGATATGAATTCAGAAAATCCTGGGCGTCGCCCCTGGATATTGTTGGAGAAGATCAAAGGCAGCGAGCCGGGAAGAACGATGAAGCACCACATAAGAGGAATTCCACACACTTGGACAAATGCAATATCTTCAAATATATTTCTGATCTTTTTGCTCTAATCCACCTTCAGCAGAGCATTAAAAGCACCACAGTCGACTCGACCTGTGTGTTGGCCTCAAAAATGTGAAATTGCTCACCAGTATTAGACATTTTTCTGTGTTATCTTGTCTTTTTGTGTAGGAGGTGGTGTGTGTGTGTGTGTGTGTGTGTGTTTGTCAGAGAGAGAGAGTTTGTCCTAAGTTTCTCTCTGGCCTTTGAGAGTTGAACTTCCTTTGACCTCTAGGATCGTGGCACTCCTTGTGCAGTCACCTGTGTCCTCCGTCTGACTCACAACCTTCATCAGCTGGCAGATGGGTGGAGGCAGAGGAGCGCTGAGGGATTGATGTCCTCTGTCTTTCATGTTAAACACACCCACAGGGCCACATTATAGGCAGAGTGAGGGAGATGGAGGAAGAGGGGAATGGAGCCAGGACAGAAGGAAACAGACCAAAATGACTTTAAAAAAAAAATGCAAAAAGGGAAAGTAAGGAGAAAGTAAAAGACTTTTAAAATCTTAAAAGATGTTGAAACTGTGAGAGACTCATTCATACACATACATATATGTGAATATATATGTATATAATGATACTTAACTATAGTTGCATTTCCATCCAACTATTTTTATGCGAATAATGAATATGCGCATCAGAAAGCCTGGATGGAAACACCGTTAATTCGCATTAACTCCAAAATGCGCGTTAAAAATTTATGTGCTTAGCAGAGGTGGATCAACTGATTATTTGCATAAGACAAAATGCAAATAAAGTGGATGGAAACAGTTTATTCACATTTTTCTTTAATCTTCAACCTTAAGTAACCTTCAGCATGTTCATCTGAAGACGTGTTAAGTAAGTTTGATATGTTTATTTAACCGTTATTTAACCAGACAAAACTCAGTGGTCTCAGACTTTTGGACCACTGTATGTCTTAACAAACCAAACTTAAGGGGGAAACCCTCCAGGGTCCAAAACAAACGCTCAAAACGAAGTAGGTACTAAAACGCCCTAATATTCACATGTTGAAATTGGTGCAGATCAGAGGAAGTAAAATACACTTTTAAAAAACTCTGGCAATAAAATCTTTACAAATTAACAAAACTGTGACCTTGTGAACTATCGCTGAAAGGGAGGAATCAGACCCAAAATCAGCTAAATTATCTCGTAGCGTGTACCCAACTTTATTTTCTTGCTTACACCAATTTATTTCAATATATTGAACCTAATTCTGGAAAAGTCAAAGCAATTGCACTGGGAATGTGTGGAATGGCAGGTTGTAAGGGAAATAACTCGAAGTCTGAATACACGGCTAAATGACTTGTCAGGAGAGATGTGTTTTTGCGGTCTGATGTCAGGAAGCAGCGTGTCCTCTGAGAGCCGTTTCACGGAGCACGGCCCTACCTGTGACCTCATCTCTCCTCTGCATGGGCAGAACACACACCTGCCCTGACATGTTCACTCACAGTTGGTCAGTTACACTATTAACCACAGGAGAGTAACCCAGGGCAACCGCTGCCAGGAAGTTACACAAACACGGCAGGGAAAAACAGGATGAGTCCTACCTGTTTCTCATGGTTTCTGTAGTATATGCCATTCTTTGTTTCCCTTCTCCAGCTGTCTTTGCTCTTTTTGTTTTTTTGATGAAAGTCAATTTGGCAACTGTTGGAGCTGCACATAATTATCTGTCCTGCTTCATTTTTTCATATCACATAATTTCCTGCCTGCCGTATTTTTTGCTTCCTCATCTGACACCCTCCAGCACCTCCCAACCTCCACCCTCCATTATCCAAACACAATATAGATTAAAAGCTACCTAGATTAATTGCTCTTCATCTTAGTTGCCTATCATCATCTGCCATCTAACACAAAATGTTCATAATGAAAATGAAGCTCATCTCAGTTTAAATAAGGCAGTCGTATAACTTAAGCAGTCACTTTGATGAGTCAGAAAGGGAATAGGTAAGTCATTGTTCTGTGGCTTCCAGGGGTTTTTGATTCTTTGATATCAGTCCAACGCAGCAGAACAGCGGCGCCTCGTACAGTCGCAGCATTTTGTCAAGTTTAGACTTCTTCTCCGAGGAAAACGAGCTGCATCAGATTTTTTAATGGAGTTATTCCATATTTCTGTGGCTCATATAGTGTCTCTAGTGGGAACACTGTGTAGCAGTTATAGTGTGCAGTTTGTGGCCAAGACTTTTTCACACATTGTTCAGCTAGTTATAGTGCACTAACTATGAATAATGTCCGTGCTTTATATTCGTCACCTATATCGCTCTCCTCCTAATTCATCGTGGAACATAATTTAAATTGTAAGTGGGATCTCAGCACTTAGAGACATTTTTAGTCTGGTTTTCTTCCTCGACTTTGCCTCTTTGAATTAATAAGTTATGATACATTGCTTGCATGTTTACACTTAAAGTCCCAGTTTTTGTATTTTCTTCCCAAGAAAGCCCACGAACTAAACATCATTAACAAGTTTGTCTTAATGATGGAAATCTTTGTGTTTTTATCAACTGATTATAATTGAAATAGTTGGCTGGTTTTCCTGTTGTTCCATGAAAAGCCTTAACAGCATCAGAAAGCATTAATTGATTGGCTGTTTGCTGTCTGTGTGACCCTTTTGTTTATATTTGGATCACAGATTCTGCCTTTGAATTAAAGCCACGCAGATGCCAAATGTGGATAATTAGGGTTTAAGTGACTTGCTGTTCAGAGCCTTTCAGTCATGGAATCTGTTAAATCGCTGGCATTAGCTGTCTGATAAAGTGCTGCGTTTTGCCATTCAGATACACAAAGTGTCATAAAGGCTCCGGTCAAAGGCGCGATATTTGGCTTTTCCAGGCGAGGCCGTGTGAAGCAGGAAGTTACATATAATACATGAGGCGGGAGATTGTAGCGAGCCTGAGCCATTTAAACATCAACGTTTCTCACGGCGCCATTTCGCTGTTTGTTCGTCTTTGCCGTGGTTTAAGAGCGGTGCTCTAATTTCTGCATCAGACCAATTTCCAGCCATTTTATTGTTCCTAAAAGATGTGTTGATCAGGCACAGAGGTTGAAGAGTCACTTCCTCATCTTGCATGATTGGTCAGTATAATATACATAAAAATTTCTAACATCAAATCCAGTCTATTAAAAGAATTGCTGCTTTTCTGGAAAAATGACAGGGGTCCTTTTCAAACACGAGACAAAGTGTTAAATTTCCACCCAATGAACAGAATGAGTTTGTTTGTTTGTTCGTTTATTTATTTATTTTCCTGTAGACTCCTCTCCAGGGTATAAGGAATGAAAAAAAACAACAACACAAACAAGCAACGACCAGCGTACAATCAAACATAGGAAGCAAAACTCCATGCACATACATAAAGGCCAATTACATTTAGAAATCAAAAGCTGCACAATATTTTCTTAATTAACTTAACCAAATTAAACAAAACTTTAACATTAGTTTTGCCCGTCATTAAATTTGTAAACAGTAGGGTTTTACACTATATCTTTTTAATGAATTTGTTTCTGTCTTAATTAAAAACAGAACAAATAAGCCGTTGTGAAACGCATTATCTTGTACAAAAAGTACATTTGAGTGTATTTTTACATGCATGTTTTCACTCTGAAACAGGCAAATTCGACATATGAATTCTTTCAGCTGGGCTCAATATGGTGCATGTCTGAAAGGGGTTTAGGCTGGACATTGTCAGTTAATTTCAGTAACACACTTCTGTCCTACAGTCCAACATGTCCATCAGGTTCATGTTGAAGTCATCCAGAACTGGACTTGAATTGTTGCTAACATGAAGCATTTGAATGCCACATATGATGCTAACAATCCCAAACATGCCTGCATGTAACTAATGAGCTCACACACCAAACAAGACGACAGGCCATGACTGAGATATTAAAGGACAATACCACCCATTTTGCATGTTTGAGCCTAATATATTCAATTTTCATACATGTAATGTTACTGACAATCATTTCCCAAAGCATACTACTGGAACGGTGAATTAAAAATGTTTTTCCTACCTTCCAGACCTCCATTGGTTTCAGTTCATTCTGCTATTAAAATCAACTTGTTGATACATGTATGCCTCCACTGGGGAATATAGTCCTAAAAGAAGACCTGTGTTTATGGAAAAATTTAAAGGACCGTGACTTCATAAGGCTGTGTAACTATTAGCAGGAGAAACATGGATTTTTAAGGTGGGTGTATCACTTGAATATTTGATTTTGAAAGATTAAGAGATTTTGCAAAATATCAGGAAAACTGAAATACAGTTTTATCCTTTGGGAAATGATTGTCAGAAATGTAAAGTCTATGAAAATTGAATATATTAGGCTCAAACATGCCAAATGGATGGCATGGTCCTTTAACAGCGATATCCTGGCACCACCAATAACAAAGCACCTATAAAACGTTGCAGTGCTTATAGGATCAGTTCCTTTTCATTTTGGTTCATCTCAAACATGCTAATAGCCTCATGGAGTCGAAGGAATCTGTGTCTCCTCAAGTGAGTAACAAGTGTTTTGGTCTCAACATGTTCCATCGATTCAGACTCAGTCATGTAACCGACCGCAAGACTTCCATCAGAGTCTCAGGTTCATGATTAAATGAACCAGAAACTCAGGTTAATAACAATTCAACCCTGTAGAATCAGCCTGTCCGTAGGGCAGGAAGATGCTCAGGCCTCCTTACACAGCTTCATACACAAACTATAGATTACCTAAGCCAAATAAAAAGGCATTATTGCCATTCTTGGAATGTTCTGTTTATCCTCAAAAATCCTATATCAATTCATTGACTTTCATTTGTAAGGAAAAACTGGAAGCAACTAAAAGTACGACTCATTTCTGGTCATGACTCGGCTCTTCTCTAAAAACCTGATGACTAGCCAAGTCTGCTGTACATGAAATATCTGAAATAACCATTTTCTTTAAAATAGCCAGACTTTGGTAGAAATGGTATTTAGAAACTTTTCTGAAAGGCGAGGAATGGATCTTCATGCAGTGGAACAGAGAGCTGTCATATCTGAGTCGTGAGCCAGCCTGAATGCATCATTTAAAAAATAGCAGGAGAGGGTCTCTTCTAAAAATCTGTCACCTTGGGGACCTTTTAAATGAGTTTCAGTCAGGCACACTTCAGACTGACAATGAATTTCACTGACTGTGGATTTGCATAAATGGAAGCAGAAAAAGATGGAGGTTACCTGAGAGAACATGATGTCTGTGCTGTGCTAGGCTAATTGGCGAAGCGTTGAACCTCTGTCCTGGATGGGTAGGACGCTGTTCTTGTGATTGTTTCCTCCTGAATGCTACGATCGGATTCAGACAGACGTAATAAATAATCGCCTCTGAGAGGTCGCAGCCCATCACGGTGTTCTTTCTGCTGAAGCTCTTTCACTTTCTCCCACAGACACTTCCTCTTCAAGCAGGGCTCTGGGTCATCGGCTCTACTGTCGGGGGCGGGGCAGGGTTACCCCCTGACCTCTGGGACCGTCTACTCCCCTCCGCCCCGGCCCCTCCCTCGCAGCAGTGTGACCAGACCGCTGTTTACCTTCAACAAGCCTCATCGCTGCTGCAACTGGAAGTGTACGGCTCTGTCCGCCTCGCTGCTGACCCTCACCCTCGCCCTGCTCCTCACATACGTCATCGGTGAGTTACAGATCAGGTTTTTACTTACCGTATATACTCCAGTATAAGCCGAGTTTGGGTTTTTTTGTTTTTTACCAAATTTCGCAATGCAAATCAGGGGGTCGGCTTATACACTAATAATTCAAATCGGATCCCAGAGAAGGAAATTTCCAGGGGTGGAAATACTACTCGTTACCACTATCCATGAAAATAGTTTAAATGATACCTTAGAATGAGATATTTCCTTACTAAACATCTTATTCAGCATATTTTGTGGCATCCGGTAAGCCATGATTGGTCAGTTACGGTAATCAGCTGCTGAAATAAATATCATGTTTACCGGTACCTGGATTGCTTTCAGAAAATCAGAGGAATACTATGACAGTACCAGAAAAACAGGCAATTTACTGAACAAATAAATCAATGGAACAACATCAGGCTTATATGTGACTTTCTTTAAAAATCTAAATTTGCAGGTCAAAATCGGGGGTTGGCTTATCGTCGAGTATATATAGTAGATTCTTACACACTGCATTAAAACACAATCTGTATCCAGAAACACTTGTTAATGCAGTGTGTAAATGCGTTTCGATTAGGAAACAATCCGCTCTGCCAGACGACACGTGGATGTGGTCTGGATCTCAGTCAGTTTGTAAAGTGTAGATGAAATCTGTCAGGCTGGGAGACATTTGTGAGATAAAATCTGCACACAAGTGAGAAACTTCACCCCACCTAATCTTCCTGCTCAATCTTGTTAATAAAGTTACTTTGAATGAGATCTGGTTCGCTGTAAATGGACAGCTGCACCTGGAAGGTGGACAGCGATAGTCCATGCAAAACAACTCATTTAAAAAAACGGATGAAGCTCACACATAGAACAAAGACAAAACGTGGCCTTTAATAACATAAAGACCCGCCGACTGAGATTTGACCTCAGTGCAGCCAGAATCCAGATGTAACGTGCAGATTGCAAATGTGAAAATTTCATCCTGCATTCTGATATTCGACTGGCATTTAAGATAATTCATAATGCTGCTCCTCCGCCATTAAAGAGCTTTTTGCAGCTCCGCTCTGAGCCTCTTGGCCTGATTTAAGGTCTGATTTAAGCGTCCTGATACGACGTACCACTTTTGCACAACCTGCTTTCTCATTCTTAGCAACCAGGCATGTCAGCATTAATTTGACTTTTGATTATGAATGAGATTTTATTCTGTTTGCGTAAAGTGATTGTGTGTGTATTAGTGTGCTGATGTTTGATGTCATGCGTCTGTGTATTATGGTAGTCTGTTTTATGTTTACCTGCCCAGGTACTGCAGATGGAAATTAGCTGTTAGCTAAATCTGGCACAAAACGTCTCCTCTCAAGTTGAGATTAATGCTTTTTGTGCATTTAAATAAACTAAATAAAATTTTAAAAAATAAAAAAAAAGTTGAAAATGATCCAGGTAATGTATCCAGATACAGAGATCTCATTTAAATACAAGGTGATAGATTCACTTTGTTTATTCTTTTTTTTTATTAAAGAAAAAAACAACAAACAAACAGGAACTGGATCCCTCAAGGAACAGGAAATGTGAAGGCTCGTCAGGACGCCACCTAATGAATTCAGACAAGAATCAATAAAAACTGAGAAACAAACTAAAAAGGGGATTTACAAGTAGAAAATGTAAGAGGCTTAAAAAGACTTTTTAAAACATACAGAAACAAAAAAAGGAGATGGAACTGATCGGGATCAAATCAAAGCGGGACTGTGAAATCATGCACTCCTTTAAAGAGTTTTAACTCGAAACACAGCAGGTGATGCATATTCCAGACATCAACCTCTGTGGGTCTTCTGCTTTTAAATTAACTGTCCTCCACACAGCACACACAAAACAGGTAATTATTCCAGGCACGCACACACACACACACACACACACCTCATTATTTTTCAGCCTTTTTCAGCCTGTTTGTTCATGATTAATATTAATCAGGATAGTTTTATCATATCATCTAATCAGATTTGGAATGTTTGTATTTTTTTTTATTTGATTTAAGTTGAGATGTCTTATTTATTTGTTTATTTTGTTTTAATCTCGCTTTATCAAATTAGTTTTCTCTTCTTCCACAAATGTCATTAGCGTTTATCGTTTAGGTTGCGTGAGGTTTTTCGTTTGAGAGTGGATCCACCAGTTATGAAGTTATGAGGAGTGTGTTTGTGTGTGTGTGTGTGTGTGTGTGTTGCTGCTGTTCTGATCCACACTGAGGGAGTTTTCTCACCTGCTTTCGCCTGGTTCAGTCAGGTTTGGGTTTGTTTCGTTGTACGGTTCGTTCGTGCGGGTCTGAACAGAGCAGCTATACTCAGACATTCCAAACGAACTCTGGAGCAGCTCGTTTATGGTGTGAAGTAATTATAAATTAACTATCAAACAATGTGTTGATGTATTGATTAATCTGCAACCAGCGAGGGTTGTGTTAATGTAAACTGAACCTTTGATTACCCAGAGCAAACAGACGCTGTGAAAAGGTTATAGCATATCAAGCTAACCTAACACGTGTTCATATTAGCATGTTGAAGGCTGACATGTTGTTATATGTGCTCACTTTGCGTTCCATTCTCCTGTTCAGCCTAAAGCTGGCAGATCTTCTTTGCATAAAGCATTCCCTCCACGATTCTCCATCGCATAATTCAATGCAAAATCAACCAATCAGCGCATATTATGTGACAGCTCTCAATTTTGACCAATCCCTGCACTGTTACCGGGGAAAATAGCCCAATCCAACCGCACGTCATCAAAATTTTTCCCCGGGCCTGTCGGCGTTTTAACGTGTGAAGATGATGCTGATGATGCTGACATCATCTCATTACCAACAAAGTAACAGATAAAGACCTGAGAAACTATTTATAAATGTTTTACATCAAAGTAGGAGATAGTTTTGACTCCGTGTGACGTTGTGCTGCAACACCAGAGAAAGTGGACAGAAGCAGCAAAGCACAGAGAATGTTAGCGTCTTTAGCACAGCAGCTGCAGGTCACGTGACTGAAGCGGCAGCAGGAAGACGTGGCACGCGCTGGAAGAATCACGGTGAGCGGCGTTTTACTCCAACTTTTACCGGCGTTTCCCGTTATGTCCGCCACAGTCTCATCATGAACCCAAAATACTTTTATTTCAGCATCTCTCACTCCCAGTCACAAAATGTCCGCTAGCCCTGATGCTAATTTTCGCTATGTTCAACTCCACTGACGTATGCTAAAAATGTTAGCGATCTAAATGTCCGCTAGCTGCAACACTAATCAGCGCCATGTAAAATCCTATTTGATTATGCTAAAGTAAGAAAAAGAAAAAGAGCTGTTTGCTCAGTAAAATAAACTAAATTGAGCACTTTTAAATTGTTTTTATAGTATATATTCTGCTTAAAATCGTTCTAAAGCTGAGCTTATGTGACTTTTTGTTGCTTTATATGAAACTGACATGAAAAAACATTGCAAAATATATCGCAGACTTTCAGAAAAGCTGCCGCAAAATATATATATTTCTGGTTGCAGTAATCACAAAACAAATGTCGTGAAATCCTGAGGGACTGATAAAAAAGTTCTTTCAGGTTTGGCATTCTGCTGGTATATGGCTCAAATGATGATTACAACTATAAATAATAATAAAAAATAAATTGATAATAATAATAATAATAATACAACTATAAATATAGACTACAACTAAGTAAGTATCCTAATTCTGTCATTGTTTTGTGTTATTTAGGTAAACTTCCTGTTTGGTGCTCTCGCCGCCTGACGTTTCTGAGGTTGAGCAGAGCGAGTGTTCCCACATGCTTTTGTTGATGTGTTTCAGTTTTTCTGTTCCAAATAAGCGAATGCAGCGACGCAGCAATTTAGTCCAGTCTTCAGAATAAAGCAGACGGACAAGTCTGAAAACATCCTGAAAGTTCAGGAAATCACTGTGGATTCCCGGACTTGAAGGTTTCATGGCTTGTGGTGCTCGCCTGAATATCGTCTGTAGAGTCTGTCAAAGTCAAATGTCAAATTCACTCATCGATCCCTTCCCACTCCACCAATTCTCTGCTCCTCCTCAACCTTGGCTCATCCCTCCAACCGTAGCTCATCCCCTCCCCAGCCACCTCCTCTAGTGCCGCAATCCCAACCCTCCACCCAGCCAGTTCATTTCCCTCCTGTGGTGGTGCTCAAGGTCACGCTGGAGCAGGCAGGGGTTCACATTAATCACACACACACACACACACACACACACACATAGCAGACACACATCACATACACAAATCCATGCAGATTAATCCCCAGGCTGAACCATGCTATTCCATTAATGTCCCAGCCCCGGTAATTAGTGCATTAGTGAGGAGTTTGAATGATGACTTGGAGACGACATCACCTTTTAATTGGTGTCATGCTCCACTCCTGCTTGGCAATGATTGATCTACATGTTGACATCACCATGGCAACTGGTGCTGAGACGTATGCGATACGAGCGGAGATGATATGTTAGCGTGTAAATCAAAGATATTCAAATGCAGGATGAAAGCGGTCATGGTCTTAATGTTTTTGTGTGGTGGAGAAGTTGAGACAGGCCAGCAGATGATTAGATTGTCTCATTACTTAATGATTCAGTAATTTTAGTGAATTAATTAACAGCTACTGACAGGAAGAAGAAAAAAACCCTCTGCTCAGTAGTATTACAGTAGTATTACTCATATTTGCTAAATCGTTAAAGGCCCTTTTACACTGCCACAATACTGAAACTTTTGGTACTTCTTTGGTACTTAAAACAGGAACTGTGGCATTTTCAGTTCCCGTTCCAGTCCCTGTTCAACATGTGAGTCTCATCGGACCAAATAGTACCCTGGGGGGCGGAGCTACTGCACTGTTTAGTACTGATTGGTCACAAAAACCGTCACTGAAACAGCTGCGATCACCGTTAGCCAGCTTGTTTTTCCTGTAACCCATTCGGAATGCCAGAAAGACAACAAAAAAAAAAAAAAAANAAAAAAAAAAAAAAAAAAGGAGAAAACCACAGCGCAATGGTAGAACGACAAGGTACAAGCTTTAATTGTTATTTAGTCAGAAGACGAAATTCAACGAGAGCTTGAGGAAGAGGAATGGCAAAGTTTCTCAGAAGATATTGCTGCGTCTGAGGGAGCTGGGCTACGAGAAAGAAATAAATTACACCTGCTCAGATTAGCTTTTACTGCTAAACATAAACAGAAAGGTCAATTTTCGTGGCCTTTATTAGCACCGGCACACACACACATCTATTTTTCTAATTGCATAATTTTAAATGTCCATAAAAATGCAGTTAAGTCAGAGTCTTATTAGATGAGATTTATCCATGATTGTTATCAAAAATCAACAATTGCAGTTGGACGTCTTGACCTATAGAAGTTGACTTGTTGGATGTATGAGGTCTTTCCTTGCAGCTGATTGAGTAAATTTAGCCATTATACAGCAGCAGAAATACTGTCTGTGTTCCATCTGCAGGATCCAATTTGAGGAATATGCTGTGGGTAATTTATGCATGGATCAAACGGTGTGGGTACCTTCATTAATTATTAAAATCTTCAGATGTGGCACTGGGATCTAACAAAACAGGTGTACGCCCTTCTGTGCTTTTCTACATACAGCAAAACTATTCCACAAAGATTACAAGCTAATACAGTGAAATAAAATGGTATATTTCAATAGCAGGCAGGATAAATCCTCTTTCATCAAACGTGTTTGGACAATTTTACTTTATGCAAAGCTCCAAATACGATCTCCTCTGGATTATTAAAAATAATACTCACAAGCTTCACAATGGGATATTAATATATAAAGCAGTCAGACTACGGCTTCTCTCAACTGTATTTGCAGTATTGGCATTGTGCAGCAGATATTACTAACTTAAAGCAATCTTAGCTAAATATGAGACAGAAATGATGTGAGGACATTTTATGTGCTGTGTTACTGTAATTGCGGTCTAATTGCACAGATATCGTCTTATAAAATAACAACCTAATAATAGTTCACAACATTATGCACAGGCAGAAATGTTCCTTCTCTGTTATAATCTAAAATGTAGATTCAACTAAAAAACAAAAAGGCCATTGTCTGCAAGAGAAATCATATTTGGGTGCTGTATATTACTATTTTGGTGCTGTATATTAATATTTAGGTGCTGTATATTAATATTTGGGTGTTGGAGTGCTGGAAATTAATATTTGGGTGCTGTATATAATATTTTGGTGCTGTATATCAATATTTGGGTGCTGTATATTAATATTTGGGTGTTGTATATTAATATTTGAGTGCTGTATATTAATATTTGGGTGTTGTAGTGCTGGAAATTAATATTTGGGTGCTGTATATTAATATTTGGGTGTTGTAGTGCTGGAAATTAATATTTGGGTGCTGTATATTAATATTTGGGTGTTGTAGTGCTGGAAATTAATATTTGGGTGCTGTATATAATATTTTGGTGCTGTATATTAATAGTTGGGGCTGTATATTTGGGTGCTGTATATTTTGGTGCTATATATTAATAGTTGGGTGCTGTATATTTATATTTGGGAGCTGTATATTGGGTGCTGTATATTAATATTTTGATGCTATATATTAATATTTGGGTGCTGTATATTAATATTTGGGTGCTGTATATTTTGGTGCTATATATTAATATTTGGGTGTGTATATTAATATTTGGGTACTTTATATTTTGGTGCTATATATTAATATTTGGGTGCTGTATATTAGGTGCTGTATAGTGGGTGCTGTATATTAATATTTGGGTGCTGTATAGTGGGTGCTGTATATTAATATTTGGGTGCTGTATAGTGGGTGCTGTATATTAATATTTGGGTGCTGTATATTAGGTGCTATATATTAATATTTGGGTGCTGTATATTTGGGTGCTGTATATTAATCTTTGAGTGCTGTATATTAGGTGCTATATATTAATATTTGGGTGCTGTATATTAATATTTGGGTGCTTTATATTTTGGTGCTATATATTAATATTTGGGTGCTGTATATTAATATTTGGGTGCTGTATATTAATATTTGGGTGCTGTATAGTGGGTGCTGTATATTAATATTTGGGTGCTGTATAGTGGGTGCTGTATATTAATATTTGGGTGCTGTTTCTTGTGTATTTCTGCTGTGGGATGGGACAGAAAGTCGTGGTCTGGACTCTCCGCCTCATTAAGCTCTCTGCTGCTTTAAAGAGGATGAGAGGAGCCGCGTGATTGGTCGTTTACTTCACCTGCTCATACTGCATTTCTTATTATAATAAACAATTTTCTCTTCTGCTGCATTTTTCCCCAGTTTATGCTGCACTGCATCAGAATAGTTCTTCCCACTAAAACTGCACAAACGAGGCGAGGCGATCACACCCACCCGATTACGTAAATCCTCAGCTTCTGATTCTGACATGACATTTAGCTGCATGTTTCCACCCAGGCATCGTGTTATTAGAGCCAAATTTCAAGAAACAGTCCTGACTTTCTAACTATTTCTATTCATAATTGCCACACATATCTTTTAATTAACCTGCAAATTATAAGTGTAGCAGACATTGCTAAGCAACTCAAACCATTAGCAACATGTAAAACATTTCCATATTCATTTACACTTGCTGGAGCAAAATATTTCCAAATGTTGGAAATGTTTCTTCCTTTGGAGCTGATTTTCTTCACACAGCTGTTACATTTTTAACGAGGCTTTAGGTAAATTCATAAAGTATAGTGCCAGATTTAATGTGTCGATGAGGACAAATATCATCATGCAGCCATGTTCCCTCATTCATGAACGCCTGTTATTGGCATCTTATGGCATTTTACATAGACATTTTATATGGCAAGTTACATAGCATATATGCGGGTTGTATATATTGGGCTCAAACATGCAAAATGCTGGTATTTTCCTTTAAAGGGCCACATCGTGTGAGCGGTGTGGGTGCTGATGACTTCAAAGCCACGATCATGGAAAGCACACAACTGGGCTCAGAACTTATCAATCAACCCTTGTTCTTTCACTTTCAGTTTCTCCTTTACTTCAGCAGAAAGAGCATTTATTTGTTTATGTAAATGGGAAACTGCTGCTATGTTTTGTAAAAAGGTTCCACTAAATTTTCCTTGAAAAGACGTTAATATAGAACTTACCGTAAATGCTCTAATAGTGGCCGGGGCCTTTATTTACCTCAACTGCAGAGAGAACCGGGCCTTTATAAGATACAGGCTTTTATTGGAGACGGACCTTTATTTCTAATTATGGATGTAGAACTACGTGCTTCTCGCTAAACTTTCCCTTTGCTGTGTCATAGTTTATTTGTGTCCTTCAGTTTTCCATTAAAAACCCTGGAAATGATGACCACGGTAAAATCTGTTAAGTCAGCGCTCCCTGCAACAGTTATTACGGTAGGCGTGGTGAGATTCAAACCGAAATGAGAGCCTCGTAGCCGGCTAGCAGCATGTCCCACCGCTGCTAGACACACCATAACTACATTTAAGAAAAGAAAATTTAAAAAAACAAATAAATGGGGAAAAAAATACCACCTCTATGGAGAAATATTTCACAGTGTGATCATTCCTCTAGTCAGCTTTTATAAAGGTTCGTTTTCATCCATTTTATCCACATTTCCGGGTTGGTGTGTTACAGCGGAGCGTCACTCGCTCCTTGCCGGGGAGGAGCTCCATGTTTACGGCTTTGTTTCACGCTGAGTCCGGTCGTTCCTTCTGGCTGAAAGGACAACGGCTAGAGGTTTTTAAAGTGGTTTGGTACTTAAAACGTAGATACTGTCATCTGGTTATGAAGCCCAGGCTGGTTCAAGGAGACAGAGAGAGAAAAAAAAAAGAAGTCGTTCAGACGATTTAGGAAGTCATTTTTCCCCTCCTCCGTGAGCCTCCCAGGCTCCGTAGTTAGTGTTAGCAGCAGCAGAATACACTAATATTAATTGCCTGGACCAGTAACAGACAAAAACCAACCCGGCCTTTATTGGGGACCGGCCACTATTTCATCCTGCTGACTTACCTCCTGGCTATTAATGGGAACCGGCCATTATTTGAATACCGGCTTTTAATAGAGAATTTACGGTAATCATTTGCATGTTGAGTAAACGATTCAAAAAACACACAGACACATAAAAATTAAGCTTTAGCCTCGTGGCAAATTTCATCAGTATGAAATCTGGCTGATATTTTAAACTGTATTTGCCTCATGTTTTAGTGATCAATAAATTTGATAGATAAGCCTCCATTGATCAGTTAATTTATTTAAATGGAGATTTTTGATTTGGTCTATCACACATCCCAGCAGATTTTGATGCATTTGAAGCTTTCTCCTCTCAAAAGTTGCAGTTCCTGCTCCTCTCTCAACATGCAGAGATCTAAAGCAGAGAATTTACGTTTCCTTTGCTGATTTAACTCTTATACTTTGACATCAGAGGAAGCAGAATAAGCCGTGGGTCTAAAATACGAAGCATCTTCACTGACTTTTACTGAGCCACCGCATAAAAAAAAAACACATCAAAACTGGACAGTGGCGTTCTGATTAACGTAAGGAAAGCTTTATGAATGAGCTTCAGATACCATGGCACTTATTTAGCGTGATGCTGTTCGGCTAGCGTGATTTTTTTTTTTTTTTTTTTTTNTTTGTAGTTTCTATGAATCACCCCCTTCATGTTTTCTCATCAAGCTTCGTAGTCTTTGTCACAGTCAGCCATGGTTGAGCGTTTAAGCCAGCTTGTGAACTGTCTCATCATGCTGCGTTGGGTCCGTGTACATAATGATTTTCGTTTTGGAATGGGGAAATGGAAAACGGATAATGAACCCTTTCCCATTTTTTCCCATTTTTAAAATAGGAAAATGAAAAACGAGCCGTTTCCGATTTTCGTTTTGAAATAGGAGAATGAAAAATGAGTCATTTTCCGATTTTTCTGTTTATGTTCATAAATGGTAAATTAGTTTAATGCTTGAAAACTTAGCATTAGTGACTTCAAGCTCATGTTTGCCATCAGAGTAGCTTCACTTTCAAAGTCCTTGTTCAGCAAATCATCTTCCAACACACCTCTCTGAAAATCCTTGTCTGGCTCCAAATTAGGCTCATAATACAGCAGTGATATCATCGCTAGATATTCTTTTCCCCCTATTTTCTAAAATGAAATCCGCATGTTTTTGCAAAGATATATTTCCCGTTTGAATCTACTGTCCGATTAGCTTCTTCCTCTTTGGTTTTAGGTGGGTTACAAACCAGGTAAAGATCAAAGACTTCCAGGGCAAACAAAGAAATAAACGCGAAAGCAAAGCAGAAAGTTTTCAAGTGTGAAACGTACAAAGACTCATTTTTTATTTTCCGTTTTCCTCCTCCAAAACGAAAATCGATTGGCGTTACGTACCTGGACCCTGTTGCCACACAGTGTGAGCGGTGGTGTACGGCTCTGCCATTTCTGTGGATTTTATTAGCAAGTTTAGGAAAAAAAATTACAACAACGCTTGAGGTTACTTAAGAATTTGATAAACACTTGGCAGTTTGGAACCTTTTCTTTATACCAATTATTGTCAATTGCTGAATTTCTTTGTGCAGGTTAGGGACTTGCTTATTAATCTTGGAAAAACTAACCCAAGAAATAATGAGGCACTGATATTATGCCTCAAATTAAGGTTTCCAATTAGCTCAACAATAGGATGGTGCATGATTGCAGAGATAATATAGTGCCTAAGCGATAGTAGTGTGTTCCCCCCTGTTGTGATTAGCTAAGACAGACCTCCTCTCTTTCTCTGCTGGCCTCTTTCCCTTCCTCTCGTACCCCCTGGTGTTGCAGGGGCTGTGAATAGCTTTGTTAATTTGTTTTTCTCCCTCAGCACCCCTCCCCCTCCCGCAGCCATAGCTTGTTATTAAGCACAACACGACCATCAGATATGAGAAGCAGGACATTATGATAGCGGACGGGGCATTTAAGGAGAGATAGAGGACAGATTAAGATTGCATCTGTAATCTTGATGAATATTGCTGCTGACGATGCAACTAGTAACTTGTTTTTTATTTAAAGGCTCCTTTAAGTTTTGTAACCCTACATGCAGTTGCTGCATCAAACGGTACGGAAAGGCTAATTGGAGTATTTTCTGCGTTAATTAATGTTTTTTTTTTTTGTGTGTGTGTGTGTTAAATTGTTACACGCTTGGTTGTTGGATCAAATTTGAGGAGAGGCTGCTATCTGTCACTTAATGAGAAGCAGTCATCGCCATGGCAACAGTGAGAAGCTCCTGACGCAAGTGAAATGACAAGTCAGCAGCACCTTGCAATCAAATAATCACTTCCAAATCACATTTCAGTCACTTACGCACACACACACACACACAGTCAGAGTGTACAATTTAAAATGTTTCTTATCTTCTTCATGGATTTGTCATGCGACACATGGTGCCTCACAGGATCTGGTGGTTCCATAAAAAGCCAAATGACTTTTTCGTGTTTTTTAGGTTTATTACTTTCACAGTTCTTCCTTTAGTAAATTTACTTTCACAATTTTTTTTTTTTTTTCAGTAAATTTACTTTCACAGTTTGATGGCAATTCAAAGAATCTGCCTTTAACAAACGTAGCTGCTAATCAGTAAGCTTTGACTCAGCACAGCATGACTCAGCTGTCTGAAGGGAAGAGATAGCACCCACTGTTACTGAATAACCAAGCTGCTGGTTAGAGTTCCTTTCATAAAGTTCCTCCTCTATTCCCTCTCCATCTCCATATCTGTGCCAAGCGTCCGAGCTAGTTTTGTCCATCTCAGAGCACCGAGATTACAGCTCCTGTTCCACCTTGTTGGCCGCCATTATCACCAAGTTGAAAAGTTACACTGGGAACGGAGACGTGCCTTAATCTGCCGTGGCTGTCCTCAAAAAAACTTTACGACAGGGTTCCCCAACTAGTTTTCCCCAAGGGCCAAATTATGTCAAACATGTTAAGCATAGGGCCACTAAGCACATAAGCACATAGTGCACTTGTCGCCTGTCAAACAAAAAGTTCACGGTTTGGGTGTATTATCCTGCATGATCTTTACCTGATGATCTTTAACGTGTTGGCATACCGACACGGTTTGCTTTGCTGGAATCAGACTCAGGCGATGGTGCGATTGATTTGGGCAGGTTGGAATACAACAATCGAACGTGGGTGTGGACCAAAACAAAATAGATAGATAACATTATTTAGGACACAGAGGATGGTCCATACTACACTATAAAAGAAAAAAAAAAAAAANAAAAAAAAAAAAAAATATATATATATATACATTTAAAAATTCAATAAATACAGTGAATAAAACCCTGTAAATCAGCAAGCTGTATTCATGTACAAACAGGAGCGCCAGTGGCTTCACAGTTTCGATGAATACCTGACCAAGCTCAGCTCAGGGTCGGCCAAGAATAATGCCTTTTGCTGAACCAACAACCTGCACATATATCTAAACATAATATTTGGTATTACAGCAGAGCAGGTAGACACACCAGCAATTCCAAACATGTAGCTAGCACTGCACCAGTGTGATATTTTAAGAAGCAGTCTCATGCCGTCATTATAGGCCACTTAAAGTTTCTGCATGCTGTTTTTTCTATAGCAACGTGGGCAGTTCTATAGTAGCATCACAAGTGGGCAGTATATGGGGTTACAGAATGTTCTGTACAAAGACATCTTCACAGAAACTGTGCACATATTGAATTTTTGAGCCAACACGTTAGCTTGTGCATACAGCTTGTGACGCTGTCTGTAGAAGTCTTTATCATCTGACAAATTGTTGACGATATAACAGCCAAGATATTTAATCTCATGGCACAATTTTATCCCTTTTATTTTTTACATTTCTAACTTAACAATAATAATATAAAGCAAATATTTACAAACAATATACACCCTGTGGATAAGAAAGGAAAACAATAACTAAGTAAATAATAAATAAATAAGACAGGGCAGCAGCTCAACTGAATTAGAAATTCAGTAACATAAAAACCTTAATTGTAGCAGAATTCAAAAAAGAACCATAACAAAAATACTGGTATTCAAAAAAATCAACACAGCTTCAAATATACCATAAACGGTTTCCAAACCTTACTGAAGTAGTCTAATCTATCAGTTTGTAAATATCTTATTCTTTCCAGGTGATAAATATTAGTTAATAGGAACAATTAGGCACAATTTAAGAGCAATACCTGATAAGAAGAATTCAGAAAATACTAATTTCTTTATTTCTAATTGTCTTCTTTGCTTCTAACAACCATAATATTACTCTTATTAGCATTATATATGATGTCAAAATCAATGCCATATTGTGAGCAGACCTTCAGTGTTATAGCACTGCATGAACAGAAAACTACCAGATCATCTGCATACATACGGTGATTAATTAGAATATTACCAACCATACGTCCTGTGTTGCATGCATTTAAAACAAACTAACAAGAGCCTTTTGAGGAAGTGGTCTCAATCCAGTCGAAAACAAGCTCTGTAGGTTGTGTAGCGATCTGAATGAGTTCTGAACCAAATAAAAGGTGATCTCTTGACCTGTTAATGGGCTTAGAATGAAAGAGGGCAAGGCGAGTTAACAGATGCTGTGAAAAGGTCGTAGTATATCATAACAGGGTTGTTGTATGTGCTCAGTATGTGTTCCATTTTACTGTTTAACCGCCTGAAGGCAGCATATCTTCCTCACATAATGTTAAGCAGCGTGCAAATACATTGAAATGCATTCTTCTTGTGTTGTTGTTCTTGGTGTGTAGCCCAAATGACGCCGAGAAACACGGCAATTCAGTCGCTCCATGTTATAAAACCCATCCCGGGATACACGGACCGCTTCCTGTTCTGATTACCTCACTCCCATGTGAGAACGAGCATTCTCACGCAGCTTTTGATGATTTATTTTGATGCGTGTGAGATTTTTTTTCCCGTTAAACCAAACTTAACCAAATGAGAAATGCAAGAAAAGTAACAGTTAATTCACTCGTTGAAATGAGAGCAAACAAGCGCACAGGTTTGGACACAAGAGACTGAGCTTCTGTGTATAAAAAAAAAAACCAAAAAAAAAAAA
>VXCM01001445.1:18260-44994 GCA_014773175.1 Lucifuga dentata | reverse complement strand
TCTATCTATCTATCTATCTATCTATCTATCTATCTATCTATCTATCTATCTATCTATCTAATCACTTGTTTTGTGTTGCAGCAGTTCACTGAATATTTTTTTGCGGGTATAAAGATCAGGCTTCTATCTTCATTCAAGATAAAAGCAAACAAACAATTTGCATATTTAAAAAAAATCAAAGCCACCAAATAGCATGTTTAAAGGACTGAAAACAATAAAGGATGGAGTTAAATAGATCCATTTACAACAAAAACAAAGGCGCAAACAATGGGGATGGGTCGGTGTCAGGAGCACTGACATGCACTGTGACGCTTTCATTTTTCAGGCTGCATGATGTGCAGTTGTGCCGCTCTGCTCCTCCTCAGCGAGCAGGACGGCTGCAGGTTCAAGGGCCATTCTCTTCAAAGGAAAGTGGCTAATAACTGCCTGAAAAATCACTGGATTTGCTGCTGTTTTATCAAATCTAATAAAGCTCATTAAGTTGACAACATTAGGAAAAGCTGCTTTAGCGATATGCTAATGTGAGCCAAAGGGAGGGCACTGATTGGCAGTTGTCATGCATAGATTATACATCATGTCATTAAATAAAGTCTTCCCTACCCCCTCCTTGATACCCCCGCAGTCACACAGAAATGGTTCGGTCCTCACCTGCACATTAGCATATTGCTAAAGCAGGCTATAGTAAAGTCGTGCAGCAGAAATGCAGCTAATCATGATAACTTAACGCTACATGCCACATGACTTTCCCAAACTTAAAAGCTATCAGGTTAAGAGGGAAAAAATAAAGATAAACAGAACATAAACAAATGAAAGAAAACAACTTTTTTTTTTTTTTTACCATTTTACTATTTATTATTATTATTATTATTGTTATTATTTTTGCTGTATTGTTTTTAATTCGTTTTTTTGTTTGATCTGTTTTATTGATTCTTTTATTAGTTGTCAAAGCACTTTGTAAACTCTGTTTTTAAAGGTGCTATATAAATAAAGATCATTATTTATTTATTTAAATTATTATTTTTCTGGTTAATTTAGACTAGCTAGTATTGGCATTTCTGTCATATATGCTGCTTATACACAAACTAGCAGTCTTGCTGTTTGGATAGAAATTGCGAGGAAACGAGCAAAGCTGCCAACTTTTATCAGCTCAAAGTAGATAAAAGTAATTAAATGAAGCCATGTGTGCCAGTGTTAATCCTCCTTATCAGTTACACAGAATGAAACATAGCAGAATAAAATCTGCAGCAGGTTGGTCTGGGACCTGTCTGAGGAGTTTGCATGTTCTTCCCGTGTATGCGTGAGGCCAGTTTTCTCCCACAATCCAAAGACTTGTTAATTAGTTGAACTCTACGTTGTCCGTTTGTGTGAATGTGATGAGTTTATGACTGGTGACCTGATCAGGTCGTCCTCTGCCTCTCACCCAGTAAACGCTGGGATAGAATCCATGGAGAGAATAAAGGAGGTGTGTATTTCACACTGCGTTTGCTGTACCTTGGAACTGGGAAGCTGTGAATCGGAATTACATCATTTATGACCACCGTACATTCAAGCTAAACAAAGAGGGAGACAACATGGACACCTCTGTGCTGAATGATTGAAAGAAAATGCATCTAAACCTTCATTTATACTTAGAGAAATCACTGTTTATGGTGCGAGCAGTCATACTGAAATGATGATAACACTGAACTCAGGGTTGAGGAAGCTTGCCTGACTTTCCGAGTAGGAATTTCAAGTTGAGTTTGACAGTTCCCTGTCAGAGGTTGGAAATTCCGAGTTCCGAGTGCAAGTCGAATGCAGCATTGCAGTCTGTAGAAATGTACCTAGCATGGGACTCATTGTTGTTACAAAGACAGTACATACAAGAACAATTTCTTTTTTTGTTTTATTTAAACTCTTTATTTAATCAGCATTTTTGAACATTTTCTAAAAGAAAGCCCAGCACACAGACATACAACGGCAAAAGAAACATCCCAAGAAAACAAAATCGAACATAAAATCTGCATAATTCCTTGCAAAAATAAATAAAAAAAAAAAAAANTGGTGGCAAACTTTTTATGTATTATTTTCTAGTCCATTCTCTTTGAGTCTGCTCGGGTCATATTTCCTTCTTTCTCTTGCATTCCATCCGCTTTGTCCATTGATTGATCACAGGTTCCCACCTGGGGAGAGTGGGTCAGTTTCTCCATCGTGTGAATTTCCTCCACAAAATCCCTCCAAAGTCAAAGCAATGTTAGAAGAATAATATAGAATTTTAAAAAAAGGATATTTTTATGACTGGTAAATAAAGTTAAGCATTTCAAGTCTGAAATGAAGAATAAAGCAGGGCTCTGGGATAAGGGGCGGGGCCACGCACACATCGCTAGCTGTTTGACTGAACCCACAAAACCAGCAGCGTTTGTTGAGCTGAGAGCCTTTTGTGAGGAAAGTAGCTGACGTAAAAGTATTGTTACTTTATGATAATAGTAACTCAAGTATAAGTAAGAGTAGTCACCAAAATAATGACTTGAGTAATAAAGTATCTATAAAAAGATTACTTGAGTAGTGAGTAACTTTGATCAAGCTTATTCTTTAGAATAATCAACAAGCTATAAAGTGCTCGTCTGAGGAAAAAAAATGCAAAGTAGCCACATGTAGCTTCTAATACAATCCAAATCATATCATATAAAGAAACAGTAGACAGTAATAAATCAGATATTTACCACATAACAAATTATGACAATTCTGGCCTCAAGACAGTTAGCTAGGTTAGCTTCATGAATTTACTCAGAATAGAACAGGAAAACTTGAGTAGCATTAGCAACAGCAGCTAGTTAAGTAGCTAACGTTGCAGCTTACCGCCACGTTTCCTCAAGTCCATGTTGATTCTTAGAAGCTGAAATGTCACATTTTTAGCGAGACAAAGACGCATCGCATTATGTAGCTGAAAAGAAAACAGCGTTTCAATGTGTGCCCAGGGATGTGCCTCTTCTAAACCTCCCGCTGTTGATTCCATCATGACTGTTCTGCTCTGGTGAAACCATGGAAACGGAGGGTGGGGGCATGGCTACTTGGGAGCTGAAGCAGACAGTGTAGTGTCTGACAATGAGAGAAAAACTGAACGTGACTGAATTCAAATGGTGAAATCAGAAGTAACGCAAAGAGTGCGACCAAACATAACGCAGTAAAAGTATATTTTTATCTTCATAAATATACTCAAGTATGAGTTAAAAGTATTCTGGAATAAAACTACTCAGTAAGATACAATTTTATCAAAAAAGTTACTTAAGTAAATGGAACGCGTTACTACACACCTTTGCTGACGACTGCTCAAAAAATGTTGCTAAATTTTCTAGAACAACTGAAAAGTTTACAAATCTGTTGAGAAAGTCACTAGATTGTAAACAGCAGAGGGTCGGGGATTATGTATTTAACAGATTATATTGTAGTGAAACATCGTGTTGACACATAACCGCAGAGAGGGAAGCAGCAGGCCTTCCACCATCTGGTGTCATTTAAAGACGAAACGAGGTGAAAACATGGGCTAAAGGCTGCTTTAGGTTAAATAAAACATGTAACTGTTTAGTAAAGTCATCAATGACCCAATTTCCGTTAATGTCAGTGAACTGGTTCTATTATCTGTAAAACCATATTGCTGTTTAAATGTTTATTCAGTCTGAAGTACAACCTGAGCGCATATCGCATTCAGTTGTTAAGTCATGCAGACAAGGCCGTAAACAAAATGATTCCGCGTAATGAACTTTGTAACTACAGAGGGAGATTAAGAAAGCCATCACGTGTTTTAAGTCATCTGCAATATATATTTAAAAAATTATTGTCATGAATTTCCAAGCCTCCTGCTTTTGTCTGCAAAGTAATTAAATGAATGCTTAAACAGAAAGGCAGGGTGGAGAAATCCTTGACCTGATTTTTCATTATAGCATGAAGGACAAAGAAGGAAAGGTATGCCTAAATTCCCAGAATAGTTCAAGTCTAAAAAGGAAAAGCTCATCACATAGGCTGGCTTTAATCTGCTGAAGATCTGCCTGAACTGGCATCCTTGTTAAATAAAAGCAAAACGGTCTGGAAAAAAAAAGTCTTTATTGTTTATCCTCTTGACCTTTCACTTGAAATATTAACAAAAGTATAACCTTTAATTAAAGTTAAATAACTGAAAGGAAAAAGAAATTCTTAAAATGAAACAAATATTTTCTTATAATTATTTGCATCTCTTGAAGGTCACATGATTAAAATCTAACTGAAGTATATTTCCATTCATATTTTCAGTTTTTAAGTTCCAGACAAGCTGCAGGTGAGGTGGCGTTCAAGAGTCCAGCATGAATTCTGCAGCATAGCTTGAAGTGATTGTACTGAGGAAGATGAAGCTCTGAGTGCGGTGTTATATGTGTTATATATGTTATATGTGTGTATAAATACTGCAGGCAATACGAAAAACGAGATATTTGGTTGGTATGACCCAGTCTAAGGAAACCAGGACGTAACGTATAGGGTGCACTCTAACTTCCTTCTTCGTTTCCACATTTCCCTCACTTGCTGAGTAAAGTAAGAAGTAGGAAGTCGGATTTTTCCGACTTCCTCCTTGTAAAAATGCGTTTGAACGGCATTAGAAGTCGGAGCTCCAGCTGAGAAACTCTGACCAAAATGATCTACCCCGACTTTCTGAGTATGACGTCACTCAAAACAGCGCCTCTGGAAGCGAGCTTTGTGAATGATCAGCTAACAGGCGAATAAAGTATTTTTTCTTGCGTGAAATTGAAAGAAAAAGGTCAGAATATATCGCCATGGTAACTATCTGTAGTGTATAATAACTGTTTATTGATACGTAAGTGTAAATAATTTCAGAATATTACTTTTCTGCACAGTTCAATACTGTGATTAATATAAAAAACACAACCAAACAGTCCTGTAGTCTAACTTTACTTTAGTTAGCATTTATTATGAAGTTTAATTAATTTTACAGTATTTATTGGTGTTCAGCTATGATTTTTGTTTACATTTGGCTGGAACAGTTTGAGCTCGGTAGTCAAAACTTCTGATTGGGAAAAATCCAACTTCCGAGGTAGCTCAAACGCAGCATAATAGCCTGATGGAAACAGAAAGGGGTTTCTGATAGCAGCTGGTGGCAGAGCATCGGAGGATCAGCTGAGCGCGGCGATGACGGCTGTCAGGATGAAGCCGTCCAGGTGCTGAGGCGGTGCGGTTTTAATGAAACATTACTTTTCCCAGCAGAAACTTTTCAAATAGGTGGTTGTCTGTTTGTCTAAGATCAGCGGCAATCCTCAGCGTGCAGCTCTGTCACTGAGGGCAACCGGCAACCAATTATCTCCTCGGCAGCGCCGAGCGGCAGAGATCGTCTTCAGCAGGACCTGGCTGGCGTCTGGAACCTGTTCTTAATGGACAGACCTGCTTCAGTCTCACACACACAAAAAAACGCCGTCACACACAACGACTCAATCGAGCGCAGCGACGCTCTCGTGCTCTGTACGTGCTCCACGGCGTGCGTCCTCTTTGTCTCATTGGACGTTTTTAATCTCGTGTAATTATGGCTGGCGGCGGAAGAGTTTTCACCTTTGATCCACAGCGTGCGCGCCTGCATCTGTGCACGCTCGTTGGGGTTTGTGTGTACGTGTGCTTGTGCTTGAATGACTTTGTCTTGTTTGGAGTTGTGTGTGTGTTTGTGTGTATATGTGTGACTGTGTATGCCCNCCCCCCCCAGCTTCTTTCAGCCAGCTGCTTCATGCCTCATTGGGGTCTGTATTGATTGATCCAGTTTCTCTTTGTTTTCAGCCGCCTATTTTGGTGGTCTGCTGCGGCTCTCAGAAAGCCGCTGGCCTTTGCTAAAGCTACGCTAACCGCTACACAAGCTACACACGCTACACAAGCTACACATGCTACACAAGCTACACATGCTACACAAGCCTCTGGTAAAATAGCTTCAAATGAATAGACGGACTCTGGTTGGGAAGCTCTGAATGGCAAGAGAGCCCTTTGGTAAAATGTCTCCAGAAGGTCAGAGACTCTCCAATAAAATAACCTGCATCGTTCCAATAGTTCACAGCACACACACACACACACACACACACACACACACACACACACGAATGTGCATCGACAAACCTTCTCACAAACACTCTCTCTCTTTACTTTCTCATCCTTTCTCTGACACTTACAAAAATACACAAAAACACCCACGCACAAAAACACACAAGCGGGGAGATTGATCAGCGTGTGTCTGTGCGTGTGCGTGTCCGTGAACAGCAGTTGTGTGGAGCATTTTTGCTCTCAGTGGTGGTAAATGGTGGCTGCCAGAGGGGAATCTAACATGGCGCCAATTTCCCCGCTTGCTTAACACCTTTCTGTCTGTTGTAACATGACTCAGCTTTGAGAAGGGGANGGAGGACAGTGACGGAAAGTGAGTGATAGGAAATAAAGAGCAGGAAGACGTGTGAAGCAGACAGCTGCGATCTGCCGGACTTGGTAGTGTGACTAACCAGGCAACGGCGAGTTCACAGGTAAATAAACAGCAGAAAATCTCGCCGTTCACCACAGACGAGCATGCCGCCTCCTCCGCTACGCCTTTATCACCTTTCCCTTCATTCCATCCAATCAGCACTTCCCACTCCTGAGTAGTGAGGTCACTCTCAGTACGTTTCTGTACAAACACTCAGATTTCTGTCCGTACTCCACTTAAAACATAAACTCAGAGAAACATGTCGACATAAATGCTGTTAATATGATTCTAGTATGTAAATATTAGAATTGTTTTTCCTACCTTCCAGACCTCCATTGGTTTCAGTTCATTCTGCTATTAAAATCAACTTGTTGATACTGTAAACGTTCTTGGGATAGGTAATCCATCATCACCAACAAGACGTGTATTCAGGTTTTTTTAGAAGTTATGTAATTTTAGTGTTTAAGCTCAATAAAAAGCGTGGAGTGAATGTATGCCTCCACCGGGGAATATAGTCCCAAAAGAAGACCTGCGTTTATGGAAAAATTTAAAGGACCGTGACTTCATAAGGCTGTGTAACTATTAGCAGGAGAAACATGGATTTTTAAGGTGGGTGTATCACTTGAATATTTGATTTTGAAAGATTAAAAGATTTTGTAAAATATCAGGAAAGCTGAAATACGGTTTTATCCTTTGGGAAATGACTGTCAGTAACGTAACATGTATGAAAATTTAATACATTAGGCTCAAACAAGCAAAACGGGTGGTAAAAACGATGGTACCGTCCATAATTGAATGCAAGTATTAGCAGCTGAAACATTGATTTTAAATTTGGGTGTATCACCTTAACGTTCAATTATGAAATATTAGGAGTTTTGTCAAAATATCATGAAAAATAAAATACAATTTTATATTTTAGAAAATGGTGTCGGTAACATGTATGCGGGTATTTATTGGGCTCAAACATGCAAAATCATCGGTATGCTCCTTTAAGTAAATAAAATTAAAATCACATGGACTAGGTCTGACAGAGTACATCAGTCTATTTCTGCTGATTTTGATGATTTTGATTATGTTTACGTGACATTTGAAGAAAAACTCATCGATTTATTGCCTTACTCAGAGCAGAATCGCAGCTTTAACATGCATACAAACGTACTGACTGATGACTCGCCGTCTGCAGGGCAAGGTGCGAGACTGGCTGCCGCTCTCGCTCTCTCTCACGCATATACACACACACACACACACACACATGTAAACACACACAAACAGTCATGACAGTAGGATTAGCAGCTTTCAAGTGGCTGGTGGAGGAGTGTAAGAAAAACACTTTCTCTCTCTCGTCTGTCAGAACGGAGCAAGGGTCGACGGGCGAAAAGGCGAGAAGGCGGGCGAGTGGGCGGACCCCCGGGCTCTCAGCCTCCACTCTAACATCGACTCAGACGCAGATTTGTTTTATTGTCTCTGAAGTCGCTCTCCTTCACTCTCCTTCACACTTGTTTTCCCCATTTGTCTCTCCCTTTCTTTCCTTACTCCCCCCCCCTTTCTGTCTGTCTTTTATCTCTGTCTCTGCTCTCTTTCTCGCCGCCGCTCTTTCNTCCCCCCCCCTTTCTGTCTGTCTTTTATCTCTGTCTCTGCTCTCTTTCTCGCCGCCGCTCTTTCTCCCATCCCTCAGAAGTTGTGGCTTAGCTGCAGGCTGACACAGCCATGCAGAAGTTGGATGAGCAGTAGCTTTTACTGTACATGCTAAACCGTTGCACTAAATCGAATGACTGATGCTCTTCAAAGTGTCGCTGCCAGGCAAAGCCGGCCGACTCTGTGACTTGTCAAACGAGGTATAGTTGGAGGTTAGCTGTGTGTACGAGAGGAAAAAAAAAAGATGCTGGCAATCAGGCCTGGGTGCATTTCCTCCGTGCAAGAGTATTGATAAATCATTTTTAACTGACTGCAGTGCTACCTTGGCTGTAATGGTTATCGATAAGACAGTATATTCACAGTCAATCTCACCCTTTGTGTTTCTGCAACCAACAAGTGTTGCTACAAACACCGTGTAGCGTGTAGCATGTAGTATGAACCCACACTGCAGCTTTCATGCACACACACACACACACACACACACACAATTTTCACAATCTTCCACTCTGTCTCTCACCAACAGTATGAAATCTCATCATCACTAGATCTCTATCTCATCTGGAGACACACACACACACACACACACACACCTGACAACAACAATAGCAGCTATACCAGCTGCAGGCCAGCATTGTTGAAGCTGAAACCATCTGGATACCTGGACAAACAGAATTTAATGGTTCTGACTTGCCATCCATACGTCTTTACACCATAGCTGTTTAATGTACAGCAGCTGTAACGCTCCTTTTTTTTTTTTTTTTTTTTTGACCGGCAGCCCTGCTAACTCTGTCTTCAGATTTCCGCTCATAGATTCTGCCATCTTCACCTTCTCTCGTTTCTCTCTGCGGTAGTTAGCGGTAACCCTGCAGTCTACATAAAGTGCCTCTTCCTCTCGTAACCGCGCTGTCTCCATCTCTCGCTATGCCCCGTGGCTCTCTTCTCCACTTCCTGCTTCATCCTGCACCTATATCTTGGCGGGGTTTCTGACAGCGAGGGTACAGTACAGAAACCGCTCACGGCAGCGCCGTCCTGTTACCTCTGGCAGCCATCTCACTGTCACCTGATCAATGATTCATGTGTGTGAAGGCTGAGGCCTGTTAGCTACTGCTGCTCTGCTGCTGCTGCTGCTGTTACTGCTGCTGTTAGCTGTTGCTGCTGCTTCTGCTGCTTTTACTGCTGCTGCTGCTGCTGTTACTGCTGCTGCTGTTACTGCTGCTGCTTTTACTGCTGCTGCTGCTTTTACTGCTGCTGTTACTGCTGCTGCTGTTAGCTGCTGCTGCTGCTGCTTTTACTGCTGCTACTGCTGCTGTTAGTGGTTGCTGCTGCTGCTGTTACTGCTGCTGCTGCTGATGATGATGATGCTGCTGCTACTGCTGCTGTTACTGATGCTGCTACTGTTGCTGCTGCTGCTGTTACTGATGCTGCTGCTGTTACTGCTGCTGATGCTCTGCTGATGCTGCTGCTGATGCTGCTAATGCTGCTGCTGCTAATGCTACTGCTGCTGTTACTGCTGCTGCTAATGCTGCTGCTGTAATGACTGGACTCAGCCTCTCACTAACACGCAGTGATGTGTGTGTGCGTGTATGTGTGTGTGTGTATNGCAGGAAAGACAGAACGTGGAGAGAAAGATAGACAGATGGGGGAAATAAAGTGAGAGCGAGGTTAGAGTACATGCTGTGCAGGTAACCGTCTGCATGCTGCGTCCTGGTGTGTCTTTATGTGAGTGTATGTATTTTGTGTGTCCAACATGAACAAATACATGTGCTTTTTCTATTTCTATCAGGACCAAAAACGTATTTGACTTGAAACCTGATGTTGTAACGCTGCAGGCTTAAAGAACCATACCAACCATTTTTCACGTTTGACCCTAATATATTCAGTTTTCATACATGTAACATTACTGACAATCATTTCCCAAAGGATAAAACTGTATTTCAGCTTTCCTGATATTTTGCTAAATCTCTTAATCTTTCAAAATCAAATATTCAAGCGATACACCCACCTTAAAAATCCATGTTTCTCCTGCTAATAGTTACACAGCCTTATGAAGTCACGGTCCTTTAAATTTTTCCATAAACGCAGGTCTTCTTTTGGGACTATATTCCCCGGTGGAGGCATACATTCACTCCACGCTTTTTATTGAGCTTAAACACTAAAATTACATAACTTCTAAAAAAACCTGAATACACGTCTTGTTGGTGATGATGGATTACCTATCCCAAGAACGTTTACAGTATCAACAAGTTGATTTTAATAGCAGAATGAACTGAAACCAATGGAGGTCTGGAAGGTAGGAAAAACATTTTTAATTCACCGTTCCAGTAGTATGCTTTGGGAAATGATTGTCAGTAACGTTACGTGTATGAAAATTGAAGATATTAGGCTCAAACATGCAAAATGGGTGGTATGGTCCTTTAATAGCAATCCTACCTTCCTTTTGGTGTCTTAATTCTTACTAAATTACCCAGAATTCATTTGGTCAGAGTGAAGAAGACCAAAAGTCCCACTTTGCAAGATTTTTCCTCATCTTCCTGTTATTTCTGAAAATCTCATAATTGTTCAAACATGTCTTTCTTCTGCTGGCAGAGCAAATAAAACAAACGTCTCTCACTTTGTTTAGCTCAAAGGCACAATGGTCACAAATGATGTAATCCTGAGCTGAGGCTTCAAAGTTCCAATGTTCCTGAATGCAGCATTATACCTAGTTCATTTAGTGTATTGCAAAGTGTATTTACATTTGACATGAGGGAGAATCAACCTCTGTGAGGACGTTTGATCCTCAAAAACACACACACACACACACACACACACACACACAAGCATGCCGTCTCCTCATCACATTCCCAGGTCCTTATCCTTCTCGCTTCACTGTGTGCTCTGTGACTCTAGATGCTAAGTGTTCAAGCTAAAGGTCAACAGCCGTGAAACGAGAGAGAGAGAGAGAGAGAGAGAGAGAGAGAGGCTGATGAGAAGGAGCAGGACTAGTAGGGTCTGAATGATTTTTAAGGAGGACTGGAGTGGAGAATAGCAGAGCTGGTGAGGACTGTCGCTGTGGAGTCGGCTAGAGTGGGTAACACTTGGACAGCAGAAGTGTGGGGGCGAGCGACAGAACAAGGAGAGAACGAAAAGCCATTCAGACGAGTAGATGAGAGAGGAGAATGGAGCATGAGACATTAAACGGAGAAAAATGCTAAATGTATGAGTTTGGAAATGACTTGTCATCCCTCGCTGACTCTCAGACTCTAATTTATGAGACGAGGACGGGCTGTTCCACTCCGCCGCTGAATATAATGCATCCAGTGATGATGCATACAAACCTGCATTTGTAGGTGCGACGCTATATTTCATGTTTAATCCTAATAGAAGACAGCTGATAATGGGGCTTCGTTTAGAGGAAACCTGCGAGGATTTTTCCCCTAAATGTGCCTTTGTTAAAGGACCATTTTACATGTTTGAGTCTAATATATTCAATTTTCATACATGTAACATTACTGACAGTCATTTCCCAAAGCATACTACTGGAACGGTGAATTTAAAATGTTTTTCCTACCTTCCAGACCTCCATTGGTGTCAGTTCATTCTCTATTAAAATCAACTTGTTGATACTTGAAACGTTCTTGGGATAGGTAATCCATCATCACCAACAAGACGTGTATTCAGGTTTTTTATTAGAAGTTATGTAATTTTAACCTTAAGCTCAATAATAAAAAGCGTGGAGTGAATGTATGCCTCCACCGGGGAATATAGTCCCAAAAGAAGACCTGCGTTTATGGAAAAATTTAAAGGACCGTGACTTCATAAGGCTGTGTAACTATTAGCAGGAGAAACATGGATTTTTAAGGTGGGTGTATCACTTGAATATTTGATTTTGAAAGATTAAGAGATTTTGCAAATAGTAACGTAACATGTATGAAAACTGAATATATTAGGCTCAAACATGCAAAATGGATGGTATGGTCCTTTAAGTAAATTGCAAATATGTTTTGCCAAGTGTATTTTATTTTCCACATCTACCTGGTAAAGATGCAGAAACCTACAATAAAAACTAAATGTAGCAGCAGAATATTTAGGTTATAGTTTAGTCTTAGAATTTTATATCACAACTTATTTCACAGCGCCGTATTAATGAGAAAATCCCCCCTCAGCGCCTCTTTCAGGGGTAAAAATATGAAAAGTACAGTAAAGGAGATATTTTGAAACTGAGTGAGTCACGCTGATGTGGAGAGTCTTTGCGTGTCCATGTCTGGTCTCGTCACAGGCTGACAGTTCAATTAGCATGAAGTAAATGATGCATGGCGTCTCCCTCGCGGCCTCCTAATCGCCAGCGTTCTGCTTTGAAGAGCTCGTATTGTGCGTTAGATAGCTACGCCAACAGTGGCGAGTCAGAAGTTGAAATGTTGAAAAATTATGATTTGCTGATCCCCACAGATGCCACAGTGGATCGTGGGACCAAATTGGCTTCAACTCTCAGAGCTCATTGCAGATTTCCTGTATTTTTTAATTTTTTTTAACAGGAAATTGTCTTTTTCAATGCTGCTGCAATGGAAAGTGACTGCAAAGAGCTTTGAACTATTTGGAGTTTCAATTAGCTAATCCTCACACACTGGGTATTGGGGTTTGCGAGTGTACGCATATGTGAAAATGGTTGCATTTGTGCACTTTTTATCAGCGTTCTGTACTTGTGCGAGTGTGATTTTGTTTTTCTAAGCAGCCATTTTGCCAGTGTGTGTCAGGAGCTTTTCTTAGTGTCAGCAATCAGCAGATAGAAGACAGACAGTCGAGATGTTTGAAGTCATCTGAAGTTCCTTACCTTGATCTGCGAGCGGCAGGCAGCCTCTAACTGCCACCAGCGCCGAGCAACTTTCTGTCTTTGCTTGTGTTTGATCTGCCAAACGTGTCAGGGAAAAAGTGCAATGATTTATTGAATTTGCTTTGTTTTCTATCAGCAAAGGGACATTACCTTTTTTAGATTCTCTTTTGGCTAGAAAACTAAAGGAGTGTTGGCATAAAATCTCAAGGCCTAAGTATATTTCATACATGTTACATGTTAGATTTGGTTTCAGTTTATTCCAGAATGTTATTAAAATCAACTTGAAACAACTTCAAACATGCTTGAGATGCGTAATCCATCACAGTGAACCAAACACCGTTCTTATTTTTTAATCAAATTACTTAATTTAAACGATCCAACATGGAGCCACATAGAAAAAAAAATTATGTCTCCGCCAGGGAATATAGTCCTAAGCAAAGACGATTTTTTCCAAGAAATTAATAATGACCGTCCTTTCTGCATTCGGACGTACAGTACGTATTAGCAGATGAAAAATTTAATTTTAAGATGTGTGTGTCACCTGAACATTTGATTTTGAAAGATTAAGGGATTTGGCAAAATATTAGGAAAAATACAATCTGATTTTAGGTTTTGAAAATAGCTGTCAGTCTCATAAACTGTATGCAGGTAATATTTCTTGGCTTAAACATGCAGAATCATTGATGGGTCCTTTAAGACATGGTTCAGGCTCTTTTGGTGGTCTTTGTTCCGGGACCCAAGGTGAACTCTTGTCTTTCGTAGCTCTCAGCCTCTAAATATCATCATGGAGCCGTCAGCCAGCTCAGCTTTCATTACTGCTTCATCTAAAGCCTGTATTTGTCAAATAAACAGACAAAATCCTCCATCTTCCTTTCTTCTCTGATTCTTCCATTTTTTTCCCCTTCCTTTTATCGCTAAATAAAATATAGCCACTAGCTGACTCTTGTAAGCCTTTAGCAACAGGTGATTTGTTTTATTCTGCGCCGCCTGCTGGCGAGGAGTGGCATAAAAAGAACTCCTGTGCTTAAGAATTCTACAACACGTGATGTTCTAGGACGTATTCGCCAACCTGCTCTGTGATTGGTCGGTCTTTTGAGGTATTCTGGGACCTTAGAACCGAACGATTGGTCAGCAAGGTGAGCATTTTATTGACAGAGCTGCAAGACACTAATTTCCTTAATGGGCAGGTGTTACTTTTTTTTTTCTTTTAATTTAACAGCATTTTGGATTGTTGTCCTCGTAAACAGGTTTATAAGGGGGAGAGGGATCCGGAACACTCCCTCACACTTTGTTCTTTAAAAGGCCCATATGGATTGTGAATCCACAGCAGCTTTCAAAGCATCATTAGTCATGCATAAAAGACTGTGTTAGCGCTTTAATACCAGCCCAGGGCTCAGCTCTGAAGATCTGCCTTAATTGCCAACCTCTGCCATTCTCTGTGTTCATGCATGCATGTGTGCGTGCATGCACTGATGTGTGTGTGTGTGTGTGTGTGTGTGTGTGTGTGTGTGTGTGTGTGAATTAGCTAATTGTCCACCGCCTTGCTGAGCACTAATCAGTGCATAAACTCTGTGATGAGCATTAGGGAAGATTCAGACACACCTCTGCATGCTTTGAATATTGATCTATGTCTCCTATCTGTCTCTTTGTCTCACTGTGTGCATGTGCGTGTACGTGTGTGTGTGTGTGTGTAGCCGTCCACCTGTTAGGTCTGACCTGGCATCTGCGGCACGGTGAGAGCCAGCTGTATGAGAACGGCCTGAGCTCAGTGGACCATCAACAGGAGGACCACGGCAAGATGAGTCCGACCAGCTCCGTCCACCTGCTGGACACACTCGACCCAGAAAACACACTTGCCGGTGACAGAGGTGAGCTGACACACACACATGAGAACACACATGCTCATGCTCCTGCACATAATGTAGAAAGTAGAGTTGCTGGGGGTGTTGTTAAAAAACGAATAAATGAAGTAAAGTTAGACAGAGATTTGGGAGCAGTATCAGTCAGAGAGAAGGTTCCAGAAGGTACAAATAGGACTGCAGAACTCTTCACCTTCTGTTGCTGAGACAGTTTGATTGCAGGTGAAACGTGAACACGTCTGCAGTGATTCTCCCTGTAACAACCTAAAAGACACGGACGTCCAAACTCACGAGCTATTTTCAAAGACAACACAAACATATAAATTTAAGCCATCTATCACAAAACTGTTGTAATCAGGAGCAGGTACTATAAGTTTTACTCCTCCCTGCTCCCTTTCTTTTATTGGTGTGCACTACATTATGTGAATTGTATTGTGTGAAGGATTTTGTTGTCGCTTTAAGTTTGTGCACTGATAGATGAAACAAAAAAAAAAACTTCATAAGACGATATCACTCCATCTCAATCCCCCCTCCCACACTCACACACTCACTCACACACTCACACACACACACACACATCATAACACGCCTCCTGATGTTGCCTCACATGTTGGTGCTCAGAAACTGCAGCCATCGCTATTTTCTGAACACTACAGCAGCTGACAGATGATACTTTTAGTTTGAAAAGAGCCAAACTTCCAATTCTGAGGAAAAAAAAAAAAAAANACCGCAGGCCTCGGGTTGGACTGGGACCGAGAATTTCATTAAGTCTAAGGCTTTGGGCCGGGTTCGGATAGAACGGTGCAGGGCTGGGCCAGGTATGGGCCTAAAACTGGGTCCTGGACTCTACTTTGTTGGACAGTTTGATGCACCATGATGACTTTTATCAACACCAAACCAGACAAAAAAATACACATTTGGAAATTTATAATGCTGAAGTTTCTTGCGAGATTCTTCTTCTGCTTCTCTTCCTCCTCCTCCTCCTCCTCCTCCTCCTTCTTCTTCTTCTTCTTCTTCTTCTTCCTGCTGCTCCTGTTAGGGGTCGCCACAGCAGCTCATCTTTTTCCATCTCTGCTTGTCCTCTGAATAGCAACCAGTAGTAATAGATGGTAGATGGTAGTGTTGTTTCCACCCTGGCCAGCCCAGACCTTGACCGATCCGGCATGGAAATCCGACTTGTGATCCGCATGTTTGCTTTAGCGTAGGTTTTCTTTCCTGATGCAACCTTCCCCATGTATCCAGGTGTGGGATCTGCACCAGGATGCATCCTCAGTGGTGGCGACGTGTCATAATATGTGGTGTGTGATGAATTTCAGTCATCATTGAGGCACCTTTTCCACAATTTTCTTGACATGGTATTCACATTTACTTAGCGCTCCGAATACCTGGTTTAAAATAAAAAAGTTAAAGGACCATACCTGTGGTTTTCTGTGAGCCCAATAAATACTACATGAATATGCGTTACGTTACTGACAACCACGTTCCAAAACATAAAACCGTATTTTAGTTTTCTCTTTATTTTAGCCAAATCCCGTAATGTTTCAAAATCAAATGTTCAGGTGATGCACACACCTTAAAATTCAATGTTTCACCTGCTAACAGGTACGCAAAAATATATCGTACCTGTTCTGCATGTCATTGCCTGAATTAGGCTTCGTGACCCAGTTTACTATCGTCACGGTGTCCAGCATCACTTTGCTGCAGCGGTACATGTTGTCAAACTTACATGGCTATGCATGTGCACCCAGACACACACACACACACACACACACACACACACACACTNGCTATGCATGTGCACCCAGACACACACACACACACACACACACACACACTGAAAAACCTTCCATCTCATAAATAAACATAAACAAACCATAATCACATACATGTTCCAAATCAAGCATAAAATAAGCTGGATTGTCTTGCTAGCACTAGCTTTTTCCCTGGTGATATGCTAAATATAAAATGAGTTGAATGAACACTTTTATTTGAATACTTTTATTTCACCAAAGTATTTTTATAGTCGTTTACAAGCAACAAGGACAGTGTGCAGAAAAAATTCCACTGGTGTCGGCTTGTATATTTTAATACGCCGCCAGTAAAAGCTGGGCTAATTCTATGCACACACACACACACACCGGGAAATGTGAACACTAACTCCTTGTTTTACTACCGCCTCACTTTATACACATTTTATATCTAATATTTAAAATATAAATCCTGCAAGGACAATCAAACAATTTTACTGCAGCAATTTAATGGAACTACAATTATTAAAATGACAGCAGGATGGAAAGTCTTTCCGGAAATGTAAATATTAACATTTCAACATGATGACTGGAATACGTTGAGACTTCCATCTGTTGGCATGAATGTAAATCAGGTTGTGTTGCATCAGGAGCTTCGCCTGCATGAACGCAGAAAGTTCCATTAGGATGCCAGACGTCAGAGTCCAGCCTTCAGCTGATTACTCATTCATTAGGACGGCCAGGTAATTGGTTAATCATGTTCTCTCTAAGCTCATACGTGACTGGAATGGCCTTTCCGCCGCCGTCCCTCTCCGCTGGCCAGAGGAATTATGAACACCAATTTAACCCTGTGATACGCGACATTAATTGTGAGTGTTCCAGGTCACGAAGTCAGGCAGGACGCAGCAACCTTCACGCTCCACCTCAGCCTGATGATATTACATTAGCCGCCGCCGCCTGACTCCACGTTCAGCACTTCTATGCACAAACTGCAACTCACTGCAATTTCAGCAACCTGGGACGTCCCCAAAGCAACTATTCCTGACGAATCCTCACATCCGCGGGATTAACGCTCTCATCACGGCCAAATCCTCCAGTAATGCACGGGCGGGNAATCCTCACATCCGCGGGATTAACGCTCTCATCACGGCCAAATCCTCCAGTAATGCACGGGCGGGTCACGCTATTCAGTTCTGGGTGTTACATCACCACAATCTATTGTTTCCTGCTTCTGCTGCTTTGATGAATGCCGAGAAATCAAAATGGGCAAAGCTAAGCTGTTGATGAATGAATGTGGCGCGGCGGAGGCGGTCCCCAGGCAGGGCGGGCCGCAGAGATTAGAGATTAGGCTGTAATCCAGATTATCACACTCATCCTACTGCAGCCATCACCTCTCACACCAAGAGACCACACAATCCCCCAGATTACACCGCCAAGGAGGACAGGATGAAAAGATGACACAGTGGAGGGGAAGAGGGAGACAGAGAGAGGGAGGGAGAGGGGGGNGAGAGAGAGAGAGAGGGGTGGGAGAGAGGGAATAGGGAGAGAGACGGGGAGAGAGGGAGGGAGGGAGAGAGAGAGAGAGAGAGGGGGGGAGAGACAGAGAAAGGGAGAGAGAGAGAGCAGGATGATTAGTGGATAGCAATCTGTTTGAAGGATGTTCATCCAGAATGAAATCTTCTCCACGCTCATAAAAGTGACACAAGCAGCAAGTTTACAATAAAATTCCTTTTCATGCCGCATCTGATTTTTGTCCAAAAAAACCAGTAATGAAGCAAAATGTTTTTTTATCCGTTGAACTAAATTAGTTTTCGTCTCGATCCGCTGATATGAACGCCGCGACGAGCAGACGGATATCTGCAGAACGACATTTCTGTTTGTTTGGTAGAACTTGATGACCTAGATGAAATGCTGCTCTGTGGAGGATTGGAAGGTAATAATCTTCACGTGTTCATGTATTTTTACTGTTGTTGTTTTTATGTCAGCTTCAATGCCATGCAGACACGCTTCCTCTTTGATTTATCCGCCACACGCCGAATTATCGCATCCGGAGCTGCAGAATTCTGATCTGCCAAACGAGGTGCAGCACAGCAAAGGACGCTAATTGACAAGTTGTGTCGTGTGTGTGTGTGTGTGTGTGTGTGTGTGTGGCTGGTGTCTTGTCAGGCTGTGTGTGTGTGTGTGTTTTATGTTCCATCTCCTGCAGTTTCACCAGGAGCTCCTCTCAGTTGTCCTCCCATAAAAGCCTCTCTAATTAGTGCTACATTAATTTGTCAATCACAGTGTGATAATCAACCTCAAGCTGATGAGCGTGCACGTGTGTATGCACGTGTGTGTATGTGCACGCGCTCACACTCCACCTTTACATTCTTTGCCTTATATCCGCTTTATATCTGTACATGCGCCTCTTCCTCCGGATGGGATGAAAGCGTTGAGGCCCAGAGAAGAAACGTTCCGTCGGCGGCGTTCCCGCCTTAACGAAGTACGCCGCCGTTTCAGAATAATATTTCACTCGGCGCAGAACAGCGGATATATTAACGATTTGGAATGATACAAACTGACATACAGTAGAACGGCACTTTGCCTCATTATAATGTGCAGATGATGAAATGCGGCACCGGTGGAACGCCGTCTGAGCCGAGCGGTGATCGTATAAACCCCGAATGAAAGGAGAGTTAGCGTGAATTGTTTTGATTGTGTGTGGATGTGAGGTGGAAATGGTGTGTAGATGGATGGAATGTGACACAGACGGAAAGGAAGGCTCTTAAAAAGCACATCAATATTCCAGACTGCGTGTAGAGAGAGAGAGAGAGAGTGTGAGGAAAGTGTGTGTAAGTGTACGTATGTGGGAAAAAGAGATGTGTGAGAAAGAGGAGTGTGCACTTGTGTGATTGTGTGTGTGTGTGTGTGTGTGTGTGTGTGTGTGTGTGTGTGTGTGTGTGTGTGTGTGGATTTGTGCAGATGCTGGTTGGCTGGTTGCTGTTACACTGGTCTCATTGATTTTCTCACGCTGGGATACAGTCTCAGGATGTAACACACACACACACACACACACACATAGACAGTATGGATCATTCGGTGAACCCCCCGCTCGAACGCCTGAAGCTCAGAAAGCCGAGCAGCATCAACATGTCTGTCCGTTCACAACGTCTCAAACTTAGAAATTAAACACAATTTCAAAGCTCGTATTTACAGTATAAATAACAAATTACAGCCAAAGCCAGAGGATTTTTAATACTCGCTCTGAGGCTGGATCAATGTGTTTGGCAGCAGCATCAAAGGCAAAAAAAAGTCCGTTTTGCATCTCTGTGATAAACAGACTCAGATGTTCCTCCTGTGGATGATAACATCCGTGTTGCTGCAGCCAAAATACGCCAAACACCAAACATGTTAAACATTTATCGTCATACACATTACAGGCAGAAGTCTGAGGCCACGCCCAGATTAAAAAAAAAAAATCATCAATACACTGTTTGTTTTACAATTTATTGCACAGGAAATGACANCAGATTAAAAAAAAAAAATCATCAATACACTGTTTGTTTTACAATTTATTGCACAGGAAATGACAAATGACAGGTTCTCAAATATAGTCTTAAAGGTCCATGAAGAAAATTTTCAATAAGACAAAGGTCCGTTTATTAAGGTTAGTCAAGCCAGGGGCGGACTGTGGGCCGTGAAAAGTCCTGATGGCTAATCCGACCCCGAGTCAAGCTAAATACTGACGAAACTATTCACCATCAATTCTCAATGAGCCCAACGCCGTGTCAACCCATCGTTGTCATGGAGATGATGGGACGCTGAATGTGATTGGACCAAACCAAAGCAGAGNGTGTCAACCCATCGTTGTCATGGAGATGATGGGACGCTGAATGTGATTGGACCAAACCAAAGCAGAGGGACATTTTCACACAGACATGGAGCAGTCGGACAGTTGGAGCCCTGCTTACCGAGGAGAAAGCGGCGAATTTTGACTCGTTGCGTCACAGCGACGTCTCGTAGAAAACACAAATAATAGATATCAAAAGTAAAATTTGCTCAGATTGCAGACAGATGTAGTTCGGTCCGGATCCAGACCGGAGTCCAGACTTTGAGGATGACTGCTTTGACTTTATCTAAAAATCAGAGTCACGCTAAATAATCACCGTATTGACTTGATGTCATTCATAAAGCTTGTTTACGTTATTTTACATGTTGTTTTTCTTGTATGCTGCTTCATATCTCTCAAGTATGTTTTAATGTTTCATAGTTTTTATGTATTTGTAATTTACCTGTTTCTACACCTGTGGCTCCTATGTCACACCTGGCCATTTGAGGAGAGGGAAGCTGTCTTTGAATCACCTCTCCCGAGGTTTCTTCCATTTTTTTGCTTATATAATAAAGTTTTTAGAGAATTTTCTTGTCTTCTCAGAGAGTTTAGGCTGGTCAGTAACCATTAAAGCCCTTTGAGACATTGATGTGATATTAGGCTACAAATAAACTTGACTTCCTTTATGTAAATCAGGGAATCATCTCGTTAGCAACACGCTGTCATCAGGTGAGTCTTGGATAAAAACTGATGTTAATAATGAGCTGCTTCATATTTAAAATTTTAAGAGTCACGATTTCTACGGACAAGTTAAATCAGCAAACTGCTTTAGAGCTCCACAGTTTAAGAGATGAGAGACAAGAGATCCACACACCGGATGCATGGGTGTGTGTGTATGTGTTTGCATGTGCATGTGTGTGTGTGTGTGTGTTAGAGAAAGAGAGTGCAGAGGATGAAGCTTGAGGAAGAGGCATAGCACCACCAGAATGTGTGCCATTGGCTCAAAACTCCATTTACATAAACTGACTGATCATCTTAGTGGGCTTATCTATCAGAGTTATTGATCATTAACATATGTGAGGCAAATAGTTTGAAATGTCGCCCAGATTTCATACGATTTTTCATTTGACGCTGTGGGCTATGAATCACCTCCCTGACACGTAAATAAGGAAACACCGTAGTATTTCTATTTCTCTTTCAAGGCAAATGCTGAAAGATGCCGGTAACCGGCGTTTATGAATGAGGGAACGTGGTCACACGATGATATCTGCACTTATTGACACGCTAAGTCTGATGCTGCATTGTATGAATTCGGTCTTCTGTCTATAGTCAGCACTGAAATATTCTAAAATGTGTCTGAGTCGTGTCTGGCTGTAACTCTGGAGGTCACAGAGACACCTCCGGTTGTTAAGATGCTACAAATATACAGAATTTGATGTAGTTTGCTCCTTTCGGGCCTCCGTAGAGATCAGCCAGACAAAATGAAAATCGCCAATTTATACAACATGCAAAACACGTGTAAGTGCATTCAGAGTGCGGCGTGGCGAGTGAGTTTGTCAGCGGGCAGACATGTCCGTCACAGACGTACTGGAGGCGTGGCGGCAGAAGGTGAGAGCGAGAGAGTAATGGAAGGCCCCGAGGCCGAGAGCATTATCTCCTCTGACTCTGACTGACACTCATTAGGCTGCACAGCGGAGAGACGAGGCTGAAAGCTTATTAAGCAACCTGCTCAAAAGGCCCTTAATTGAATCCAAGTAATTATAGAGACCTTGCCCATTGTGATATTTTTATTCATCCTGCGGCAAACTCAATCTCTTTTGCATTTGGAACACTATTAATGTTGTCTGCAGCAGAGTGTGTATGAGAGTCACACAGAGACCAGCACTTCAGTATTGACACACACACAAAACCGGCCCATGCACACGCACACGCAGCACAAACTCGCAGTCAGTCCCCCTAGATATGTGCCATTACCGAGACCTGGTCTGCACTTTCACTCGCTTCCTGCTTCATTAGAATCTGAGGGATAATAACATTAATTGCAAAGACAGTTAAGTTCCTTTGAAAATAGATTACAGGTGTAATTGTTTTACCTGAATAACCCTTAGGCAAGAGAAATTAATTAGACCTTTTGTCACAAGTCCTAATGTAGCTCATCTCCAGCTTTGGCCTCGCACGCACACACGCACACACACACACACACACATGCACAGAAAGACATAAATGACAGAAGTCGCACATATGTTAAAAGTAGAAAGGTGATGAGTAATTACGAGCAGGCATGTTCGAGATCAAAACACGGAAATGTAACATCCAGATATACTGCAGCATAAGAAGCAATCATGGCTTATTTAGGAGGAAATAAGAGTGTGTGTGTGTGCTGGTGTGTTTGCATTTTGCAGTAATAAGGACATTAGTTGTGATATACTGTACCAGGTTGCACCGGCGGTATAATTGGCTGTGGTAGCATCATTATTAGATGTTGGTTATTCTAGGCAGACCTGCCCACTCTCCATCTATCATCCATCAAGGGCACATTGTGCTTGATGGCAGACATGAATAAGCGATGCAATACTTTCATCGTTCCTTTTAAACAAGCTCACCAGTTTGAAATAAACCTTAGAACAGGTTCTGCTTGCAACAGGCTTCTGCTGCCAAATAATGATGAAAAGCACATGGGATTTATGCAGCGCTGTTTTATTTTATTTTATTTTTTTTTTTATTGGAACTAACCGATAGCAAATATGAATTTCAAGCTTCTTTCCCCTTATTAAACCCACCAGATAGCGACGCGTAATAGCATTTTGCGTCTCGCGTATCGGTTTGTTGAAGCTTGTATTCCTTTTGCCTGCCAAATGGGAATAAACAGAGATTTGGTGTTTTGAAAGGTATTTTTAGAGAAGGGTCTCAGGTTTGCGCTGCAATACTCAGGCCGGCATTGCTGCTGGAAGACAGTGACTGACAGCAGAAATCTGAGCGGCGGGGAAGGCCTGGAGGAGCCCGAGCCTCCATCTTATCTCTGCAGGACTCCCAAAAACGCCTCGATTCTTCCCTTTTCCACTGTATCTGCATTATTCTTCTTTACTGCTGAGACAGAGAGAGAGAGAGAGAGAGAGAGAGAGAGAGAGAGAGATGCAAAGGAGGGCTTTTCTTCTGTTGCATCAGCAGCTGCAACTTGACACCGACACCTCCTCTTTCGACTCGGTGCTCTCTCTTTCCCCCCTTCCCTCTCTTTTTCTTCCTCCTTTCCACAACTCCAAGCTCCGCCCATCCTCTCATCTGACCCGAGCTGTGCTTTCTGCTGCGTTGCATCAGGATCAGAAAAAGCGCTATACAGTAATTAGCATCAAAAGAAGCTTCCTGCTCCTCTGCTGCGAGGCTGCCAGAGTTCTGCCAACTGCCATGTCCTATTATGTCCTCTTCATCGGGTGTGGAATAAAAGGCAGCTTTCTTCAGGACATCCATCCCTCCGCTGGCCTGTATTTTGATGGCGAGGCTGAAGATTAGCATGAAAAGGAGCAGGCTGGTAGAGATTTTATTAGAAAGACCATTTACACTCCATGAAGGAAACCCGTCTCTTTTTTATCTTTTATTACGGGCTACTTAGACCTGTCTTTTCGTCGTTCTCATCTCGTCTTTCTCTGCTCATATTTCTCTTCGTCTTGCTCTCTTCTTTGTTCAGTTCCACTCTGCAAAAGAAGGTTTTCATCGGCGCGTTGCTTGAATTTTAGCAGGATACTCAAAATGCTCTAAGCTAGTTTGGTTTGGTGCCACTCAAGATTCAAGTGCAGAATTTTTTTAAAATGATTCTTTAACATTTAAAGATAAGTCACTTTTTAAAAAATATTTTCAATTTCAAGGACCACACCAGCTTTATTTAAAAACAAAAAAAAGTTTTTCCATGATCATCACGTTAAAGTTATTTGTATAGAATAATATCACATGGCGATGTTTCCAGCCTGAGCTCTGTAAGAAAACAAAAAACTCCCTAAAAAAACCCTTATCATTTAGGGGAAAAATGGAATAAACTTCAGGAGAAGCAGTTTCAGAAAGAGAGAGAATTACTCTCCTCCATCACCCAGGTGACCAATAAGAGCCATAGATGAAGTTTGTGATAGATTATCAGTACATACAAATTAATCTGCATTCTGATCAATAAAAAACTACTAAAACTACTCTTATGACAAATAAAACACGTAAATCCAGTTGTTGTTAGTTCTTTACTCTCTTCCTGTCTTTAGCAGCATGTGGTTATTGCTGCTGCTTCACAGAAAGAAGGTTGCAGGTTCAAAGCCCCGTGCTGCCCTGCTCAACTCTCTGCAGAAGACGGATTTCCCCACTAAAGTAGAGCATCAATTTAAAAAAAACAAAAATTCGTGAGAAAATTTTGCGTGGGCTTGTTCAACCTGACAGATGACTGCATCCTGTTTAATCCAGTAAAGTGGAATTTATCGGTTTATGTGCCGTTTTGCAAAGGTTACTCTTAAAGGACCATACCTTTGTTTTGCATGTTTGAACCTAATATATTCAGTTTTCATACGTGTTACGTTACTGACAATCATTTCCCTAAGGATAAAACCGTATTTCAGCTTTCCTGATATTTTGCTAAATCTCTTAATCTTTCAAAATCAAATATTCAAGTGATACACCCACCTTAAAAATCCATGTTTCTCCTGCTAATAGTTACACAGCCTTATGAAGTCACGGTCCTTTAAATTTTTCCATAAACGCAGGTCTTCTTTTGGGACTATATTCCCCGGTGGAGGCATACATTCACTCCACGCTTTTTATTGAGCTTAAACACTAAAATTACATAACTTCTAAAAAAACCTGAATACACGTCTTGTTGGTGATGATGGATTACCTATCCCAAGAACGTTTACAGTATCAACAAGTTGATTTTAATAGCAGAATGAACTGAAACCAATGGAGGTCTGGAAGGTAGGAAAAACATTTTTAATTCACCGTTCCAGTAGTATGCTTTGGAAATGATTGTCAGTAATGTTACGTGTATGAAAATTGAATATATTCAGCTCAAAATGTGTGGTATGGTCCTTTAAGAAACAATAATACAGGCTGTGAAAGAGAATGTAATAATGATGATAGAAGGTTTTATAGACACAGCGTACTCGTTCTCTCTCCTTCCTCCCATCCGTGACAGCACGTGATATATGCAGGCCAGCCTGTGGGTGTGCATGGCGTCCCCATAATGGAGTGGTAAACCTGCAGGCGTTATGGATCGACAGCGAGTGGCGTCGTCCATGAATCTGCCCCCTAACTGGTCTTCTGCCTTTGTGGCCGTAACGATCGGCTCGCTCCCCTCTGTCACCATATTTCCTCCATCTTAGTTTAGAAGCAGAGATATATCTCTCCATAAAAGTCGACACAAAGAGGGCTGGAGAGCGTTGGCCGCTCCCTGACACAAAAGACTCGGACCGCTGGTTGATAACGGCGATGGAGCAGAGAGGAGCTGATGGGCGAGGGAGCGTTGGAAAGAAGCATTCTCTGCACACACAAAGACACAGTCTCAGTCAAGACATTATCTATGTGCACTGACGGTGTTTGTGAATGTGTGTGTGTGTGCCCCTCCCTTTTTTTCCTCATCCACCTTTGTCCCACACACACACACATACACACACACACACTCTTTCCTTATTGTTAGAAGATGCTAATATAGCACATGACAAAGCCCCAGCAGACACGCTCAGACAAAACACCTCCTTTCTAAAGCAGTTCATCTTTATGCAGAGCTGTTCCAAAGGATTCCAAAGCAAAGGACTCTTGAAAAGCAGGATTTTTTTTTTACCGCTGCTTAGTCATTCCTGATGCCTATTCAAGTCTGAGTTCATTAGTAAGTCCACTGATCAAGCTGATGCTCCACTATATCAGGTCGGTTATTAATCGCCCACCCTGATCGTGAAAAGAAACTCCCTGCCCTCTTTGATCAGCCTGACCGAACCATATCACCTGTCTGAGCTCAGAGATGGTAGAGTAGCCAGAAACTGTACTCAAGTAAAAGTATTGTTACTTTATGATAATAGTAACTCAAGTATAAGTAAGAGTAGTCACCAAAATGATGACTTGAGTAATAAAGTATCTATAAAAAAAGTACTTGAGTAGTGAGTAACTTTGATCAAGCTTACTCTTTAGAATAATCAACAAGCTATAAAGGCTCGAATGAGGAAAAAAATGCTACATAGCCACATGTAGCTTCTAAAACAATCCAAATCATATCATATAAAGAAACAGTAAACAGTAATAAATCAGATATTTACCACATAACAAATCATGATAATTCTGGCCCCAAGACAGTTAGCTAGGTTAGCTTCATGAATCTACGCAGAATAGAACAGGAAAACTTGAGTTAGCATTAGCAGCAGCAGCTAGTTAAGTAGTTAGGTTAGCTTCATGAATTTACTCAGAATA
>VXCM01001445.1:0-17964 GCA_014773175.1 Lucifuga dentata | reverse complement strand
CAGCAGCAGCTAGTTAAGTAGCTAGGTTAGCTTCATGAATTTACTCACAATAGAACAGGAAAACTTGAGTTAGCATTAGAAGCAGCAACTAGTTAAGTAGCTAGGTTAGCTTCATGAATTTACTCAGAATAGAACAGGAAAACTTGAGTTAGCATTAGCAGCAGCAGCTAGTTAAGACAGTTAGTTAGCGTCGTGAATTTACTCAAAATAGAACAGGAAAACTTGAGTTAGCATTAGCAGCAGCAGCTAGTTAAGTAGCTAGGTTAGCTTCATGAATTTACTCAAAATAGAACAGGAAAACTTGAGTTAGCATTAGCAGTAGCAGCTAGTTAAGTAGCTGACGTTGCAGCTTACCACCACGTTTCCTCAAGTTCCATGTTGAGTTCTTAGAAGCTGAAATGTCAAATTTTTAGGTAGACAAAAATGCTAATGATGCCGGGGACGAATAATTCCATGATTCCCTTTTTAGAATCCATTTTTCGTCTAAGCGCCAAGAGAATTATGAAAGAAAAAAATCGTGTTTGCTTAGTTGAAGTTCATTTTAATTCATATTATATAATATATTATATATGCAATTTGCATAAATGCAAAGGCTCCGGCTGGCCCACCTATCAAGCCATGTCAACCCGTCGTTGTCATGGAGATGATGAGACGCTGAATGTGGTTGGTCCAAACCTCTCACACACACAGTGGAGCTTTCACTTTCTCTGCTGCAGTGCAGAAAGTGGAGAATTTTGACTCGTTGAGTCAGAGCGATGTCTCGCAATTAATAAAAAAGTAACGCAAAAAGTGCGACCAAATGTAACGGAGTCAAAGTATATGTTTTTCTTCATAAATATACTCAAGTATGAGTTAAAAGTATCCTGCAATAAAACTACTCAGTAGAGTACAATTTTGTGAAAAAAGTTAAGTAAATGTAATGGAGTAAAGAATGCGTTACTACATACCTCTGTCTGTGCTTTACCTGCAGAGAAATGGGTGCGGGGCCGCGCCATCGACCGTGGCGAGGNACCTCTGTCTGTGCTTTACCTGCAGAGAAATGGGTGCGGGGCCGCGCCATCGACCGTGGCGAGGTGGACGTTGGAACCCAACAAAGCCAGGCCATCCCTCCGGGACTCTTTTGGAGGTTTCACATGACGGTGCACCATCCAACATACATCAAGTTCAACCTGTCTCTGTCACACAACGCACTGCTGGGGGTTTACGGACGCAGGAACATCCCGCCTACACACACTCAGGTACGCTGTCAGACATAAACGCATCGCCACAGAAACAATAAACCCCCTCACACTAGGGTTAGATGATATAAAGTCGTATTGTGATAAAAAAAAAAATCTTTGATATAAAAATGAGGAAGTCAATATAATATCGTTAGAAAATAATGCTTGAATACAGGAAGTTAATGACGGGTCAAACAGCCAATAGCATGTCAGAACTAGAACAAACTAGCCAATCAGGTGGCAGTGTCCACTTCCTCAAAGCAGCATCTTGCTAAATGCCGGTGAACACAGCGGTGGTGATATCTGAGTGAAAGTCAGACAAAGATGTCAGAAAGCGATGAAACTCCAGAGGAAAAAAATCTAATGATGACTAAGAAAGGAAAGCAGCGCTGACGAAGCACGGCTGTACAACAAACTTATTTTACCGTCTGAAGCGCTGCCATCAGAGTTCAGCTGCCTTACGGGTCACACAGCGGCTACTCCAAACCCGTCCCCCAGGACACGCAGCAAAGCAAAGCAAAGAGGTAACGCTGTTTTTTCGTTTTCCGTTTCCCCATTCCAAAACGAAAATCAATTGCTGTTATGTACAAGGACCCAAACTACCATACAGTCTGCTTTTTCTGCTGTGGAACCATACCAAAAAAAAACACGAGGACATTACGCGTGCTGTAGCTTTCTTTATTGGAAAAGATATGATGCCAATGCAGCCTGTTGAAAAAGAGAGATTTTTCAGTTGAGTTCAGTTCAGTTCATTTTCAGTTGGTTATTTTNGCAGCCTGTTGAAAAAGAGAGATTTTTCAGTTGAGTTCAGTTCAGTTCATTTTCAGTTGGTTATTTTCGGAACACACATAAAGAAATTGTTAAAATAAATTTTAAATTCAATTCACTTGCAGTGCAGCAGAATCTTTGCCATATCGCGATATATATCGATATCGATCAATATTAAAAAAAAATATTGTGATAAAAAAAATTTCACATCATTCAGCCCTACCTCACACACACACACAAGTACAGTACGAGCGACACAACACTGTGTCACACACATGGACAAAAATACAACCAACAGGAGTCGTCTGCATTTTAACATCAGTGCAGCCCCATTTTCGCCTGCATGAAGAGGTCTAATTAGCTGTTTTTGACACTCGTGTGACATGGAGCCCTCAGGGGGAATGAGACTCAGAGCACTGCTAGTTCAAGGAGGTTTGAAGATGGAGAGCGAGGGAGGGAGGAGGGCGGCGGGGAAAGTTAAAGAGGGTGAGAGAGGAGCACAGAAAGGTTTAGACAGATGAAATAATAGTCTGTTGCATTTGAAAAGCTTCCCGTTCTATTAGCGGCACGTCAAGTCGTTGCACCAGCTACACGTGTTGGGTGGAGGACTGAGCTGCCACACATGATTTTCCCTGCTTTCCACTTTTATTTGGTTTCCTGCTTTCCCAGACTGGCAAGTTTCATTGTTCACATTTGATATCCACGTCTAATGCTATTCCCCAATTCTTTTTTGTATGCAGGCAGTTTTCCAGTAACATCCAATTGGCGGTTTTACAAAGACACACGCCACTGAACATGGTTTTGCTTGCAAATTTTCATCACATTAATGCAAGTTTTGTGAATTCCTGTCATTCTCAGTCCAGCTGGATGACATTTTCTGCTGCCTGTTTGTCCGCCGCTCTGTGTTCAGTTTGACTTTGTGAAGCTGCTGGACGGGAAGGCGCTGCCCCGCTCCCTGACCGATCCCGTCTCAGCCGCCAAGACGCCCAAAGGCCTGTTGCTCAGCAGCCTCCAAGAAACGGGCTTTATCGAGTACATGGACCCTGGAACGTGGCATCTCGCTGTCTACAACGATGGACGCAACCTGGAGCAGGTGTTGCTCCACAGCACCCCCATAGGTGAGGCAGAGTATTACAGTTTGCAAAAAACTCTCAGAAATACTATAATGGCCTCAAAATGTACCCTAGTATTGTGTGTTTTTCCTTTTGTAATTATCTGCTTTAATCCACATCTGTTCAAATTTTATTAACTAATTTTAACAAAACTTTGCCGAAGGATCAAAATTTTTATTGCTCTTAAAACGCTAAAATTAGTAACTTCTAAAAAATCCTGAATACACGTCTTGTTGGTGATGATGGATTACCTATCCCAAGAATGTTTCAAGTATCAACAAGTTGATTTTAATAGCAGAATGAACTGAAACTAATGGAGGTCTGGAAGGTAGGAAAAACATTTTTAATTCACCATTCCAGTTTGGGAAATGATTGTCAGTAACGTTACATGTATGAAAACTGAATATATTATGCTCAAACATGCAAAATGGGTGGTATGGTCCTTTAAGAATTTATCCCAATTTGGTCCAGATCCAGATAACTTTTAAAAAGTACTGTTTCTCATGACAAATTAAGTAATTAACTATTATTTTTATTATAGTTGTGGTTCAACTGCAGATGAAGAATTTCACCAAACAAATATGGGGTCAAAAAACAACAAAAAAAAAAGTTTCTTGTTGGAATAACACAAATTACGTCTTGGTTCGGTTTGGTACGTCCAACTTACAAATAACCCGTACTTATGAACTGATCACCATAAGGTCTATTAAATTAAAAATTCGAGTTACATACAATGATTCATGATAATGAACGGTGCACTACTTTATGACGGCTCTTCTGACATGCAAGACATCAATAGGAGTGAGAGTAAGTGTAAGTGTCTCTCTTTCTCTTTCTCTCTCTCTCAATTACAAATATACACGTATACTGTAGTTAGTACATTTATAATTATTATTAAGTACTGTATTATTATTGTTGTTATTATTATTATTATTATTATTATTATTATTATTACTGTACTGTATTATTATGTTTACGATGTTTTAGGATATCTGGAAGTGTTTCTTTAACATTTCTTATGCATAGAAAGGTAAAATATATACACTTGATATGCACCTAAGTAAAATATATGCGCTAGATACTCGCCTTACGTAACTGTTCTGACTTACGTACAAATCCAACTTGTAGTATTTTTGGGAATCAAATATGCACAATCACCGGTATGGTCCTTTAAGATGTGTATTTGAAGTTGTCTGCACTTTCTTGTGGTTTTATTCTCCTTTCATCTGCTGCTGGAGAGAGTCGGTGTGAAAAGAGGCAAGAGTAGTCAAAACTCAGTGACATTTCAGGGAACTTTTCCTGAAACAGGAGTGAGCACGGCGTGGCGAGAGACAGACGAGAGAAAGGGGAGGACAGCTCCTGTGGTAATGACAGGGCTGGCTAACTGCAGCTCATTGCTATGACACGCACGGATTCCAGCGTAAATTGAAGGATGTGAATAATGCAGGAGTACGTGGCTGAATATAGACAAGTGGATAATTAGCAGGGTAGTGTCTTCCCTCCCACTTTGTCCACTGGTCCTTAAGACAATATCGTGTAGAAATAACAAGCTAGCAGAGTAACAGCACACAGCTACTTGGTAAATTAATTAAGTAACAGGAGGAGAAATGCTGCTTTGAAGGAGCATACTGGCAATTTTGCATGTTTAACCCCAATACTCCCTATTATAGTTATATATATATATATATATATATTATATATGTATAAAGTATATATATTATATATAGCTGAGAACAAATGTTAAAAACATATATTTCAGTTAAAAGGGTTAATCTGTGGAATATGTTTTCTGATGAATTGAAAATGTGTAGTTCTATTTGTAAATTTAAAAGAATGCTTAAAGATAATATAATTAAAGGACCATACCATCCATTTTGCATATTTGAGCCTAATATATTCAATTTTCATACATGTAACGTTACTGACAATCATTTCCCAAAGCATACTACTGGAACGGTGAATTAAAAATGTTTTTCCTACCTTCCAGACCTCCATTGGTTTCAGTTCATTCTGCTATTAAAATCAACTTGTTGATACTGTAAACGTTCTTGGGATAGGTAATCCATCATCACCAACAAGACGTGTATTCAGGTTTTTTTAGAAGTTATGTAATTTTAGTGTTTAAGCTCAATAAAAAGCGTGGAGTGAATGTATGCCTCCACCGGGGAATATAGTCCCAAAAGAAGACCTGCGTTTATGGAAAAATTTAAAGGACCGTGACTTCATAAGGCTGTGTAACTATTAGCAGGAGAAACATGGATTTTTAAGGTGGGTGTATCACTTGAATATTTGATTTTGCAAAATATCAGGAAAGCTGAAATATGGTTTTGTCCTTTGGGAAATGATTGTCAGTAACATAACATGTATGAAAATGGAATATATCAGGCTCAAACATGCAAAATGGCTGGTATGGTCCTTTAAGACAAAATAATGTGGAAATAAGAAACTAGCATAGCAATGTCATGTGGCTACTTGGTAAATTCTGTGTAACAGCAGCAGGAATTCTGCTTTAATCCGTCTCAATACAAGAACAAAATCAGTCCGTCAACTATCACCAACCTCCAAAATCCAAAGTTGTAACCTGATCAGCAAACAGAGCGGTTCATCTAAGTCGGAAACGCCAAAACATTGTGTTGAAGACATTGTTCATTTTCATATTGACACAGTCCTTTATACTGTGACTGACAGCATGTGACAGCTGCACACAGATTTTATTTTAGAGCCATCAGACGTGTGTTGACATGCGTGCTGTCTGTAGGGATTGGAATATACCAGAGTTCCATATTTAGAGCTCAAAATGAAGTGAAATGTTTACACAAAGTTATGTTTCCATGTTCCACTTCCTGTTATTCTATAATAAAATAAACAGACACAACAGACAGAACAGCTATTACTCCTCCAGGGGTTTTTAAAACAATTAATCTTGTAAATTGGCTCGAATGGAGTAAATAATAGTCACAGTTTGAGGTCAAAGTTCACTTTACTGCCTGTTTACACCTCTAACAAGGTTAACAAAAAGACATCACTTTGTTTTGGGTGGCAGAAAACCAAAGCGGAGACAGATCATGCTGTTATCTGTTGTGTATTGTATAGTGGAGCTTTCCAGAGGGACGAGAGAGAGAAATGAGATCAAACTTTAATGATCCCTGTTGGGAAATTGAGCTTTTAAGCAGCAAAAAGTAACAGGATACGACAAAGGAAAGATGATAAATAACTAAACGTATTGTCCTGTAAATACATTCACTTTACAACACGATAGCACGCTAACCAGAAATGTTTGAAAGTATAAAAAAGATGTACGATATTACAAAACTGAGAAAATATGAATAATAATATAACTTGAGATGAACAAAAAAATGAATGAAACTATGAGAGGAAAAAGAAAAGTGTAAAATAAAGGAATATAAAAGGATACATAAAATGATGCTGACGTGCCCGTCTTCACACTTCATCATAATAATCACTGTTTAGATGGTTAAAGGAAGAGAGAAAAGTACTAAGCCAAAACATTAAAGCCTCATCTATTTGATCAGTTGATTATTGATCTTCATCATTCATCATCATCATCTTCTTCTTCTTCTGTTCTTCTGCAGACTATCAGAATATTCAGTTACATCTTACTTTGTGCTGCTGAATAAGACAGAAATCTGTCAGCATAAATGCTGTAATATATAGATATATATATCTATATATATAGATATATATATATAGATATATATATAGATATATATATCTATATATATATGCTGATATATGTACTTTATAGAAAGAAATTTGCAGATATTTTCTCTCTTTTTAAAATCCTTCAGTGACATTTATGTGAATCATTGTGAATCAATCATTTGACAGAATCATTCTTTAATGATTCTGCCAAAATATTAAGAATCATCAATAAGCTTTTTTGGGTCACATAAATGTCACTGAAGGATTTTAAAAAGAGAGAAAATATCTGCAAATTTCTTTCTTTTTTTTTTTTTACTACATAAAAAAAGACATTAAAGGACCATACCAACCATTTTGCATGTTTGAGCCCAATATATTTAATTTTCATACATGTTACGTTACTGACAATCATTTCCCAAAGGATAAAACTGTATTTCAGCTTTCCTGATATTTTGCAAAATCTCTTAATCTTTCAAAATCAAATATTCAAGTGATACACCCACCTTAAAAATCCATGTTTCTCCTGCTAATAGTTACACAGCCTTATGAAGTCACGGTCCTTTAAATTTTTCCATAAACGCAGGTCTTCTTTTGGGACTATATTCCCCGGTGGAGGCATACATTCACTCCATGCTTTTTATTGAGCTTAAACACTAAAATTACATAACTTCTAAAAAACCTGAATACACGTCTTGTTCACGATGAACATGTTGATTTTAATAGCGTACCAGAATGAACTGAAACCAATGGAGGTCTGGAAGGTAGGAAAAACAATTTTAATTCACCGTTCCAGTAGTATGCTTTGGGAAATGATTGTCAGTAATGTTACATGTATGAATATTGAATATATTAGGCTCAAACATGCAAAATGGGTGGTATGGTCCTTTAGCCTGCAGTTTAAAGTTTAATTTTCAGGTAATAAACATTGCATGTTTGTACCAAAAATATATTTCTTTTGTAATTTTATTTTTTCAAAACAGGGCAACATAGAATAGAACTGCAATAGAGAGACAATTTGAGCCTCTTCTAGACATAAATGTATTAAATTGCTGCATCAGCTTTCTGTTAAAGTGCAGCTTTTTTGCATTTAAACACAGATCTGCAAAACGCCATCAAGGCTCTGGTCAGACATGATGAACCACAAAGTCACTTTTTTCTTTTTTGACTGTTGTGCGACACGTTTTCTTCAACATTTTTCATTCATAAAAAATGTATTCAATGAAAATCTGCTGATCTAAAATGAGCTCTGTGAATTTAAAGCGTCACGTCCTGGTCTTGTGTGATTGGTCCGCATGCTGTACACAAAAACGTGTAATAACGTCAGAGCGTAATCATCTTGTGCGTTTTGCTGGAAATGCGACTGCTTGTTCCATGAAGCAAATGCTGCAGAAATGTTGACGTTTTAATTACCAGCAAATTAACAGAATAGGGCTTAATACAATAAAAATAGAGCAAAAATATAGTAGTAATAATAATAATAAACCTGAAAACTATACAACATATTTTCAACTTGTGTTTTCTATCAATTTCAATCAGTCAGTTCATTCAAATTTAAATGATGTCAGAATTGATCACATCCTGTCACTATTATCATCCAAAATGATGATGTAATCTTCATCATTTCCTCAATCTAGTCGTTCATATCAGTGGTTGTGGGTTATTTTTTATTTATTTTTTAATCACATTGCTGTGATAATATCAACTTTTACAAAAACTTCTTATATATTATATTGGGTACGTTGCTTTGTCGCCATGGAGACAGCTGTGGATGTGGAGGCAGCGTGGACCGCGACCGTTCCCCCTGTAATTTAACAGCTTTACACCTAAATGGATGTTCGACGGGGCATTTTTCAAACATATATTTTCATTTCAGTTTAATGACATATATTCCTCCGCTGTCATTGACCTTTACATGTGACCCAAAAACGCTCCGGCTGAACGGTTTTTACCGTTTTACCACCTCTGCTCCTGCACCATCCTCTTTAATTGCATTTAGCCCGCACCCAGGCAGAGAGAAGCGCTTCCTGCTGCGGTTATTAATTATTATTAATTATTAACAGTGCATAATTGCTATATTTCACCTGTCATCTTCTCAAATATTATATATCTTTTACACAGCACATAAGTAAGGAAAGGAAAAATACTGAAACTTTTAAGAAAACCAAAAAACGGTGAACTGGCTTCTGGATATTTCTAGTTAACTGGGATGTCCTTTAATTTTTTTCCTCATAAATTGATAAAAGCCAAGGGTCATAAAGTATGGCTGAAACTTTACGGGCTCATAAAGCACAATTGGAATGCTTATTTGACCAATCACATGACTTGGCTGGAAGCACCATTTTATAAGACCATTTAGCTGCAATAACTTACGGCATGAGTGATTTCAAACTGGAAAGGGTTCAGTCAGTGGAAAGTGAAAGTAGCTGTGACACACACACACACACACACAAACACACACACACACACGGCTCCTCATACATTACCTGTTAATTGCCAAGAGGTTTTTATGGTTTCGGCGTTGACCTGATGCCTTTAACCTGCAGAGCTGCTCTGATGTCAGGATGAATCTGAACTCGTTGCCCTTGCAGATGATTTTTCTGTCATTGAATGTGTCAGGTGTGCCAGGTACAATATTGAATTTTGTTTCTTTTTTTTTTTTTTTTTNTTTTTTTTTTTTTTTTTTATACGAGAGAGAGAAGGCGACACACATGGAGAAAGGTTTGTCGGTTCAGGAGTCGCCCTGGCTCTGTGGGAGGAAGATGATTGCCACTCCTCCTCTCCGTCACCGTGACAATGACAGGTGATGGAGGTGAAAATGACTTTGGTTTCCGTAGCGATGCGCTGCTGAGGAGGATAACGCTGCGCTGCTGGCTACTGGCAGAGCCTGTCTCATTAGCATGTGTCACATGCACCTCAAGGTGGTGGCAGGTGTCATATAATAACTCGCTGTGCGCGTGTTTGTAAATGTGTGTGTGTGTGTGTGTGTGTGTGTGCGTGTGTGCTGTTGAATGATTTGTCATCCATGCTTTCTGAACAGAGCGAGCCAGGGGGATTCTGGAGTCGATCCCCCATTCGGAATAGCTCAGCCGGACGCCATAGGGTCAAATAAAGGATGACACTCCTGACACACACTTTAATTACTCTACCTGGCTTAGATGGAGCTTACCTGGTGTAAGACAACCAGCAGAACAGTTCAAACCCAAAACTCTGCCAGCCGCTGGGTTCTTCTCCTCCAGAATCCTCCCTTTGGAGCCGAGCTGACAGACCACAGCAGGCTTATATAACTCTAAAAGCATAAAAAGTGCTCTCCCTCTTTATCTGCCTCCGCCATGCTGTCTGTACCTGCAGAATGAGATCTGACATGACGGACATATCAATGGAGGCATGGAGAGCGGTGAAAGGATGGCAGCTAATTGAACTCCGATAGAAGAATATGATGAAATGCATATCGCCTTCAGAAAGATGTGATGAAACACACATGGGGAGATGAGACACAGCGTTAGTAAGAACAAGTGTCGCATTGATCTCCTCCGTGTCGAGCGTGTCGCCACACCGTATATCACACCAAACTTGCATGCTCACAAACTCGGGTTTCTCCACATCGCTCAGCCTCTTTCCAAACCGCGGCCTTGTAAACAGTTTGTTGATTAAGCTTTGATGCCTGTAAATTTGCGCGCTGCGTGTTTCCAACCTGTAATGCAGCGTAATGCGTTTAGTGCTGCAGAGTGGAAGTGAGCGCTTGGCCGTTTCCCCGGAGAGTCGTAGCAGCTGGATCAGACTAATCTAATCCAGCCTCCGTGTCTGGGGAGCCATCCATCGCTTATCAGATCCCTCATTCAATATCGCAACGCTATGCACGCTTATGGAGTTACATGCGGGATGTTTTTCAACTTATTTGCTTCTCTGCCCTGTCATGAATGCTGTGTGTGTGTGTGTGTGTGTGTGTGTGTAGACTCGATGGACGGTTGCTCCACGGACTGTAATGGAAATGGAGAGTGTGTCGCTGGACACTGCCACTGTTTCGCTGGATTCTTGGGTCCAGACTGTGCCAAAGGTGAGGAAAATCTCTTCAGTGAACATTCCGACATCATCCTCTCTCTCTCTCTCTCTCTCTCTCTCTCTCTCTCTCAATTTTTCACTTCAATTCAAAGGCTTTCTTGGCATAAAAGTTTCAAAAAAGAACAATTTTGCCAAAGCTTCAAAGTACAAATACATAAAATATTTGGACTATATAATATGCAAATATACATCATCTCTGATTGGCCCATTCTTTTGTCTTTGACCAATCACAGCAGAGCTTACTGGCTGCTGCAAAATGTACTGATAAGATGTTTAGTCAGGAAATATCTCATTCTAAGGTATGATTTAAACTATTTTCATGGGTAGTGGTAATGGTAGTATGTCCACGCCTGGAAATTTCCTTCTCTGGGATCTAATCTGAATTTCTCGTGTATAAGCCGACCCCTGATTTACTTTGTGAAATTAGGTAATAAAAACTCAGCTGATACTGGAGTACAGTATATACGGTACATACAAGTATTTAAAAACAGTTTCTGGGGAGATTTGAGTGATGGATCAGTCACGTTCGGCCTTCGAACCCTCGGTGAACGCTGGCAGGAACTAAAAAAATGTTTCAGGAAGTATAGTTCTGGGATGAAAATGGGAATCCTTGGTGCAAAATGAATGAAGGGAAGTTCCTGAATCCCTGAAAACTTTCCTTTCTCCTCTTCCTCTGCCTTGTATTATTCCTTTCTCTCCCTCTTTCTAAAAGTATTGTACTTGTAGCTGTCTGGTTGTGTTGGAATAAGGTGACATGATATAACATCTTATGATTTATTTACGCTCGTCATTTATTCATGCCTTTCTCTCTTTGCTCATTCGCTCCTGTTTTAATGGTCTCAGTTTGAATAGTTGTGCTGCAAGTTTTGGCGAGACATGTAAAAAAATGTTTGAATGAATGTGCATGGGGTGAGATTTCGTAAAGGATCTGAACACACGGGCTGTCGCAGCAAAGACGCCGCTTTCCAATCGTCTTTATAATCCATGGAAGTCTCGAGCTGCTATACCTCCTCCAGCTGCACGGTGGGGAAACTCTCAGCGTGTCATTAGACGCTTACTGTCTTTATTCAACACGCCTGTCATTACACGAGCCACCCGGCTCTCCATCGCCGCTTTTCACCCGTGNTCTTTATTCAACACGCCTGTCATTACACGAGCCACCCGGCTCTCCATCGCCGCTTTTCACCCGTGTTCCATGAAACCCTAATGCTCTCCTTCCTAATCTTCCGTTTTCACGATTGTTTTCACCACCTGTTCAGAGCGAGCGAGGTGACGTCGCTGGATTTTCTACAATTCCTGGGTTGCCGTGGTAGCCAGGCTCAGGTGGTGCTTGAGTAAATTGAAACAGCATGAGGGATAAGCTGGAGTGTGTGTGTATGTGTGTACTCCTGTAAGAGTGTGTGTGTGTGTGTGTGAGTGAGCGAGAGAGAGAGAGAGAGAGGGAGGCAGAGGCTGTGAGGATTTGCTGAATCCGTGCACTAGCCGAGATAAGAGAGCGTAGCCCCACTCACAGCAGGTTACTGCGGTCTCTCAGCTAATATACTGCAGCACTGTGTGTGTGTGTGTGTGTGGTACTGTAGCGAGTGTAATCTGTGTTTGTTCTGTTGCAGATTCATGCCCTGTGCTGTGCAGCGGTAATGGCATGTATGAGAAAGGAAGGTGTGTGTGCCTGGCGGGATGGAAGGGGGCGGAGTGTAACGTGGAGGAAGGTCAGTGCATCGACCCCACCTGCTCCAACCACGGCTCCTGCATCCAGGGAATCTGCATATGCAGTCCGGCCTACAAGGGGGTCAACTGTGAACAAGGTAAGCAGGTCGACATCCAAGAACAACGGTTCTCAATCCTGGTCAGGCGGTAACCACGCACGGATTCTCCGTCTCTACACTCTAAATCGGGTTTATAGCTCATAACGATGTTAGAGGCACCAACTTTAATCACCTGGATGTACCTAATTTAGCCAATCACATGGCTAGAGCAGGGAGAGGTGGGAAATGTGCTGTGCTGAGGCCCATCAGGACCAGGATTCAGAACCACTGGCCTACAAAGCTTGTTTTATGCTGCTGAGGATGCACAGGTCCACGCAGAAAAGGTGACGTCCTCATTGCAGGGGTCAGTATGACGCCTTTTCACCTGTCCACACGTTGCAGGTTTAGTTGCTGCTGCTAGTAGCAGAGATTTGTAAATCCAGGAATCTGAGCGATCATCCAGTTTCCTGCTAACATCTCTGAACATCCTGGAAAAGCAGGAGAAACTACACAGCATCACGCTAAATAAGCGCTACCATTATTGGAGGTCATTCATAAAGCTTCCCTTACATTAAACAGCACAACTGTGACCCGTTAAGGTGAATCTCAGGTAAGACCAGCGTGTTAATGAGCTGCTTCACCTGTTAAAGTAACATTGACACGTTAAATCAGCAAAGAAATGTAAATTCTGCTGTAAGAGCTCCACACGGAGAGAGTAACAAAGGTAAACACACACACACACACACCTCTCCAAGTGATCGCTGTGTGTGTGTGTGACAGAACGCAGCGCACAGCAGATGAGGCTTCATGAAGAAGCTCGGCGTCATGAGAATGTGTGCAGTCAGATCAAAACTCACCATTGAAATAAACTGATCAGCTGAGTGTTTTATCTATCAGACTTATTGATCACTGACATTTGAGGTAAAACAGTTTAAAACCTCGTCCAGATTTCACAGTGCTGAAATTTACCACCGCATTTAAACGCATCTTAATTTTTGCATCACGGTATGTTTTATTCATCACTTCCTTGACATGTAAGTAAGGAAATACCACAGTAACGCCTCTTTTTTCTTTATTTTTCTTAAAAAAAAAAACCGCCTTTTTTAACAGATGGCGGTAAAAGTTTATGAACGAGGGAACGTGGTTGCGTGACGATATTTGCACGTATCGACATGGTAATTGTTGAGCATGAAAGCTTAAAAATAAAAAAGCAGGGACTCAACATGAAAATCATTCATCATGGGCAATGTCATTTGCGAACAACTGACTTCTTCTATGGTATTTTGTGCTGTAATGAGTTTTTGGTAGACTGCCCCCTACAGTTTGGAATAATATCAGTTAGCCATGAGAAGAAAAAGGCGGAGTTAATTAAATTTAAATCAACGATAAAAACAGAAATAACTCAGTTAGCTTCAGAAATCAAAATCCCCAAACAGTCAAACTAGCAGTGGCGTTTCCTGTGACATCACGCCATGATGACGTCCTGAAATCAAAACTCAAAATGTCCTAAAGCACATGAGAGGTCATGTGATTTGGCTGCTTTCCGTTGGATTTTTTGTGTGTGTATGTGTGCACGCGTGTGTGTGTTTATGTGTGGCCTGGAGTTTTATCACGTCTTCTGCTCGCCGCTCTCTGCTGTAAAACCAACCAATAAATCAGAAAAACAAACAGACTCGTGATATTTAATGTAATTATGATGTTACGTCTGACGGCGGAGTCGTGACGGCGGCTCGGCGGCCCGGCTGTCCGCACGCCGTCCGACTGTCCGCTACAGGATTCTGGCCTGTAGAGACGCAATCAGGCGTTTGACCTTGATGGCAGATCCAAGCCGAGCCGGACTGTATGAGCTCTGACTCAGCGCGCAGAGCTGTAATCACACACACACACACACACAGCAGCCNGGACTGTATGAGCTCTGACTCAGCGCGCAGAGCTGTAATCACACACACACACACACACAGCAGCCCCCTTATCAAAGCCACTGTAAGTGTCCTATGAAGTGTAATGTGGTGGAACAGATACAGGAAGTGGCGAGGGCGGTTAACTCCTGGACGGGATGCAAAGAACACTGCTTTCATACCCACTGAACTGATGATTATAATGAGACAGCCCCTCCCCCGACCCCACTCCCACCNGTGCTCTGCAGGCTGGGCGGGGGTCAGCTGTGACGACCCGCTGCCAGCCTGTCAGGAGCAGTGTTCAGGACACGGCACCTATCTCCCCGAGTCAGACACCTGCGCCTGTCAGCCCAACTGGACCGGACCGGACTGTTACACGGGTAAGACCTGGGAAGACACGCTAACACGCCAGAAAACACAGCGAGTTTTAACCGCCCGGCACGTGTTTGCCAGCGGTCCCGTATGCATGCATGGTCTCGCCAGATACTATTTCCTGGGGATTTGATAGACACGAGAAAAAATTGCGGATTGGGGAAACTGTGTGAAACAGCTCTGTGCGTGTGCGTGTGTGTGTGCGTTAGCTCCCTTCATGCTACTCGTAAATGAGATTTCCTCTCATGACTCTGTGATGGCAGCACTGTAGCATCTCTCTCTCTCTCTCTCTCTCTCTCTCTCTCACCANACACACACACACACACACACACACACACACACACACACACACACACTGACATAAAAGCAGGAAAGAAAAGAAGAAGAAAAACACCTCCCTTCTCACCTTATGAATGTAACAATCTGAAAAACATCCAGCTTGGCATTTAAGCGGCTGGTGATTTTTATTATATACATTTATCTGAACACACACACACTCTGCACCGCTTCACTTTTCCTCTGACGCCGGAATGCGTAGCAGAGAATCATTCTGTATTCATCACCAATGTGCGTTACGCTGAAAAAAAGCAGTGTTTCCGCCTGCAGGGAGGACGTGCGTTGTTTAAAACGTGGACACACAGGATGCGGCACTTTGCGGCGGCGGACCGAGCGAAGCGTCCGTGTCCTTGCTGCCCGGCGGAATCTGCCAGAGAGGAAAGCAGCCATTATAAGTCAGCTTTCCCGTTTCCGCTGTGCTAACTTAACGCTGAGGAAGTTCTGCTTTACCTTGCACGCCGCCGATCTGCACGCTTGCTGCATGCACGCCTTATTACGGCGATATCGCCTGTGATAATGACTGAGCGTGGCTGAATATCTCAGATATGAGTGGCCTGCCTACCTGCTGGGCTTTTAATCAAAAGCACCTACGATTCTGCGTGGCGGCCATTGCTGAAGCGTCGCTAAGCTAATGTAAATCTAATAGAGAGCTGAAGAAACTCTCAAATTTAATCCACCTTCTTCTTCCTCTCCGTGCTACGTATATTTAAATTGAAATAACTTTTTACTGCGGCTGGATAAGTAGTCTTTGTGAGCCTCCAGCACTTTGCTCTCTGTACTGATGGATGAGGTTTTCCTTCTGCAGAGAGAGAGAGAGAGAGAGCGGCGGGGGGATAGAGAAGAGAGCTGACATCGACAAAGATGGAGAGATGAAGAGAAAGAAGGAGAGAAATGGTATTAACATACTCGCCAAATCTGATCAAAATGTCAGAAAAGAATAATAGAGCTGAATTAGAGTCCCTGTAGTTTATGCGGCACAAATACGAATCATTTGGCTGTTATGATGAGTCTGTTCGCTCTTCCTCTCCGCAGGGAGCCACGCTATTAGAGGTGGGAAGATTGTATATTGCGAGGCGGTCTTTAGTTGTTCAGGCAGAGGTGTAAAGAGTAATAAAATATTACGCTCAAATCAAAGTACTGTTACTTTGACAAAATTTTACTCAAAAGTAAAAGTACTTGTGTAAAAATTTACTTAAGTAAAAGTAAAATTACTTTTTTAAAAAGTTACTCAAAAAAGTACAACTACAGAAAAAAACGACTTCGTTACAGTAACGAGCGTAAATGTAATTTGTTACTTACATCCCTGCGTTCAGGTTATCTTCTTCTTTCTCTCGACCCTGAATTCTGAATTCCACTTTTTTTCTCTCTCATCTTTGTTCTCCTTTCTTTTTTTTTAACCTTTCTTCCCTTCCAATATTAAATTCTTCCATCTGTTCCCTCCCTCCCTCACATATCTCACACACATAAACGCCTTTTTCTCACGCGTGTCCCCGCCCACCTGTTCCGCAGAGCTGTGCCCGGTGCCATGTGGCAGCCATGGCGTTTGCTCGGAGGGCCAGTGCCAATGTGAGGAGGGCTGGATCGGCGCCGCGTGCGACCAGAGAGCGTGCCATCCTCGCTGCGAAGAACACGGCCAATGCCACGATGGAACCTGCGTCTGCCAACCTGGCTGGGAGGGAGAGCACTGCAACATTGGTGAGCTGTGTGTGCGTGTGTGTGTGCGTGTGTGTGTGTGTGTGTCCTGGGGAGTGTTTAATTATTCCCTGTGATATTCTGATTGGAACGCGCCCATTTGAATATTTGAAAAGGTGCCTCTGTTGTTGTGATAATTGCAATTTACAAATCCGCCTTCGCTTATCGAGTTCTTTCTCTCCACAGTCACACATGATTTGGATGTTGTTGTGAAAGGTAAGTCATCTTTTTTTAGGATTTTAACCACTTCTACCCTGAGCGCTTTTTTGGAATTTACCTCTAAAAAAAAAGCATGCACAGATTTAATTTGTAATAACTCTACAATAGGACTGGGCGATAAATTGATTTAATTGATTAATTCAAGTTTACATTTTTGCATGATGTGTAAAATGGCTGAATCGGAAAATCAAGGTTTTTTTTAAGAACTACTATCTAACTATTTTTAACGGGGAAAATGCGGCAGCAGGTCGCCCGTTCCTGTTTTGTGTGCGTTAAACCTATAAGCCTTGTATATATATTCGCGTGTCCGTGAGGGTCCACGGCTTCGCCTGCAGCAGGACGCAGTCTCCAACTTTACTAATCAACGGTCCGTCACGTTCTGATGCCACGCCCACAAAGCTTTCAGCAGGTCAGATGTGCTAGCAAGATGCTAACAAACGCTTGGACTGAAGATGAGCTCGTTTCTAAAAAAGGTAACGTCTCTTCATCATTTGGAAGTTGTTCGGTTTTGCGCTTCACGGCGCGGAGCTCCNAATACTGTAACATACATGTTACATGTAATACTGTAACATGTCAGAGCATCAAGAGGCAGCAGACAGGAAGCTGGACATCGTTGCTACAACCTTTCAGTTTAAAAGGTTTTAGTTAGAAAGCCCGACAATTTATTATTTTAATAAAGAAAATACTCATTTGAATTAGGTTTCAAAAAAGTTTAGAGACCNCAAAAAAAAAAAAAATCTATTAAAATCAAAAATCAGCCATCAGTGTAAAAAAAAAATCGAGATTTTATTCTTAGGCCATATCATCCAGCCCTACTCCACAACCATAAGGACAACATGCACAACCTTATGCTGTATGGATAGGTGACACTTTGGAGAAT
>VXCM01001444.1:5000-153840 GCA_014773175.1 Lucifuga dentata | reverse complement strand
TGTCCAAAACAAACACACCCTGACACACTCTGACCTGTACCTGTCCAAAAAAAACACACCCTAACACACTCTGACCTGTACCTATCCAAAACAAACACACCCTGACACACTCTGACCTGTACCTGTCCAAAAAAAAACACCCTAACACGCTTTGACCTGTACCTGTCCAAAAAAAACACACCCTGACACACTCTGACCTGTACCTGTCCAAAAAAAAACACACCCTAACACACTTTGACCTGTACCTGTCCAAAAAAAACACACCCTGACACACTTTGACCTGTACCTGTCCAAAACAAACACACCCTGACACACTCTGACCTGTACCTGTCCAAAAAAAACACCCTAACACACTTTGACCTGTACCTGTCCAAAAAAAAACACACCCTAACACGCTTTGACCTGTACCTGTCCAAAAAAAAACACCCTAACACACTTCGACCTGTACCTGTCCAAAAAAAACACACACCTTAACACGCTTTGACCTGTACCTGTCCAAAAAAAACACACACCTTAACACGCTTTGACCTGTACCTGTCCAAAAAAAACACACACCTTAACACGCTTTGACCTGTATCTGTCCAGGTGAGGTCTTTGTCCTGCCCACTTTGATCCCTAAACAATTCAGCACTGTCCAGTGCTTAACAAATCACGGCGTCGACTACACGGGTGACCTGAACGTCACGCTGGGAGGACACGCCTGTTTGTCCTGGTCATTGCCGCAGGTCACGGCCCTCAGCCAGGACAAAGAGTTCATCCCTGAGGTCCGTCTTCAGGGCAACAAGTGCCGTAACCCTGACGATGACCTCGAGGGTCCCTGGTGCTACGTGGAAGTTTCCGGAAATGTGTCCGTCGATTACTGTGACCTGCAGCTGTGCGGTGAGCAGGACGATGACCTGTCTCTCTCTCTTCATACCTGTCTCTCTGCACACGTCTTTCTTTCTTTCTGTTCACACATCTATCTCTCTCTACACCCATCTCTCTACACCTGTCTTGCTAAGCACCTGTCTCTCTCTCTCTGTCTGTCAGATGAGGTGTCAGACAGGCTGTCTCCAGAGTTGGAGGGTAGGGAGCGCTCCGTCCTGCAGATGAGGAAAACTTTTTTCACTCCTCGCACCTTTGGAAATGGAGAGAGTGGTAAGCTCCACCCACACAGCTGCTGAGCCTCTCATTGGTACATCATGACAGGTATCACTTAAAGGACTATACCAGTGGTTTTGAGCCTAAAATATGCAACCTGAATACATGGGACATTACTGCCAACCATTTTCTGAAACATGCTACTGAAGCGGTAAATATTAGAATTGTTTTTCCTACCTTCCAGACTAACATCAGTTTCAGGTCATTCCAGTACGTTATTAAAAAAAAAAAAAAAAAAAAAAAAAAAAATCAACATTTAGAGATCTGAAACATGCCTGAGATAATTAATCCATCACAGCAAACACGTCGTCTAATAGTTAATTTTTGTTGAAGTACCTTTATTTAACCAGTCCAGCATGGAGCTACTCGTCTCCGCTGGGGAACATCGTGAAATTTGACATGCGTATGTGTTTGCAGGTGAAACATTGAATTTAAAGGTGCGTGCATCACCTGAACATATGATTTTGAAAGATTAGGAGATTTGGCAAAACAATAGGAAAAATGAAATATGTCTTTTATGTTTTGGAAATGGCTGTTAGTCATGTTATGTAATATAATGCAGGTTATATTTTTTGCTTAAACATGCAAAATTACTGGTATGGTCCTTTAATGGCACCTTGCTGTTAACTGGTTAATTAGTTGGTTAATTGGCTGTTTTGCTGCAGAATGTGGAGCGCGCCCCCTGTTTGAGAAACAGAATAAACAGGATGCCAATGAGAAGGAGCTGTTGGAGTCGTACAGAGGAAGTCGCATTGTCGGGGGGGATAATGCCGAAGTGGCCTCATCGCCATGGTAACCAGGTTTTATTATGTAATCCTATTTCAATACTTACATGTTTCTGATTTGGTGTGTATTTATTATAGTTGTTTTTGAACAACTTTTTGAATATTTCCTCACATTAAGCTGACAACTTTATACATAATTTGAGCTGTTATAAAATTTATCAGGTGTTGAATAATAATATACTGGGCTAAAAACGGGCTTCGTGTTTGATACGTAATTTGAGGTATGAATTCTTTGTGTTTGCAGGCAGGTGATGCTGTATAAGCGAAGCCCTCAGGAGCTGCTGTGTGGAGCCAGTCTGATCAGCAATGAGTGGATCCTCACCGCCGCTCACTGCATCCTTTACCCGCCCTGGAACAAGAACTACACCACCAACGACCTGCTGGTCCGCTTGGGGAAACACAACAGAGCCAAGTACGACTTCCTGTCTGTCTCTCTGCCAGCGGTATTCCTGCCGGTCACATGTTCCTTTTTGTTGTCGGGTTCCATCATCACTTTGCAAAGCAAACATGCAGAAAAGTAGCAGCAACGATCATGCGTGTTTGCATGTTGCGTGTTTGCTTGTGTCACAGTCATTTTTGATTTCTTGATAAAAGCAATTTTCTCCTGGAACTATATTTCCAGCTGGAGACATACAGTTTCTTTTTTTGTGTGGCTCCTTAGTTAAATTAAGTAACTTTGACAAAATGAATGGATTATTTATCTCAATATATTTCAAGTCTCCACAAGTTGATTTTTATATCAAACTGAATGAACTGAAACCAATGGTAGTCTGGAAGGTAGGAAAAACAATTGAAACATTTACCGCTCCAACAGTAACTGAATACTAATGCAAACATTTTTTTGGTCATTTCTTTAGGTTTGAGCGCGGCATCGAAAAGATCGTGGCCATCGATAAAATCATTGTCCACCCCAAGTACAACTGGAAGGAAAACCTGGACCGCGACATCGCTCTGCTGCACCTGAGACATCCAGTCACATTTACCGATCACATCCACCCCGTCTGCCTGCCCGAAAGGATAGTGGTCAAGAAGTACGACATCATTCCCTCTGAATAATTCTCCAAAGTTAATACCATCACTTAAAACTCATCAGAAAACAAGAAATCTGATCTGTTTCTGTGCGGCAGGCTGATGACTGAAGGTCATAAAGGTCGCGTGTCTGGCTGGGGGAACCTGAGGGAGTCCTTCAGTTCTGTGTCCAGAGCGTTACCTACAGTCCTCCAGCAGATCCATCTGCCAATTGCAGACCAGGACACCTGCCGCTCCTCCACATCCATCAGCATCACAGACAACATGTTCTGTGCTGGTAAACCTCTTTCCATCTCTCTCTTTTTGCTGAACTGTTTGACATCTTTATTTTTCCTTCAAGGACCATACCAGTGATTTTGCATATTTGAGCCCAATAAATATCTGCACAAACCTGCACTTTAATTTTCCTCTTCTTTTGCCAAATCCCCTATTTCAAAATTAAATGTTCAGGTGATGCAAACACCTTAAACTTTAAACCAACGGCAGTCTGGAAAGTAGGAAAAACAATTCTAATATTTACTGCTAAAATCATATATTTTAGAAAATGGTTGGCAGTCATGTAACACATGCAAAACCACCGGTACGGTCCTTTAAGCCCTTCGATTTATCCTTCCCTATATAATTCCCTTAATTTTGTTCCCTTTGCTTCCTCATTTAATCCTGTCAGGTGAAAAAATCCAGTATATAGAATAAAATAGAACAGAATAGCTTTATTGTCATTATACGTAATATATAATGAAATTACAGGTGCTTCTCCCTTAGTGCATAAGTATAAAGTACAAAAAAGAGTAAAAAAAAAAACATTTGATTTTGGGCATTTTTTTTGTATTAAATATATATATATATATATATATACATATAATATATATATTTACTTTATATACCTGTATAATATATATATAAAGCAAATAGCTGAACTCCTTCGGTACTTTTACGTACTTTCATGACATCTCCTGATTCATCCTGAAGTTCATACCTGTGTTATGTTTGCGTGTTTCAGGTTATAAACCAGAGGACACCCAGCGTGGCGACGCCTGTGAGGGAGACAGCGGAGGACCGTTTGTGATGAAGGTGAGAATCATCCTCTCGTCATTATTTTATCCATCCACAATTCATACATTTAATTTGATAACAAATAAGAAATTCAGTCTCCAGGTCCTGTTTTAATGTATTAAATCATTTTTGTTTCTTCTTCAAGGAAAAAAATCTTATCAAGCACCATGTGCACACGATTCTTAGCCTCTTTTGAAGATAATGGGTCTTGATTTGTCAGTTTTTCAGTTGTAAAGTGGAATGTATTAAGGTACATTAAATCCAAAGAGAAACCAAATCATGAGAAAACACAACAACTTTGATTATTTCTACAATCACAACAATCTGAGTTATTCCTATCAAGTCATTTTTCTGTTATTGACTCCTGAAAGTTTGATTTTTAAAGGAAGCTGCAAACTTCTTAAAGGACCATACCAACATTTTTCATGTTTGAGCCAAATACATTTAATTTTCATACACATTACGTTACTGACAATCATTTCCCAAAGGACAAAATTGAATATATTAGGCTCAAACATGCAAAATAGCCAATATGGTCCTTTAATACTGATTTCAAGAAATCATGATTTAATTATTTGCTTTACCCCATTACCCAAATTTAAATTCTTCTTTTCTGTCCCATCCAGAACCCGGAGGATAACCGCTGGTATCAGATCGGCATCGTGTCGTGGGGTGAAGGCTGCGACCGCGNAACCCGGAGGATAACCGCTGGTATCAGATCGGCATCGTGTCGTGGGGTGAAGGCTGCGACCGCGACGGAAAGTACGGCTTCTACACTCATCTGTTCCGGATGAAGAGGTGGATGAGAAAAGTCATCGACAAATTGGAACAAGACGACAACTGAACACACACACACACATCACATTCTGATCTCACTGTCACACACATGATGGGAATAAAATCAGATTCTTAAGCCCTACATGGTGTTTGTGAAGTTCTGTTCAAAATGTCATATTAAGAAAACTTCAGCGCATAATTAGCAGCTCATTAATATTTTCTCTATATTTTCCGTTTTACAACTTTGAGGTATCAGAGAAGCTGAAATTGATTTCACTGCTTTGTTCTTTCTGAAAAATTTTTAAAAAGGATATTTTTGGGGGGAAATTTGGCAAAGTTTTCAGTTTTAAGTGAACATTGGGGTTATGTATTCAATCCTGTAGCAAAAAATAAAGAAACATTAAAGGACCATACTGTCCATTTTGGTCGGTATGGTCCTTTAAATATCTTTGGATGTATTTGGATTATTCTTTAAAATAAAGAACTTGCATTTCTGTGTCAAATTTCAGGATTCTGTGACACGTTAAGCAACAATACCAAATGATACTCCTTTGCGTGTTTTTTATTGCTTCATGACTAAATTTTTTGGTGAAAATTTACAAACTTCATCTGTGAAATTAGAATTTGCAGAACAGAATTAAAGTAAAAATGGAAAATAAATGACCTCAGAGTGCAGCAGGTTAAAGGTCAAAGATCACTATGATTCTTAGGTTTTTGCCTAAATTTAACCAAACAGATGAAGAATGGCGGAATACGAACGTGTCACAAACAACAAAATAAACACGAATAAAGCTCTGAGAATATATCAGGACGTGTCAGGCACGTTGGCCAGCTCCTCTTCCTCCTCCTCTTCCTCTTTCGTCTCAATCGTTCCGTGTGTCAGCAGGTGTCGGTTCAGGTGTGTTTTGCGCGTGTAGCTTTTGGGGCAGTACAGACAGGCGTAGGGACGAACGTTGCTGTGAGATAACATGTGCTTCTTCAGGTCAAACTTCCTCCTTAAACATTTTCCACATTCTGGACACGAGAATGGCTTTTCTCCTGGAAAACAGGAAGTCAGAAATCAATTTGACGAGCATCAAAATTGGCGTTTACGGTGTGTTTCCTCTGGCGTTTTTTACCTGTGTGTATCCTGCGGTGTTCTGTCAGGTGACAGGAAATAGAGAAGGCCTTGCCGCAGTCCTGGCAGGCGTACGGTCGCTCGCCAGTATGAGTCCTCATGTGTTTTTGCAGGTCACCACCGGACGGCCAGCTTTTACCGCACACTGTGCAAACGTACGGGCGCTCCCCGGTGNTGGCAGGCGTACGGTCGCTCGCCAGTATGAGTCCTCATGTGTTTTTGCAGGTCACCGCCGGACGGCCAGCTTTTACCGCACACTGTGCAAACGTACGGGCGCTCCCCGGTGTGCCGCCGCACGTGGACGTTGAGTCCTGCGAGCGCGGTGAAGTCCTTGGGGCAGTAGGGGCAGCGGTAAGGTCGCTCCCCGGTGTGAGTCCTCAGGTGACCTTCCAGGCCGTCACGGGTCTTGAAGCGCTTCCCGCACTGCGAGCACAGGAAGCGGCTCTCGTTAGTGTGGCTCGCACGGTGGGAGTGCAGGCCGGCCAGCGAGCCGTACGCCTTCTCACACTGGTCACACTGGAACGCACGCAAATTGTGGCTCCTCTGGTGGATACGAAGCTGAGTCACTCCTACACAAACAACAGAAACATTACTGGGATCAATCATTATTGATAAATATTGATAATCAGAAAAGATATCGAAGAAGAAAAAAAACTCAAAATGATCAAGGCTTAATTTTCATGTCGATATTAAAGCCCAAACAGAATCTGCGTCTGACTTGAGGACTGCAGCCGTCTCTTACCTGAGAAAGACTCGTCACAGAAGCGGCAGGTGTACTGAGGCTCCACCCCCTCCACAGAATGCGTCTGCAGGTGTCTGAGCAGTTGAGACTGCGAGGGGAAGATTTTGTCGCAGATGGTGCAGGTGAGGTCAGGCAGCCGATGTTTCAGTTGGTGAGCATCTTTCTCACCTTCCAAGCTGAAAACCTTTTCGCACATGCCGCAGGCGAACCCACCCGTCGCCGTGTGCGTCTGCTTGTGATTGGTCAGGCCGGACAGGTGATGGAACTTCTTATCGCACTGGGTGCATTGGTAGACGGGGAGCGTCCGGTGGCTTCGCTGGTGCAAAGCCAGTTCAGCTTTGCTTTTGAAAATGGCGTTGCACTGGAAGCACGAGTGTGATCTGGCGGGGCGGGGCTCGTTACGCAGACCGCTGGCCCGGCTGTTCTGGCTTAAAGCAGCAGTCGACCTCACAGCCAGACTGCAGACTTTACTGGTGCGCAGGTGACGGATCACCTGTGGAGAGTCAAACTACTGAGCTGCTGCTCCAACAAAACTCCACCCACTACGACCGCGACGAGCTGCTGCTGTCGCTAAAACTACGACCAAATCTACAACATCTATGCTGCTAAAAGTTATCACAGCCATGAGCTATTTAAAGGACTATACCAATGATTTTTCATGTTTGAACCCAATAAATACCGTTTCTATTTATCTCCCTCATCTAGTTATTTTTTCTGCCGTATCCTTCTACTGTAAATAATTAATCTGTAAATATGCTGTCGAATTTTATCTTCTAGTTTCTATACTATTTTATTTAGCTTATCTCTCTATTTTATTGTTATTTGTATTGTCTTTAAACCAGTATTTTTTTAATATCAATAAACTATATTTTATCTTAAATACAGATGATGTTACTGACAACCATTTTCCAAAACATAAAACTGTGTTTTAATTTCTCTAGTAACATGTTTTGAGAAATGGTTGACAAACTTCCAAAACCACTGGTTTGGTCCTTTAAGGGCTGTATGATGGATAAAGGTGTGGGATTCGTACCTGCTTCACGCTGCATCACGGCTTCTGCTCTTTGCTGGACTCAGATGTCTTTCTTTCGCCAAATGAAGAATCTTCCAAAACAACGCGAAGCTCTTTAATGCATTTTAAACTTTACGCGCAAACTGCTCAGATTAATGGTTTGCTGAGTTCTTCTGCCAGATGTGCTGCAGCTCAGACCAGATGTTCGAGCGAGTCGGGAACCTTTCAGACATTTCTCACCTTTTATTGATCGTTAAGAAATATACCAAACCATGCTGACAAGAAGACAATATCCACATCATACTATAGATCCAGAACAACATTTAGCTTTAGCCTTTTGTTGTGAGGCTTCTTTAAGACACCATGTGCAGTGTGTGTGTGTGTGTGTTAGCATAACTGCTATAACAGTGACAGCAACAGTATGAAGTTGAGTTTGCTGTGAAATAAAAAGCTATGGCTCCTCAACAAACAAACTCAGAGTTTTCTGTACTGTGGCTGAACGTAGTGATGGGGATTTAGCCTCACAGTTGGTAACACTTCAGGAGGCTGAAGCAGGAAAGATTAACACGATAAAATCAATGCTAACAGGCCCATTTCAATGAAAATTAGCATGCTAGTTCCATGGCGGACGTATGCGCTTTCTAAAGCCTTCAATTACCAATAGTAGTTACTACTACTGCTACTACCTCTGCTAGTACTACTACTGTTACTACTACTGTTACTACTATTGCTGTTAATACAAGCATCTATTATATTAATGCTAACACGGTCATCTTGCTCTAGCAGAAATGCAGACAAACTGACCTGAGAACGATAGATGTAGCATCTTCCACAGTGGGGACACTTGTGAGCCACCCGCTGAGAATTATGGGAGATGGTGGAGAGGAGGTTAGGAGAGCCTGCAGAAAGGGGCGGATCTGATTGGTCGTCTGGGGAAGAAAAAGAAGAAGAAGAAGAAGAAGAAGAAGAAGAAGAAGAAGAAGAAGAAGAAGAAGAAGAGGAAGAAGAAGGCAAAAGTGAGAAGAAATATTCAGGTCATCTTGTCAGTTTATCGGGTTCTCAGGCATGTGTGTGTGTGTGTGTGTGTGTGTGTGTGTGTGTGTGTGTCTTACCTGGGTCATCATCCTCTGCTTGGTCTGCAAAGTTTTCCGGTGNAAAAAAAAAAAAAAACTCATCAGATCAGATTATCATAAAAAAATGAACCTGAAAAAACTAAAAAATCTAAATGAAGCTGAAACAGGAAAATGCAGGATAAACATCACACCTCATCAGGGCTCTCACACACACACACACACACACACACACACACACACACACACACACACACACACACACACCTCTCTTGTTCAGCGAGAGAGACCTCTTCCACCCCTGGTCCTCCAGGGTCATTGTTGCTGTTTTTCTTCTGTGGTGGATTCCTGGACACAGCTCCACTCTGCCCCCTGCTGGACCAAACAGACACGACACAAACTTTAAACCCCTTTAAAGTGTGAAATTTACTTTAATATGAAAAGTAAAATTACTGCACATGATATCAAAGGAATATAATTACTGTGTTAACGTCTGCTTCTCCTCAGAACATCCACCCCCACACGCTGCTGAGCTCTGATTGGATGCTGCTTGCTCAGCTGGTGGTTGGATCTGACCAATCACAGCCTTGTTGTCCTCCTCCTCCTGTTCTTCCTCCGTCACAACTACAACTTCCTCCTTAATCAGATCCAACTCCAGCTGGGCAGGGCCATCCCAGTCAGGCAGAGGATATGATTGGACCGCCACGTCGGTGGAAGGAGAGAGGGGATTGGTGAGCTTGGTGAAAAGGGGGTGGGACCAGGCGGAGAGGAGGATCTTCTCGGAGTCACAACCAACTAAGAAAGAAAATTAGATGGTCAATAAACACACAGAGACAGACACAGAAGTGTGTGTGTGTGTGTTTGTACCCATGGTGGTTGCTTGTCCCAGAGGACAGCTCTGATTGGTCAGCAGCTCCCTCAGCTCCTCTGAGTCTGCCTCCTGAAGACACTCCTCCATGCCAGCAGGGGCAGCATCCAGCCAGGAAGCAGTCTGAGGCACAGAAATTACAGAGCGGACTGACGGTGCGTTCAAGTGTCATTAGGTTTCCCTCCAAATATTACCAGGAAGTACATTTTACACTCCCTCCTGCCCTAAACCTTTACACTCTGCTATGTGGTGAGTTTGTGTTGATGTGGGAGGGAGGGACTGAGGACCTGTTTGAAGTCGGGCACGGGGAATAGCTGATCTAGACGAGAAAGGAAGTCGGATGTGAGAGACTGAAGGGCAGAGTCAAAGCTCTGGTTGAACACCTCCTGGTAGAGAGAGAGAGACAGAAACTCATGTTATTAATACATAATAAACTAATAATGCTGATATTTGTCGTCAGAAATGCCTGAAGTTTTATGTCTACTGAAGTATTTGTAACTCCTCCCACTGAGCACCTGCACGCATTTTAAAGGTTTTCAAAGCGTTTGGCATTTTAAAGCACATTAAAGTGTTTTGGCATTCTAAAGCATTTACCGTTTGAAAGCATTTTGGTGTTTTAAAGCGTATTAAAGCATTTTAAAGGGTTAGGTTGCATCTCTAACCTGTAGGAGGCGCCGTCTGTCTGCTGGACTCTGTGTTAGTCTGTCAGTCAGAGACAACAGAGCAAAACACCACTGACTGACCAGTGTGTCCGACTGTAGAGAGACAGCATAGTTTTTCACACACACACACACACACACACACCTCCATCAAAATCCACACACAAACTACATACGTCATAACAGATCGAGGCCGTGTTATTCCATAGGTTACGTCGTTCCACAGAGGCAGAGCCTGAAATATGCTAACATCGTAACTTCTTACCGTTGTTATGGCGACCGAGCGTATTGCATCCAGGTGTTCATGCATAGCATGTGTATCCGGGTCACACAGGGTCACCTGGAGGAGGAGGAGGAAGAATTCTTATTTAATCCTCTGAATCTTTAGGTCCATTCTATGAATTTTTCATGAACTGAAATTTGTTTTTATTTACCTGAAATTTATTCCTGTCGCAGAATTTAATGTAGAAAAATCAAGGTTCTGAAGAGGCTACAGACAGAACAGACATTTCTTTCCCTCCATTTTTTGATTTCATCAAAATGATTATGTATTAGCTCCATTAATAAGTAGTAAAGATAGATAAATGCTTCGACTCCGCCTGATCTAAAGACTTTATTGTAATACGGAAAGTTTATGATCCCTAATTAATTTTATTGCCACAAATAGTGACATTTGCCAGAATAAACCATGCCTCATCATGCAAACACAGAAACGGGTCTTTTCTCACGGCAGACATGCTGACTTGTTCCAGCAGGACTGTACAGGTGAATGAATAACATTAATGGCGGCTGTTTTAGGAACAATAGAGCTTTGTCACGGCCGACATTTTGACAGCTGGAAGCAATAAAACAAATAATGGCTGCATTCCATTTAGGTGTGTCAGTGCCATGACTCTGTTGTCGTGCACGCTGGATTATTGGCACACTGAATGGAATGAATCATCCTGCAACACCAGAACGTTTCTTCCGTGAAAAAAGTCTTTTGATCACAAGTTTCTACAGAAGTGTCAGTAGATTAAAGATGTGATCTTTATGTTGAATTTAAGGAGTTTAAGTTTGAAAAGTATTTACTGGAACAAAATAGGGGGCAGAGACGAGTGATATGACTTTAGACTTGTCAATTCTAGAATTCCAACAGTAGATATAGGATGATATATAGGGTTAGAAAGGAAAAACAGAATATGTAAATTATGCAATGACAACCATGTTGGGGATGAATATCATGTACTGTTTGAATGTACAAATATGGAAATAATGCAATCTAGAGAAAAGTATTTGCCGAAGTGTTATGTTAAGTGTCCATCTACGTTTAAGTTGGTTTTGTTACTGCAGTCAGAGAATCCAAAAATAATCTGTAAACTTGATGCTCACTCAAATGAGTTTCTATAACGTGAAAAAAACAAATTAAAACAGTGCCAAATACCTTTCAAATTCACAGAAGTCAAGGAGACGCCTTCAAATTGCTTTTTGTCTGACCAACAGTTAAAAACCAAAATGTTTTTCAATGTTTAATGTTGTAAAAAAGAGAAAAAGAAACATGTCTAATTGACAGGTTATAAAGATTATAAGGTGATATATCGTTGCTAAACTAATCCACAATGATTTACAAGTTTTCCAGTTTACAAACCTCCTTAGAACGATTCATATTTACTACTACTTATACTAACATTTACCACTAATAGTATTATACTCCCATCGCTGTGTACTGACTGGAATAAACACACACACACACACACACCTTGGTCCTTAGTGCCAACAGCAGCAGGCTCCTCTGCCTGTCTGTCAGAAGCTGCGGAATGGCTTCAGTAACCATGGAAACAAAGTCCTCCAGCATCCCATAATGCCTCACGCTCTGCTGCAGAACAACCTGCCACATCGCCGCCGACATCAGCCTGAGAGGAGGGACGAGGAGCCGCAGAGATGAGAGAGGGAGGGAGGAGGCTGGAGAGGAAGAGGAGAGTCTCATCATCCTCATCACATTATCAAATAGTCATTAAAGTTATACTTTTCTACTCAACGTGGCAGCATGTCAAATGTTGATTCCTGGAATGGAGAGAGAACTGGTGCACATGTGTGGATCATCTTCGAAAATAACTCAACGCTCCCATCACCTTAACCAACCTGGGTCTCCTTCATCATTTCCCCACACAAATGGAAATTGTAGAAAACTTCCTGCGTGGTCTGAATGTGACTAAAAATGAGATGTAGGAAACAAAACTGGAAAATATTGGAAATTTGTGGAAAAAAATTGTCAAATTTGACAGATATCAACATGAAAAATCAGCAGCGTAAATCCAAACACATCAGCATCTCTATTCAGACGCTTCTTGCTGCCAAACAAGTGTAATGTGTCTGCATGTGAACTGGTCCAGAGATTTTGTAAATTTCCACATTAACCCAGTCTGCCTTTAAATGCAACTCAGCTGAACTCTATTTTAAACCTCACAGGTTAAAGTTTTCCTGCTAATCAGTGAATTTATAATACCCCGTAACATAAGGGTAAATCATGTTTAAAACGTTACAATCCCTTCTTTAATTCGGCAAATTTGTAATACAGAATTTTTCATTTTGTAAAATATCAAAATTTTTAGTTGCCATCAGTGACAGCTTCAGGCTCTAACAGTGCATTTATCGTCATTTTGTATATCTCATTATGGTTAAGTAGCTAACTTATAATTTTCATATTTGGGTATTAACCTAATTGTGCAAATTAAATTTCTAAATATATAAAACAGCGATATCTGGAAATACATGATACGCAAAAGGCGTGACAGGCTGTCGTGTTTCATTTCTAAAATTGCCCCAAAATGTAAAATTTCTATGATGCTGCAGAGTTTTGACCAAACAACTTCGGCTGCTAGCTAGCTAATGCTAACACTCGCTAGGCAGCCCGAAAGATGAGAAGTCGATAAAAATTATATTTCTGAAATGAAATAAATTATGAGCACATACCCATTTTACCTCTGTAGACAGATATTTATTTCACTTTTGTCCAACTGCTTCACTTTAATAACACCGTGTAATAATGTATTTAGCAGACTGAGCTAAAAGCTAATGTTTACACCCAACTGACGGCTGGTGCGTCTCTAAACCCGGAACTGACAAACCCGCAGATCAAACAAAGGTTCCAGGTAGAGGCGTGTGCGAGGATATTTTAGTTTCACGTTGTAATGGGATAAACTGTCATTATGTGTACTTAAGTGATAAGCATCTCTCTCTCTCTCTCTCTCTCTCTCTCTCTCTCTCTCTCTCTCTCAGGTTTGTTTAATATGAACAAACAATAATTCAAAGATAACAAGACATATTAAAATTATTGATCATGTTTGTGTCTCTTTTTAACCTTAGAATGATGTTAAATTTCCTGTTTGAATAAATCTGTAGATTAATTTTGAAGGAGTATTTCTGTTTTAATGAATTTTAAGGCAATAAAACATTGATGGATTAGGGTTAGTGTGTAATTAAAGAAACAAGACCTTTTGAAACAATATGTTTTAAGGGACCATTAAAAATGTAATTATTTAAACTCTCACCTTCTTTGACATAGACAGATAAACCAGGTGTAATCTCTCTCTCTCTCTCTCTCCCTCCCCCCTTCAGTAAAGGGATTACAGGCTTTTGTTGAGATGATGAGAGCAGAACAGAGAAACAGACTGAAAAAGGATCAAGAAAAACATCAGGAAAGGAGGAAAGATGGAGTAAAAAGTGGACGAGTGGAAGGACTGGGGACCGTTCTGGAAGTCAGATTTTGGATTTTATTTACATGGACCCATGTGGAGGAGAGTAGATTCAGGACCTATTGCTGGAATAATCCATCTATTCCTCTGTTTTTGTGATGCTGGAGTCAGACCAAATTGGTGCAAACTGAAGCCTCATTTAGCCTCTCAAGCTTCTAAATTACAACAACTATGTTATAACTTTATCTGGTCACTTTATTGAAAATAGTCCCAGTCAGGTTATAATTTAGCCTGTCTCTAAATGAACATAGCTATAACATGGCTGTAATTTATCCCATCTGTAACTCAGCCTAACAGTCCTTTAGCTAAGCTGTGCATTAGCCTGGCTGTAATCTGTCAGCCTGGTTTTAAACCTTGCTGATTGTTACCTGGCATGGTTTGCAAATTAGCCTATGTGCTAGTCTGGCTCTAACTTTACCAGACTGTAACTTTTCCTTCATGTAATTTAGCCTTGTTGCAGCTTGATTCTGACTCCTCCAGGTTAAGATTGAGCACAGTTGTTATTTAGCCTGATTCTAATTTAGCAAGCCTATACAGTATAAAGTTTTATGATAATTCAATCTTTTAGGCTACTTAGCTGTAACTCTTAGCTTGCAATGGATCCAGACAGAGATACAGTAGCCCAGGATTCAGAGCAGGAAGACCTGGACCTTCTGAGGGCAGAAGAAGAGGAGGAGGAGGAGNGAGGAGGAGGAGGAGGAGGAGGAGGAGAAGCAGCAGCAAGAGGATGAAGAGGAAGATGCTAAGATATTCAATGCCTGGATGAAGCAGAACAGAACAAGGGATGGGCAGAGGAGAGCAGGAGAAGAGAAAGAAGGGGAAAAGGAGGAAGGAGAGGCAGATGGAGGCACATCCAGCAGCAGGAGCAGCTATGAGTTCTCAGTTCCAGCAAGGAGTAGCCGGCGAATGTCGCTGCCGTGTCTGGTGAGACCTGAAACCAGTAACACAGAAAAGCCAAATAATAGCTGTTAGATGTATTAACACATCTTTAGGATCTTATAGGTGTAATAAAAGTTGTAGAGCAATAACCAAAAGTCCCTCCCTTCTTTCTTTTTCTCTCTCTCTCTCTCTCTCTCTCTCTCTTACTATGTCCAGGCGACTCTCTCAGCCATGCAGCTGAATCGTCTGCACTCATCTACCCAGGCTCCGGTGACAGCGAAGGTTCTGATGCATCGCTCTTCCTCCCGCCGACCCTCACTACAGGAGGCTGGTCCTGGCGCCGCACGAAGGACTTCCCTCACCCCCACAATCCCAGAGGTCACGCCTGCAGCTCATGAAGCCACAAAGTTGGAGAAGCGGACTCAGTTCAGGAGACGTAATGCCATGTCCTTGGTACAACAAATTACTTTAAAATGACACTGCTATGATTAATTCCATTTTTTAAAATCAAACACAATAATATAAACCTTACCTAAACTTCCTTTTATCTCATATATGAAATAAATTGGTTTTTGCACTTGTGTGTGTTGCAGAGCGATGCAGACAGTGTGTGTCTGATCTGTCATGACGACTTGAGTCGAGGAGTCAGTGGTACCAGGGAGCTGCAGTGCACACACACCTTCCACCGAGAGGTAACACACACACACACACACACACACACACACCAGCATTATGTTCATGTTTGATGTCGTCCCTCTCTCTCCACAGTGCATAGAGGAATGGTTATGGAGGAAACAGTTCTGTCCTACATGTCATGTTCAGGTGTCCATGCCTCAGCCTCTCTACTGGAACTCCACAAGGGTTACAGTTCCATAAAAAGGGATAATGGAATCATCAAACTGCCCTAAAACCTGCAGTAGTGGACAATAATGCATCATCCAAGCTATACAGTTTTCAACTCCAGGCTGTCACAACTTCAACGCAGGAGAGTGGAAAAGTCCATCAACTCTCATCAAACTCTCCTTAGACCAGCAGGAGTGGACGTGAGTCTCATAAAATGACTTGAATAGGACACGCCCCTAAAGATTACACAAAGGGCACAGTGACTTTGTCAAAAGTTTCATAAAAACCACCTGAAGGCCAACATCAGAGTCTCCTAAAACAACTGGAACCAGACAGTAGCATCATGAGAGTTTCCTAACATACACAGAGGAAACAGAGATATCATCAAATGCATGACTGGATATCTGTAATGATCTGATATAGCAGTGGAAGTGGACGTAGATTTCTATTCTTTTTATTCTTATTCTATGTAAAGAGCCAAATGAAGCTACAACCTCACCTGTGTGTGCATGTTTATATTTGTATGTGTGTGTGTGTGGGTATGTGCACTTACGCACCCATGTGGTGGCCAGCAGTATTTCACCAAAACAGCGAGACTGCAGCAAGTCTGTGACGCTGAATAAAGTCTGAGTGTACCTGTGGTGCCAGAAGAAGTCCATAAATATTCACATCAGTAAAATATCAACACAAAGAGGAAAAATAGTCCAACTCCTATTTAATTTATGGAGTAAAATAAATGTAAATTTGGAGAAGCTGTGGTCACGGTGTCACAGCAGGAAGAAGCGTCACACCTGTGCACCTGTTAAAGATGCTGTACTCTAGCAATATAGCACTTCCGGTTTGGGCGTGTGGTCTTCTGAATAAAAGCTTGGAATATTAATTATTTCCAAAATACTAATTGACTATTAGTTTAATTAGTGGTTAAAATTAGATAATAAACTGTGAGAAAGAGGGTGAGAAATTAGTAACACCAAAAATCACACATTTTTCCTTTTTTTGGAGTTAAAAATCAAAACAAAATAAAAAGACTTACTGGCACATTTCCTGATCTTTTTGTAAGCTTTTATCAATAGTTTTATGATTTCAGCATTACACTTAATCATAATTAGTTTTAATAGATTATTGAATTAGACGATTTCTTGGCTTCTTGCGTGTAGCTGAGGCTTTTCTTGTGAAAACTGCGGACAGGAAGTGTCATTGTTGTTTCTGCTGGCTGAACACACGCACCTGTTGAAGTCGTCTCCTCTTCATCTCATAAAAACACCTGTAAACCTCGGACTGAGAGGAGAAGTGTGTTAGCGGGCAGAAAGGCGTTTTCCGCCTCATGGATAAATTAAAGAGAGTTCTGGGCGGCCAGGATGTCGGAAACTCGGATGGAAATAACATTCTGGAGGTAACGTTAGCATTAGCATGTTAGCATCTGTCTGCGTCTAAACAAAAGTGAGTTTTTCATTATCAAATAGAATCCAGTGTGAGGTGATAAGTCAGGTGTCATTTAATTAATTTTGTATAAATCTGGGTCGTTACTAACACATTAATAACTTTGATCCAGGTTATTATCAGTTGATTATTGAAGAATGAATTTGTTTTTCAGAAAAACATCAATGTTTGATTTTCCCATTGACAGTAAAGTTGTTTGTTTTGGAATCATTTTCATTGACGTCATACAGGTGAATGTGATGGCATTCTGTCAATACTTCTTTTAGCCTGGAGTGACATCCAGTCTTCCTGAATGTTTAAACCTGACGAACTTACTCTCCATTCTCTTGTTTTTGATGACGATGATGATGATGATGACAACATCTCTTTAGACAGCCAATCAGGCATCAACGCTGGGCCGGGGGACTCGGCTGAAGGGCTTCGGGATCTGCTTTGTGTTGGGAGTTTCCCTCTCCATCCTAGTGAGTCAGTTCAACAACAACAACATCAACAACACAACAACAACACAATGTGTAAAACAAAAATTTGCAAAATGTTTCAAAACTTGTCTGCGTCAATGGCAACAGCCTATCTGTCTTCCCGTCTGTATCCATGGTGATAAACTGTCTGTTTGTGCCCCTGATAAAAGCTTGTTCATCAGTCTTCCTGTCTGTATCCATGGTAACAGCCTGGTTTGTGTGTCTTCCTGTCCATATCCATGGTAACAGCCTGTTTGTGTGTCTTCCTGTCTGTATCCATGGTAACAGCCTGGTTTGTGTGTCTTCCTGTCTGTATCCATGGTAACAGCCTGTTTGTGTGTCTTCCTGTCTGTATCCATGGTAATAGCCTGTGTCTTCCTGTCTGTATCCATGGTAACAGCCTGGTTTGTGTGTCTTCCTGTCTGTATCCATGGTAACAGCCTGTTTGTGTGTCTTCCTGTCCATATCCATGGTAACAGCCTGTCTCTCCTGCTGTCTTCAGGGGAGCTGCTTGCTGTGGATCCCTGTTCTGGGTTTGCCCGTGTTCGCTGTCCTCTACAGCTTGGGAAACATCTTCTCTCTGGCCAGGTAACAAGCAGGACAAACACATTCGGATTCAGGTTTATAAACCAGGTTCAGATAGTCTAGACTGAGCCAAACCAGGCCAGAAAAGGTCAAACCAGGACAAACCAGGCCTGACGTGTGGTTATGTAACCAGATGAGGCAGCTGTTCCTCTTCAGCAAGCAGGGATGTGAACAGCGGTCACCTGACTCCTGACCTCTGACCTTCAGGCTGTAGAAGACATAATAATGTGTGTGTGTGTGTGTGCAGCACCATGTTCCTCATGGGGCCGCTAAAGCAGCTGAAGACCATGTGTGCTAAAGAGAGAGCGCTGGCCACGATCATAATGCTGGTAAGAACACACACAACACACACTCATATGTGCACACACACTCACTCAGTGTCACAGTTATTGTGCGTTTGTCTCTCTGCAGGTCTGTCTGGCGTTGACGCTGTGTTCAGCTTTCTGGGTGAGAAACACACTGAACACACACACACACACGTTTGGCTGCAGTTTATTATTTTGGCAGTTCATTTAATTTTTTTTAACATGTCTCTCTCTCTTTCCAGTGGCAGAATAACGGTCTCGCTCTGCTGTTCTGTATCCTGCAGTTTCTGGCATTTGCCTGGTATGAAAAACACACACACTCACACACACTATGCACACACATGTCTGTCCACCCATCTGCCTGTTTTTCCTGTGTCACTGCTATTGTCATTCCTGACAGGTATGGACTTTCGTACATCCCGTTCGCCAGGTAATACACACCCACGCAGAACTATGAGAATTTTGAGATTTCTTTTCTGCAAATTGTTGAATTATTTCATCACCAGCTTGAAGCATCTCTTAACGTCTTACCTGTCTGTCCTCCAGGGACGCTGTCATCAAAATGTTTTCACTCTGCATCTGAACCCCGCCCTCACCTGTGGTCCCATCCTCCAACAATCCCCCCAGATGAGCACCAATCAGGAAGCAGGATATTGCGTGGTATGCATCCATCAGCAGAGAGTGCTGGCAGCCATTTTGGCTCCTCCGTCTCTTCCTCCTGCAAAACACATCAATGCCTTAAATAACTCAAAGCCTTAGAAAGTGGCATGTAGATCACGTGTAACATGTAACCGTGTGTAAAACAACTACTTCACCTCCAAGTTACAAGGTCCAGATTATTCCAGGAGAAACACGCAAACTGTAACCGACCTCAGACCAAACCTGAAACATTTCAGCTCTTTTATCTCAAAATACAGGAAACCTCGTCATTACATTTCAGAACATTTTCACCGTTTTTGGAAATATTTCAAGAAAACTGTCACGTTTTTATTTATGCGGTGATTTATTGATCCGTTTGTATGAAGGATTAAAGGAAACTTCTGATCTTTTCATTCATGTCTCTGAGTTTGGTGTACTGATTCTGTTGACTTCCTGTTGATAATCGCAGACGCCATGATGTCACAGAGACTCTTCCTGATTGCAGGTAAAGTTTCAGAAATGCTAAAACTCAAGAAAAAGTCCAGTTCCAATAACTCCAAAGCAGATTTTTCTCCTTTCGTGAACAGGTGTAGAAGTAGAAATCAGGTGTGTTCACTTGATGAAGGGCTTTGATTGGCTAAACACACCTGATGTAGTAAATCAGGTGTGTGTGTGCAGCAGAGAGAAAGAGAAGGGAAGTATTAAGGATTTGTGAATGTCTGTATAAAATTTTATGATAATCTGTCCAATGGTTGAGATAGTTTTACATAATAAAATAAATCTGTGTGTGTGTGTGTGTTAGCTCTGATATTTACCTTACCAGCCTCCGTAACGTCGTTTTCATGCCCGTTAAGACACTAAAGCCCCTAATCTCCACTTGTGCCACCTGCTGATTAAAACACACACACACACACACTTTAACGTTCACAATAAAACACACACGCTCCTGGTTATGGCAGCAATCATGGTCAGCGTATCGTATGTCGCCGCAGACGGAGGGAAGAAGCGTGTGTGTGTGTGTGAGATTTGACCTCTTCTCCATTACATGCTGTTTTTCTTCATGACATTTCAACCTGATTATTTTTAAAACCCTTCATTGTTACAGCTGCAACCACAAAAAATAAATCAACGAACCCATCATGCAACCGATCAATGACTTTGATTGATTAGTGGATTTTCTTCTACAGTAGAAACTCTAAAGATTTGGCTCTCCATTCTCTGGTGTGTGTTAGAGTGGGAGTGGTAGAGAGAGAGAGCAAGACATGGTATGAGGAAAAAAGGTAAAGAGGAAAAAAAGTGAGGTATAGTATGTTAGAGTGAGAGAGTGGTAGAGTGAGGTATGTTGTCGGAGTGGTAGAACAAGGTATAGTGTATTAGAGAGAGAATGGTAGAGTGAGACATAGGATGACAGAGAGAGCGAGCAAGGTGTGTGCTAAAGAGAGCGGTCGAGCAAGGTATAGTGTGTGAAAGAGATGTAGTGTGTTAGAGTGAGCGAGGTATAGTGTGTTCGAGAGAGAGAGAGAGAGAGCAGTTGAGTGAGGTAAAGTGTGTTAGAGAGAGAGAGTGGTCGAGCGAGGTTTAATCTGACTGGTTTTCTCTCATTTGATCATTTAGAGGCTGAAGCAGCTTCACAACACAAACTAACACCTGATAAACACTTTAATTATAATTTACACTTTATTAACTCTTAAGTAAAGTTTAATCTCAATTATCACCTTTTGTTTGGGGATTATTTCAGCATCTGTCAGCAGGTAAGTCCCTCATATTTGTTTATTTCGGCTCTTTTTTTACGACTCTTATCGACGTGTTTATTATTTCAGAAATACTAGAAATATTTAATGAGAACATTTACTGAAATTATAGAGGAGATAAAATAGTTTAAAATTATGTCTGATCGACACCATCAGACTTTTAATAAGCAGACGGTGTAGAAAGGTGTAGAATTTTGATTTAATTTTTATTAGTTCTTTATTTTTAAACTAATTTGAGTTATTTTAATAGGCATTTTATTATCTTATTCATAAATATCAATGTTCATGTGTTGCTAGTATAAAAATTTAAAAAAGTGTTTCCTCTAAATTTATTTACTTGAGAAAACATTCACCTGAAATGATTAAAATAATTTTAAAAAATATATATTATTTTAAATTGAAATGATTAAAATAAATTACAAATAAGCATGATTTCCAATTAGGAGTGACTGATATAAATAAAATCATGTTTTGCAGTTAAAACTGAGTATTAAGCAGCTTTGACCCCAAACAACAGACATTTACGGGCAGATCATTTATGCCAGCAGGTATTCATCTGTTTTAGATTTTTGTATCCAGAAATTGACTCTAATTAAAACTTAAAATGTCTAAATATTAGAATTATTTTTATTAGTATTTGATAAAAGCTAAATCAGTTTGAAAACAGAATATTTAAATTGATTAAATTAAACTTTAACATTTTGTGTTATTTTCAGTTTCTGCAACGCAAATTCAGTTTAAATCAGATTTATATTTAACAGCTGCTGTTATAAATAATCATTTCTTTTGGCTGAAATGATTTATGATGCCGTTATCCTCATTTAATTCTCAAAATTATTCCCTCCTAAATGTAGAGATTATTTTTGTGTTTTTCTAGTTTTACGCAATACTTGAGAATAAATCATACATCAGTTTACATCTTAAACTAAACTCAGATGAAACAATCATCTGTGACATGAAGCTCATAAAATAATCTTTTTTTTAAAATGATAAATAATTATTTGATTTCATAAATTAAAACTAAACAGCCTTTCAGTTGTTTTATGTTCTTTAGTGTTTGACAGACTTTTAAAGCAACGTAACATGAATTATACTAATAAATACGTATTTGATGATGATGATGATGATGATTAATTATTACTGTTTAGATTATTAATCTGGAAGTTGTGATTACTGATGTTATTTTGTTTTTGTATTGTTTTGTCATTGAAGAAAATACAAACCTACACCCAAAAAAAGAATTACAGGATTCTTTCTAGAATTTTAGTTTCTAAATTAAATCAAATGAAAAAAAATTTAATCATATCATGAAGAACAAAATAAAGACACGAGAGTTTTTCAAGAATCAAATCTTAATGCTCGTAATTCTTTTGTGCAGATTTAATAAGAAAAAGGAAAGGAAGGAAGGAAGGAAGGAAGAGAAAAAAAAAGGGTTGTAGAAAGGAAGAAAGTAAGAAAGAAAGAAAGAAAGAAAGAAAGAAAGAAAGAAAGAAAGAAAGGTAAAAAAAAAGTTGAGAAAGGAGGGAATGAAGCATTCAAGGAAGAAAGGAAAGGAAGGAAGGCAGGACAGAATGAAGGAAGGATGGAAACAAGGAAAGAAAGGGGCTGGCTGAATTCCTGTCTTTTTGTGTTCAGATGAAGGTGGAGGGCTTACAGGAGGACAGGGAGTCTGGCTCGGAGGTCGGCGGCACCCCCATGGGTTCGGCAGGCTCGGCGTGCAGCCCCGGCTCGGCGGACCGCTGCATGTCCCGCCTGCTGAGCGCCGTGGAGAGCGAGCTGCAGGCCGGGCGAGAGAAGGGCGACCCGACGGAGAGGGAGCTGAGGGTGACTCTTGAGGATGCCGAGCTGTGGAGGAAGTTCCAGAACATCACCAATGAGATGATTGTCACCAAGAATGGACGGTAACCATGACAACCGCATCACAAGAAAAATCCTCCATTTCATTCATACTTTAAGAAGTAAAAGTACTCAGTGAAGAGTATCTGGTACATGTTAATGCAGTAATGCTGATTTGATTGGCATTATTGATTATTGATCATTTAATACTCTATAAGTGACTTTTCTTCACTTTGTGGATACTTGAGTACATTTTGTGACTAATACTTTACTTTTACCGTACAATTTAGACTTTCAATTGGCTTTTATCCCATTGTCGTATTAGTGCTTTTAGCACAAGATATTTACTCTGAAATCAAACTGAGAAAAGCAAAAAGCGTCTGATTCCAGATCAGCAATCCTATTGGCTGGTTATTCATTTGGGGATTTTNTTTTTTTTTTTTTTTTTTTGCTGAGCGAGGTGTGTTGACCATCCTCGTGAGCGAACGCTCCATTTACACCTGCAGAACGCCACTTCATGAAGACGAGTGACATGAAGAAAAGCTTGCAGCATGTTTTAGGCGTGTGTGTGTGTGTGTGTGTGTGTGTGTGCATATGCGTGTGCACCCGAATGGATGAATAATTTTTCATTATTTGAAAGCAAGTCTTTGTAGGTTCTTGGGGCCTTAAGAAGGTTCTTGTGATCTTTCACAAGGTTCCAGGGGTCACTGAAAAGATTTTTGGGTTTCTTCAAAAGTTTAAAGTCACTGAGAAGGTTCTTTCAGCCTTGATAAGATTCTAGGGATTCTTTGAAAGCTGAGGGTCACCAAGGAGGTTCTTGGGATCCTTAAGACAATTCTCGGGATTCTTTGAAAACTAAGGGTCACTGAGAAGATTTCTTGGGGTTCTAGAGATCCTTTAAAAGTCCTACCTCAGTCTTGAAGGTTATTGGAACTGAAGTCGTTCCAGGATCCATGAAAGGTCTCAATGGTCTTTAAACAGTCTTGGGGGGGTCTTTAAGAAGGTTCTAGAGGACCTTGATGAATTCCAGGGGTCCTTGAGGAGGTTTTAGCTGCTCTTGCACCCGTCGTCCACTGTGGCATTTCCACTTCCACTGAAGCTTACATAGCCATTTGACTTTTTAGACGATCTATTGTCGGGTTCTTGAAGATTCAGTGGTCCTTGACACGGGTCTCATGGTCCTTAAGAAGGTTCTGATAAGATATTAGAGATCTCTGATAACCAGGACTTCAAAATAAAATCGTAATTTAAATATTTCTTTTTAAAAACTGTAACTGTTCCGTGTGTGTGTGTGTGTGTGTGTGTGTGTGTGTGTGTGTACAGGCGGATGTTCCCGGTGCTGAAGGTCAGCATATCTGGTCTGGATCCAAGCTCCATGTACTCCATCCTGCTGGACTTTGTCCCGGCCGACGGCTGCCGCTGGAAGTTCGTAAATGGAGAGTGGGTGGCAGCCGGCAGGGCGGAGGGGCGGGGTGAGGGGCGGGGCCACGGCAGCGTCTACATTCACCCGGACTCACCGAACTTTGGAGCTCACTGGATGAAGGCAGCCGTGACCTTTAACAAGGTCAAACTCACCAACAAGGTCAACGGAGGAGGACAGGTAGACACACAGAAAAGAAGAAAGAAAGAAAGAAAGAAAAAGACTAGAAATAGAAAAATCTAAGGAAGATATTTTTGTTCCTTAAATTTTTCATTGTTACTTTTCTTCTTTTCATCTGCTCTCATCTTCATATCTCATTTTCTTCTTCCTCCTCACTTTTCTTTTTCATCCTCTTCTTTTTAATGTTCCTCTGTATCTCTCATCTTCTTTTCTTCCTCATTTCTGTTCTTCCCTTTGGCTCTCCTTTTTCTCCTTCTCTTCCTCCTATTCTTTTTAATCTTCCTCTTTTTCATCCTCATATTTCCTCTTTTTTGCCCCCATTTTCTTTTCCATCTTTCTTATTTTTCCTCTTCTTTTTTCCTCTCCTCTTTCCTATCTGTTCTTCCTTTTGTTCGCTCCTCCTTCTCTTTTTTCGCTTCATCTTTCCTCTCTTCTGCTTTTCTTCTTTTTGAACTTACACTTCTACAACTTTCTCTCCTCTTCCCTCTTCTTCTTCTTTCCCACTTCACTTTTATTCCTCTTCCTCATCCTTGCTTCTCTCTCTTCTCCTCTTCCTCTTCTTCCTCAATCCATTATCCTGCTCTCCATGTCAAGAGTGGCTCCGTATCTTCGTCTTCGTTTCTCTCTCTCTCCCATATTGTACTGGAGTGGGCGAGAGACTACCGCCTCTAATTAGCCACTTCAGTCCCTCTCCTCGCTCACTTCACCTTGCTCGCCCCCTCGTAACCACGGGAACGGGATAAACAGCTCTTAATTGGCCGGCGGCAGTTTAATGCACTTCCTGTCGAGAGCCGTTCACTCTGAGAGGCCATCACACACACACGAGCAGTACTACAAAAATTGGCAGTAATGTTGTTTATATTTACCCCATTATCCCTGTGCAAATATCACACACACACACACACACGGCAGTAATGCAGAGTTGGAACAGAGAGCTCAGCCATAATGAAATAATTGCTCAGCTTATTTGTGCATTATGGTAATTATGTTTTTTACTGGGAAATTAATTTACCCATCATGCTTCAGATGGACGAGAGAGAGAGGTAAACTATATTCAAAAAGGGCCCACACACACTCCAGCTAATGTGGGCACTGCCAGGATAAACACACACACACACACACACACACATACACAACCACACGGGGGTCAGAGGTGAAGCCAGCCTCTCAATCTGAATAGAAAACAGTTTGTTTTTGTGTGTTGGTCTGGAGAACTGTGATTGGTTAATTGGGCCTCGTTAGCGAGGGGGAAGAGGGTGGGGGCGGCAGGGTTGATGGAGAGATGGACAAGAGAGAAAAGAGAGCCCGATGGATAAAAGAGTGTTTGGGCCAAAAGACAAAGATGGCTCCACTCCACAAACTCTTCTACAGACGGAGAGGCAGAACAGGGTTATCATCCCAAAAATTACGTTTGGATTCAGTTTTGTGTTTGTTTTTCCTCGTTTTATCGATGAGGTGCGCGTCCTTTTTTAGCTTTCGTGTTAAGTTAACGACCCATTAGGCCATTTTACTTTCGTACCTGAGTTTAGGAAAAACAGATGAACTCGACTTCACTTAGATCTCAGCTGAAATCCTTTAAAACAAGGACATTTCCTGAGTATAGATGGTGTGACGCTTAAAGAGCAGACAGATGTGGACAGATACAGGAAGTACAGTACGTACAGATGGACAGATGTGGACAGGTGTTTACAGGTCTCCGTGTCTCTTTGTGGCAGATCATGCTGAACTCTCTGCATAAGTATGAGCCTCAGCTCCACATCGTGTGTGTCGGTTCTCGCCACCGTCTGGTTTCCAACGTTTCCTTCAGAGAAACTCAGTTCATCGCCGTTACTGCCTATCAGAATGAAGAGGTACACACACACACGCACACATTTTCATAATTTATGGGTTTGTTTTGATGTATTCTATTTTTCTGTGCAGATCACAGCTCTGAAGATCAAGTACAACCCTTTCGCTAAAGCGTTCCTGGATGCAAAAGAGAGGTACGAAACGCTCCTCACTTCCTGTGCTCTCCCCCACACACACACACACACACACACACACACAGGAAACAGCCATCACGACAAGGGTTGATTGATAAGTTCTGAGCCTGACAGGTGAAGTGATGTCATGTCACATGATGCCATATCATGTCAGCCAGCAGGTAACACACACTTTACACACAGTGAATAAATGAGTCGTGTTAGCAGACACTTAGCTTAGCATTTCTCACCAGCATACTAAGGGAAGTTAGCATTAGCAGGCGATTAGCGAGTCATTATCAGCTGCTCAGAGCTGTCGCTCGAGCATCTCACTCGTTTGGAGAGATAGTGTCAAGTGAGAGAGCTAATGAAAATACACACACACACACCACTGTGTGACTTTTGTAATTTCATTTACACATATGTGAAAAGATTGTTTGCCTCTTTCATTGTTAAAATTGTGTTTCTTACACTAATAAATGCAGGCACACACACAAATTGCTGACAGTTTTTCATTCATCTAATCCAGGATCCCAGGTGGGCGGAGCTTACCAGAGTCAGAAAGCCGTGTTGGGATTCAACCTTGTCAGTAAACTCCCCAGTGCACAACACAAACTGTTTTAAATATATCAAACAAGACAGCTGGAAGCTATAGGCGTGCATGTGTATGTGTGTGTGTGTGTATGTGTGTGTGTGTGTGTGTGTGTGTGTGTGTCAGGCTGGTCCTTGTGCTCGGCTGGAGGGGGCGGGCCTTTCCCTTATGGAGGCAGCCTCCCATTGACGTCGCATCATCACCATGGTTACAAACACCATGGTTACCCTGGGCGACACACCCCTTACCCTCCCACCTACCTGTCTCACCGCTCACACTCCTCAAGTAACATACAGTTATTACGCATACGTAAATTAGTTTTTTTGCTGTATATAAACTGAAAAGACATTTATTTTGAAAGATTCTGAAAACGAAAATTGATGGATATGTTTGTAACTGTCACCTGTCTGTCTGAAGTGTGTTTGTCTGAAGGTGTTCAGGTGTTATCAGATGGGTGGAACGGCTCCTCTCCTCGTCATACCTCCTCTTCCTCCTCCTCTTCCTCCTCCTCCTCCTCTCTCCCACTGACCAGCACTGCTCCTTCCTCCCAGGCTCCTCCTCCTCCCAGCTCCAGGTAAGGCTCTGCCAACAGCTTTAATAAATCCAGGTAAAGCCCCAGCCAAGGCCTGCAAAGGTAAATTTAACAGTGAGACCAATAAACCCCGCCTACTTCCTAATCAACAATAAACAGGAAATGACACAATTTTGTGTTAGTATGCGTGTGTTTTTTGTGTATTCAGTCAGTATCCCTGTCTGTGGACGGTTGGATGTGGAGACCTAAGTCCCTCCCACTCCCCCTGCAACACACTCCATGGACCAGTCAGCAGCGAGAACCTCATGCAGCCGCTGAGTCACGGCCGAGTGGGCGGCGCCGGATGGCCACCTGGGCCCACCCATTCTTTCTGAGGAGGGATGTGATTGGCCATGTGGAAATGAAAAAAATATACGTTCATATGTTCCATATTTCATATGACATAAACTGTTCTCTGGTAACCAGAAAAAGTTTGCCTGGGGCTCTCCATGCCTTATGTGATTGACAGGACTTGTGGCCAATCAGATTGATGTTTCGTATTTCCTCTCGCTCTCTGATTGGTCAGCCTGTTTTCAGCTGCTGCATGTTGCTTTCAGGTGTTTGATGTTGTTGTAGTTCAGACAGTTGCTCCTGCTGGTTTAGTTGTTTTTGCTTTAAAGGACCATACTGGTGGTTTTGCATGTTTGAGCTCAATATATATACATGCATCTACGTTACATTACTGACAACCATTTTCCAAGATTTAATACTGGAGTGATAAATATTAGAATTTTTTTCCTACACTCCAGACTGCCCTCAGTTCATTCCAGAGCAATATAAAAATCAACTTGCAGAGAAACATGCTGAGATAAATAATCCATCACAGCGAACATGACGATTATTACATTGTTTTGTCTAAATAACTTTACTTAAGTGGTCCAGCAAGGAAGAAAAGGTATAGCTCTGCCAGGGAATATAGTTCCAGGAGAAGACTGACAAGACCATGCCTTTTTTGGTGGTGTCAGGAAGGTGGATAAGAATGAATCACAATTAATAGAAAATATAACTCAGGTGTTAGCAACACCAGGTAATTGCCAGGAACTGTAATATTTACAGTTACAGAACTCAGCATTATCCAAACTATCATATCATTAGTAAGTGCTTGTAACGTCATAGATAAAACATGTAATTGCCACAGTAAAAATATTGATGTGTACTACCCCTTAGCACATTAGCCATGTAGCTTAGTTAGCAGCTAAACTGCTGTGTCTGTTACTCACTGACTAACTCAACAGTTTCACGAGCTGCGCATGTTAGCTTGTGGCTAATTCTTCTCCTTACACCTTAAAACAACAAACTATTCCACTTTTACAATGATACTCATAAGGCAACATGATTAATAACATGTTTGAAGGTTTCATGTAAAGGAATATTAACGTACCTGTAGCGATAAGGAAAAGGCAGAGCACGTTACACTTGCATTAGCTTGACCGCAGCATTTATTTTGCGGTGGCTGCCTCTCAGCGGGTGTTACGCGCGCTGAGCGCCATCTGTTCCTGTCATCCTGTAATACACACACAAAACATAAATCAGGTAAAACTCAGAAACTCACATCCCCTATTTACTATTGTATGTTATACTATAACTCAAACATGCAAAACCACTGGTATGACCCTTAAGTCAGTCACTCCTCAGTGTTCAAGTGCATTTTAAAATCTTCATCCTTAGTCCATGATAAAATAAACTCTAAGTGTCGTGGCCTCAGTGTCACTGTTACACCACAGTAAAGTATAAAGGTATAGAAATGTTTAAAATAAACTAATATATGTGTAACTGTAATCCCGTATATGCACTCTTTTGACAATAAAACTGAATTTGCACTTAATGTATTTTTTTTCCTTTTTTTAAACCTTCAGGTCAGCAAAGCACAACATTTGAAAATAAATGTATTTGCTCAACCATAAAGAAAATAATTTACAGTTCAAAGGTTTAAAGTAGTGATCAAAGTAAATCCGTTTTTTAGAGACTTTTATTTTGACATAGACTCTTATTCTGAGATCACAACCGGAAACGACATTACCAACCTGGATGTTGTTTTTGTGCATCTGGAAATCATTCCGGGCTGACAATCTTTGAATGAACTCAAGCTAAACGCATTTTAGTTTTAAACTTTCACATTCAAGGTGTGTGATATTTATTTACACTTTTTATTTGTTATGAGTTTTCGTTTTAGTCTTTTAAAGTCTGAATGCAGCGACATAATATTGATGGTTATATTATAGAGATGAATTAAGATGCTAACGAGTTAGCCTGCTAACTTTTGTGTGGTCTCAGTTCCACGATTAATACCAACGAATTATTTTATTACTATGGAAGTTTATTTTCATTTTATGGTCATTTCAGTTCGTTTTTGTTAATATTTTTTATGCAGAGCTAATAATCGGTTATTGATCTTTATTTTGCTAGAAATAAATAGCTCCAAAATCTTTGTTTCCATAACACAATATAACCTAAAAAAAAAAAAAGTATTTAATGTGAGGGAGAAAGTGGATTATGTTTTTCTTTTTTTTTCTTTTTTTTGAAACTAAAACAGGAAACTAAAGTTAGCTGGTAATGCATTTTTCAGGTTGTGGCTGCTGAACCAGCAGTCAGCCATGGCTCACATCACCATCAACCAGTACCTTCAGCAGGTAACCTCTGACCTCTGACCCCTTCCTGCATCAGTCTCTATTCTATTCTTTTATCCACGCATCACATTAAGCTTTTTTAATTTCGCTCTTACAGTGTTGCTTGGTGTTTTCCTCCTGCAGGTTTATGAGGCCATCGACAACCATGATGGTTCGTTCTGCGCTGAGCTGCTGTCCTTCAAACACCCACATGTTGCCAACCCACGCCTGCAGGTCAGACTCTGCTCTCCATTTAATACACACAGCATGGCTAAGCTACAGCCTGACTCCGTGTGTGTGTGTGTGTTGCAGCTGGCCAGTCCAGAGGAGAAATGCCAGCAGGTCCTGGAGCCACCGTATGATGAGATGGTTGCAGCTCACCTCAGGTAGGACATCTGAGGAGAACCATGAGAACAAAAGGTCAAACAACAGGTTGAACTCAAGTAGAAGGTCACAGGTCAACCAAGGATGGTAATATATTATATCCCTCACTGACCTCTGACCTACTATGAATTTGATGCATATTTTGTTTACAGGACACCTCAGATTGTGTTACCTCTTACCTGCCTAACTGTGTGTGTGTGTGTGGTCTCGTGTATGTATGTGTGTTATAGGTGCACATACGCAGTGGCCAATCATGACTTTATGGAAGCGTACAAGTTCCAGACGCTCGTAGTCCAATATCCTTTCTGATCATAATCTCTAAGTTGGTCTTCAGTTCAGTATATCATTAAATTCACCCTCTGCACACAGTCACAGTACTCAGTAGGTCTCACCTGAGCCCATCAATCAATCAATCCATAATTGATCAGTTGCTCTCTTTGACCATCCACATCCTTCCTGAGGGCGTTTCAGTCCCATAAAGAGGAAAACTGGTGAGTTCAGACAAGAAGACGTTCGTACAGCAGAGACAAACTGGCAGCCAAGCTCCATCAAAAGTGAAAACAATTCAGTAACTGTGTGTGTGTGTGTGTGTGTGTGTGTGTGTGTGTGTGTGTGTGTTTTCAGGGCTCTGCCGGTGATGTTCGCTGTCACTCTGGATCTCAGGATATTTGCCAACAATGTAAGAAGCTTCCATTATATTTTCTTTTACAAAACATCATTATAAAAAACAATGAACTTTTTTTTTTTTTACAGTAAAACATCAGAACATTTTTCAGGAAGTTTCAAGAAGTCATTAGGAAGCTAGTGTAACTTGATAACTTGAACACACTGACCTTTGACCCCATGTGTGGATGTGCATTCTGTGTGTAGGCAGAGCAGCAGCTGCAGAAGAAGGGCAAAGGTCAGCCAGGCGACATGCTGGAGAAAGCAGCCGAGCAGCTGATGAGCTGCTTCAGAGTGTGTGCCAGTGACAAGTCAGTATACACACACACACACACACACACACACACACATACATACACATAGAGAGAGTGAGATGTACGTGTTTGTGTGTCAGTCGTGCAGGCATCGAGGATTCTAAGAAGTGGGGAATGTTGTTTCTGATCAATCAGCTCTTCAAGATCTACTTCAAGGTGTGAACACTCTGTCGTTACCGTGGAAACTGTCAATCATCCATCACTGGTTTGGCTTGAAAGTCTGATGTGTGNGTGTGTGTGTGTGTGTGTGTGTGTGTGTGTGTGTGTGTGCAGATCAACAAGCTTCACCTATGTAAGCCTCTGATCCGAGCGATCGACGGCTCCAACCTGAAGAATGACTACAGCACGGCTCAGAGAGTCACGTACAAGTACTACGTGGGCCGCAAGGCCATGTTCGACAGCGACTTCAAACCAGGTAATACTGCAGTAATACTACAAACCAGCTAATACTGCAGTAGTATGACAAACCAGGTAATACTGCAGTAATACTACAAACCAGCTAATACTGCAGTAATACTACCAACTACTACTAGCCAGCTAATACTGCAGTAGTACTATCAATACAGATGCATTATAAGCCCCTCTCTCTCTCTCTCCCTCCCTCCCTCTCTCCCTCTAGCGGAGGAGTACCTGTCCTTCTCCTTCCAGCATTGTCATCGCTCCAGTCAGAAGAACAAGAGAATGATCCTGATCTACCTGCTTCCAGTGAAGATGCTGCTGGTCAGACCTGTGTTGTTGTTGTTGTTTACTGTTGTTTACCTTGTTTACTCTCAGATGAGATGATTGATTGGTTCGTTTCAGGGTCACATGCCCACCCATCAGCTGCTAAAGAAATACGACCTCATGCAGTTTGATGATGTCACCAAAGCTGTGAGGTAAGCAGGCAGTTGAAGGTTTGATTCCTTGAAACGGCATCAGCAGTGTATGTGTGTGTGTGTGTGTGTGTGTGTGTGTGGTAACTAAAGCGGTGGTGTGTGTCTCAGCGAGGGGAACCTGCTGCTGCTGAACGAAGCCTTGTCCAAACACGAAACCTTCTTCATCCGCTGTGGCATCTTCCTCATCCTGGAGAAACTCAAAATCATCACCTACAGGAACCTCTTCAAGAAAGTGTGAGTTTAGCTGCACAGGAAGTGGATCTTAGGATCCACCACTCCTCTGGGAAGAGACATGAAGTCCAGACCAGATTCTTACTGTAACCTAAACCTCACAAAGCTAAACCTCCAGCCTGCTATAATCCAAACACACCACCATCACCATGTTGACCACCCAGTGACCTCTTGGTGACCCCTTCCTGACCCTGGTGACCCCTGGTTCTTGCAGGTACCTATTGCTCAGGTCACACCAGCTGCCTTTGGACGCCTTCCTGGTGGCTCTGAGGATGATGCAGGTGGAGGATGTCGACATCGACGAGGTGCAGTGTATTCTGGCCAACCTCATCTACATGGTGAGGACACACACACACACACACACACACACACGCACAAAAATTTGCAGGATATTCCAGACTTTTAAAGATTATATTCAACATTTCCCAACAATGAACTTTTAATTGCCATAGTAACGGGTGTTTTTTTTCCTTCTCTTTTTTTTCTCCTCTTTTTTTTTTCCTCCTTCTCCTCTCAGGGTCACATCAAAGGTTATATTTCCCATCAGCACCAGAAGCTGGTGGTCAGCAAGCAGAATCCATTTCCTCCTCTGTCATCAGTCTCCTAGACAACATTACCCACAATCTCCTGGTCGACATGCGACACAGACTTTCCTCAAAATGTTTTTTTTTAAGTTACTGTTTAATTTTGTACTGTAAAAATGTTGAATAAAGCTGATGATATTTGTATCTCGTTTCTTTCTGGATATTTCTTTTTCTACAATTTAAAAGTTAAAAATAAAGTTTCTGACCAACTTTTAGCTTCACAATAAAAGCTGTTATTTTATTTGTGATAAAGGAGAAAAGACAGTTTGGAAGCTGCTAATCAGCCTCAATGAGAAGTTTAAAGACAAAAACCCGACATTTTCAGGAAAAATAACCAGACAGAGTCCTCTGTGTGATTTGTGGCTAAAACGTGAAAAACACCTTTGGTCCATTTAAAAGATGGTAAGGTAAAGGTCGTTTGATGTTTAGCTGTTGATCCTTCTGAGAGAGTTTTAAAGATGGCGATGGCGTGTTATCTCTCCTCTGGATACTGGCTGACTTGGGGGGTCATGTGACCCTCGGTCAGCTGCAGCCTCTGGTGGATCCAGGTAAGGTAGCGGGACAGTTTGGTGAACACCAGGCCGCCACTGTTCTCGCAGTCTGCGGGAGACGAGATCAGCAGCCCGGTCAGAAACGCCGTCCCTTTCTCCTCTGTGGCAACCGGCGACCCCGGCAACAGGCCGCTGCATCGCCTGCTGACCTCTGACCTTAACCCACCATCACGTTTTGAGGAATTGTTTTTCGGGCTGCTGTTCTGGTGTTCAGCTTTACGATGGCAATCCGTACCGTTTGCTCCAGGTTGGATTTCCTGTCGTGGATTCTGGCTTTCATGGGATTCATTCTGGCTCTTCTGCTTTTCATTCTGATGTTCCAGAATTTCACTGAGTCTCTTTTGGGTTCCATGTTGTCTGTCGTTTCTGCTGTTCTGGCATTCTGTAGCTCCATCTGGTCTCTCAGTTCTTGTTTGTGGCTTTCGACGATTGTGCCTTCCATCTGGATTGTGTCGCCCTCCTCCATTTTGGGTCTGTCTGCCATTTTGGCTCCTCATGCAGAACATTTTGTTGCTGAGCAGATGGGAGACTTTCAGCTGACTGTGGCACTCGCCCAGTGTCATGTAGACCAGGTGCTGCTGCTTCCTGTCTGCCCGTCCCACGACCAACCCCATCCTCCCAGAATGCATCAGCACGTTCTCACTAAAGTCCTTCGTGGGCAGGCAGAGATGGATGAGGGTAGGGCCAAAGGTCAGGGGTGTGGCCAGCTGCAGGAGAACTAGGTCGTTGTCATGGTGACCTGGACTGAAACGGCTGTGGATGTACAGAGCCTGAACTGGGACAAACACCGGCAAGGCCTCGTTACCTAGGAGACGAAAGATTATCATCCTTAAAGTAACATCAAAATAAAACAATGGCATGGACGCTGAGGATGTTTTGTCTTTCATCTAAATTTCTGTCTTCATCCTCAAACACCATTGGGCTTCAAAGTAACTTGTGGCTTCAAAATAAAGTTTCTGACATCTAAACATCTTAAATTTGAAAATGAACATCTGCTTTTCTTCATATTGTTGTAGTATTTTAAGTTAAAGTCATTTTTTTATTAAATATTTCCTTACCGGCGACCACGGAGAAGCTGGAGGGTCGGAGGTCAGATCTGGAGCCCAGGAGGAGGCAGCTGGCAGCAGTCAGGACTGAGCGTCTCCCCAGCACCACGCCGCCGCACAACTCCGCCCCTGTGCTGTCCACCAGGGACACCTACACACACAAAACAAACACACCCAAGGAATGAGTTTCTAAACAGCTGAAAAAACAGGAAATTAAAATATGTACAGTTTTATTTTTTTTTGGAAAATGGTTGTTAGTAACGTAACGCAGGTTGTATGTATTGGACTCAAAACATAGAAAACTACGGGTATGGTCCTTTAAAACACTGACGGGACAGTAGCAGCAGTAGCACTACTAGTAGAAGTAGTAGTAGTAGTAGTAGGTAGTAGTAATAGCAGTAGCAGTAGTAGTAGTAGTAGCAGTAGCAGTAGCAGTAGTACCTGATTGTGATTGGCTGAGTGGAACCTACCTGCCAGGGACAGTTTCCATGGTCACACGTTGTGTTCAGCTGGTCTGCGGTGGACGAATGAAAGACTCTCCCACAGGGAAACGCCACTGAAGACATCATCATCATCATCATCATCATCAGACAGACAGACAGACCGGCAGACAGACAGACAGACAGACAGACAGACAGATAGACCGGCAGACAGACAGACAGACAGACCGGCAGACAGACAGACAGACAGACAGACAGACTGGCAGACAGACAGGCAGACAGACAGAGAGACAGACAGACAGACAGACAGAGAGACAGACAGACAGGCAGGCAGACAGACAGACAGACAGGCTCTGACCTTCAGGCAGACAGCTGACTCCATCAGTGTGTAGTTTGAATCCCGTCATGCAGGAGCAGCTGAAGGAGCGCAGAGACGCCATGCAGAACTGATGACAGGCGGAGGGACCTTCAGTGGGACATTCAGAGACGTCTGAAACACACACCCACACACACACACACACACACACACACACACACACGCCTTGTCTGATGGTCTGACTGGTTTGTGGTGTGACTGATTGGGGGTCTGACTGGTTGGGGGTCTGACTGGTTGGGGGTCTGACCTGGGGGCCTGGGCTGCAGGGCTGCAGTGGGAGGTGGTCTGGTCTCTGGTAGCTCACAGAAGGCTCCATAGTGGGGGGGTCTGCAGGAGCAGTGGAAACCCCCCACCTTATCCGTGCAGCTTCCTCCATGCAGGCAGGGATCTGGATCACACTGATCCCCATCTGAACACAAGGACAGGAAGTTATGGATCACACACACACACACACACACACACACACACACACACAAAAACTCACCGTAATAAACAGTCCAGAAGGCGATCTGCAGAAAATACACAAAAAGACACGTCAGAGGAAGTAAAGGAATACAGCATGGAAGAGGTTATTTTGGGAATTCTGACCGTCCTCTCCGTGTCTTCAAAGTATTCCCGAGCTTCCTCGTAGCTACACAGCTCCTCGTAACATTCCCGCTCCAGGTTCCCCTGCAGGATCTCCTCCACCAGGAAGGAGTTCGCCCGTTTGGAGCGCAGAAAAAAGCTGCGGGCCTCCGGGCGACGCCACAACTCTGACGACACACAGTTATGTCATCACGTCAAATAATAATCAGAAAATACATAATGAGACTAAATATAACAAACACCTTTAATCAGAATCAGGTTTACGGTTTTAAGATATATTAGTCAAAATTTAGACAAATTTTCTTTTTAATCATGAATAACTTCTGTTTGATAACAGGTAATGTCTGTTTACTTGTAAGATTTCACGTCCAAACTCACTAATATCACAAACTGACAAATTATATTTCACATAATTAATAATTATAATTGACGTTTTAAATAAGAATGAAATGAAATAGAAAATTAAACTGTCAGTAAACCTGTTCTGACTTTTCTGAGCCACAACTGAGACGAAACAACACACCCAAATCATGCTTAGTCAGACTAAACCCAGTCACATGACCCTGTGGACTCTCTGAGGGTCACAGGTTACAGGTCAGAGGTCACGGTCTTACCTGGTCCTTGGCTGAGGACCTGAAGGAAGCAGGCGAGGAGAGAGAGAGAGAGAGAGAGAACGGACGCTCGACAGCTGGGTGACATGGCGCTTGGAAACAACCGACACGACTCCCTCTTTCACACACGCACACGCATGCACACACACAACTGAGTCACAGGGTTTGAGTTGCTTTACATCATCTCTTTTTTTTAGGTTTATCAGAAATTAAAAAAAAAAAAGAAATATGTGGATCACAAACTTAAAAACTTCTAACAGACATTTTAATGAAAATAATTGTTTTTGTTTAACTTTTGGCAGCATTTATGAAGTAACATAAAAAATAGGAATTTTAAAACTCATCCTGAAACAAGCTTTCATTTAAGAGTTAAAAGTTGTTCTGGGTAAAAACAGTTTGTTCCTGCTGCGGACTCTGGCCTGTCCTCTATCAGGTCCTCAAACAAGCAGCAGCTCTGACCTTTGAACTGGGAAATGTTTTGGTAAACATGGAGAACTTTCTTCACCAGGATTAATCATTTATCATTAATAAAATAATGCAGAGGGAGTTTATGCCTCCAAACAGAATCAGAGCAAAGAAATTCTGAATGCGACGTTCCGAATGTTGAGGGAATTTTTTCCGAAGGTACATGAAGTGAGGAAAATCAGGAATTCTGTTACTTTTCTTTTGCTGGGATTCTGGAATGTGTTTATAATAACACAAAAACTTGCAGCATCTTTTACTTTCAGTCTTTATTCACTTCAAATTGTCTCCAGAAAAGCACTTTGTTTGGTTTTGGCAGCACAATTATTCAAAAATACAGGAAATTACAGTGCAAAAATAAAATCACTGAGTCAAACCTGAAAGTCCAGAATCTACTTCCTGTCTGTTCTGAGGCATTTTCCTGTCCACCGAGACGATTTCTGTCACCTTTGTTACACCTGTTGGACAGGTTCACATGTTGGACACGTGTTGGACTCAGATGGACAAGTTCACATGTTGGACACGTGTTGGACAGACTGGTCCAGCTGTGACTCTTTCATTTCTGTTACTACGTTTTGGCTCATTGTCCTTCACGTGCTAAAAATATGATTTTTTGGTATTTTTACAGCTCTGTGATGGATGTTATGCCCTCAGAACGCCGGACGCCACACTTTACGCCCAGATTCTCCGGATGGGGGCGTGATCTCTCTTGAGCCTGCCGCTGGGTGTCTCTTTGGGCACCAGCGCCTCCATGCCGCTGCGGATCCAGCCGATGTACTTGGACACTTGGGTGTAGACGCCGTACTTGCCTTTGCGGGCGCAGCCTTCGCCCCAACTCACGATGCCGGTGATGAAGTAGGTGTCGCGGTACCGCGTGACGTGCGGCCCGCCGCTGTCGCCCTGACAGGCGTCCTTCTCCTCGGTATCGTATCCAGCGCAGAACATGTGGTTGGAGATGCGGAAGTTGCTGGACTCGATGCAGGTGGCTCGGTCGACGTAGGGCATGGAGAGCCGCTGCAGGATGCTGGACGGCTGGCGACCTTCGCCGATACGACCGAAACCGCTGACTAAGCCGTCCGGCTGCCGCATCAACACCTGCAGGAGAAAAGACTTTACCATCGCCATTCACCCTCCGACCTCACGCCTGTTTCACTCTTCTCACCTTTTCAGCAAAGTCGCGCTCGGGCAGGCAGGCCGGCAGGACGAAGCGGCTGAACGTGATTGGCTGTCGCAGTTTGATGAGAGCGATGTCGTTGTGGTAGGTTTCTGACCTGTAGCGCTTGTGGGTGAGGATGGTTTCCACTTGACGGACGACTTCATGATCTTCGATGACCTCTCTGTCAAACTCACCTGGACGCACAACCACAGAGATTACTCACTTCCTGTTTCAGCTGATTTTGTAGCTGGTTTCTGAGGTGTTTATGTCGTACCGAGGATGACGTAGATGTACTTTGACTGGTTGATGCAGTGCGCCGCCGTCAGGACGATGTACTCGCTGAGGATCGTTCCTCCACAGAACCCGATATCATTCTCGTTCACCAGGAGAGCCTTGTGACCCAGTTTTTAATTAAACTTCCAACAATAATAACATAAATCTCACAGATAGAAATTTTTGACTTTTGGGAAAAACTACAGGCTTTTTGACTGATAAGTTGTGAGCCCGTCATGGTACCTGCCAGGGACACTCTCCAGGTGGACACTCCTCTCCGTTGACAATGCGGGTGTTCTTCGCCATTTCCGGGATGATGTGTTCCTCCTGCACCATCTGGTCCGGCTGGATCTCCTGCAGGAGCTGCGTCAGGCTGCTGCTGTTGTTGGGAAATGGAGACTCCAGGAACTCTGTGACTCTGTGTGACTCGTTGGACAAGATGTCCGTCCAGTTCGGCGAGGTCGTGTTCGATTCTGTCATGTTCGGCCGATCGTACATGAAAATCGTGCGGGTGTTGTGGCTGAAGATGGCGCCACATTTGTAAGTTTCTGCAAAAAGTATGTTAAAGGTTAAAGGTCAGGGATATACAGGAAACTACTTGGATTCAATATTATCATGTCTAACTAGCGCCCCCTAGAGGCTGCAGCGTGAGGTCATTACGCATCTCACCATTTGAGTGGCAGGATTTCTCGTCTGATTCCAGGAAGTATCCGTCAGCGCAGGAACAGAAGACGCTTCCTCGGATCACGTGGCAGAAATGTTTGCAGCCGCCGTTCTTGTTCTCACACAATTCAGGAATCACTGCAAAGAAAGAAGCCTCATTTGTCCTGATCACTTCCTGTTCCGAACAAATATCAGTAAATCACTCTGTGTGACTCGTCAGACCTGAACCTGAACCTGAGGACGGCTGTGGGACTTTACCGATTTCACAGTTGAAGCCCTGGTATCCAGACTGGCAGAAGCAGATGTAGCCGCCGATGGCGTCCCGACAGACACCGCCGTGAGCGCAGGGAATCGACTGACACGCGTCGCCATCTGCAGCAAGCAACATAAAAATTAAAAAAAAATCAATCAATCCAAAAATCTCACCTGACATCCAGAGGTTTTCCTGTCAAACTGCCTTCAATGTCAAATATGAAACCTTAAAGGACCAAACCGTAATTTTACAGAGCTCAATAAATATGACACATTATGTTACTAACAACCATTTTCAGAAACATAAAACCATATTTTAGTTGCCAACATGTACTTGAAGAGTTTTACTTTCATGTTTGAGCTTAATATATTCAATTTTCATACATGTAACATTACTGACAATCATTTCCCAAANAAGGTGGGTGTATCACTTGAATATTTGATTTTGAAAGATTAAGAGATTTAGCAAAATATCAGGAAAGCTGAAATACGGTTTTATCCTTTGGGAAATGATTGTCAGTAACATAACATGTATGAAAACTGAATATATTAGGCTCAAACATGCAAAATGAACAGTATGGTCCTTTAAGTTACTTTGATAAAATATTTGGCAGATGTCATGTTTGCTGTGATGATTATTTATCTCAGCACGTTTCAAGTCTCTACACGTTGATTTTTATGTTGTACTGGAATGAATTGAAACCAGAAGCAGTCTGGAACGTAGGAAGAACAATTCTCATATTTATCGCTCCAGTAATATGTTATGGGAGTTAAAATCTATATATTCTTGTAGCAGCTAATATTCCCTGAACATCCTCTCAGCTCTCTGTTATATTTGAATGCCTTACCAACATATTTGGTCCAGAATTCGTTCTGAAAAGAAGGAAACAGAGAAATGTTGAGTTCAAAGTCTGTCAGGATTTCAGACGTTCACAGAGAAGGTTTCTTAAAACCTCAGACTGTTTTTTGTTTTCATGGTAAAAAACTTGTTTGGTGAAGATGGATTTACGGTTTTCTCATCGTTTTCAAAGATCTCTCGCGCCTCCTCCATGTCGCAGCGCTCCTCCACACACTCCCTCTCCATGTTACCCTTCTTCAGCTCCTCCAGGAAGCTGTTGGCACGCCGCCGCCGGGNACTCCCTCTCCATGTTACCCTTCTTCAGCTCCTCCAGGAAGCTGTTGGCACGCCGCCGCCGGGTCAGCACCTGGTTCGCCACCTCCTCGTCCAGGAAGACTGAGGAGAGAACAGGACATGACTTCACTTAACAGTTAAAAAACAATTAACATGAAGTCCTGAGAGTCGTTTAAATATGAAATCAGGAATAACGCCATCTCCAGTCTCAGCAGCTCTATGTTCTCCGTCTCTCCATGCTTCAGCCACACCTGAGCAGCTAAATCAGGTGTGTCAATCAGGAGCTGGTGCCTCCAGATCTTGATTGGTTAAGAGCAGCAGCTTTAGCCAATCAGCAGGGAGAGATGAGAAACAGCAGGATTTAAAGCCATAAATCTGTAATTCTGACATTCATATTAATCATCATCATCATCTTCTTCATGACATACATCACACACACATACATAACAAACAAAACAGGAAATCATCAGCTGTCAATCACCCGCCAATCAAGACAAAGCCACTCCTTCACCCAAAACAAACATTCAAAATGGTGGAGCGTCCTTTTTCCCTTTCACCCTGTTTAACAGCAGTCTTCCCCACTACCCTCCTCATCCTCGTTGAGTTTGCGTGTGTGGCGTGTATGAGCGTACCGTGAGCGGCGGCGTGCTGGAGCAGCAGCAGGCAGAGGGTCACACGCTCAAACACCAACATGGTCACCCGGACGCTCGGCTGAAAAATCTGTGCGTCTGTGTGGAAGTAATGCAGTCTGAATCTGGAGAGAGGAGGGAGGGAGGAAGAGGAGGAAGAGGAGGGGGAGTGAAGAGGGCAATGACCTGTGTGTGAGAGAGAGAGAGATTAAAGAAGCATACAGGTGATTTTTCACGTTTGAGCCCAATAAACACAACCTGCATACATGTTACGTTACTGACAACAATCTCCCAAAACATACTGCTGGAGCTGTAAATATTAGAATTGTTTTTCCTACCTTCCAGACTGATGTCGTGTCAGTTCATTACAGTACAACATAAAAATCCATTTCTACAGACGTGAAACATGCTGAGATAAATAATCCATCACAGAGAACAAACGTTCTTGTTTTGAAGTCAAAGTTACTGAATTTAACTGATCCAACATGGAAGACGATGTACGTCTCCACGGCCTTTACCAACAAATTAACAACAACCATGCCTTTTACAATCATGCAAAATGTTTTTCATCAGATTTGAAGGTGTTTGTATTTGCCTGAACATTTGATTTTTGAAAGGTTAGGAGATTTTAAAAATAACAGGAAAACTAATGTACGGTTTTACATTTTGAAAAAGATTAGTAGTATTATTCATCTTAAAATCACTGGTATGGTCCTTTAAAACCTCTGTAGTCCAACAAACATGACTACAAACGTAAACTATCCATGGTTGATATCTGATATTTATTACATTTATTTTTAGATGTTTGAGAAATTTCATTTTCTGTTTCCAGAACTCATTTTCCATTGTGTGTTTTTATTTTATCAACACTAAACTCTCGTTGTGCCGAGTTTGATACTTGTTTGCTGCATAAAGTCTGTCTCTGTGCCCTTTTACACACACACTCTCACACACTCACACACAACCTCTTACATATGGCGTTTTGTATGATTGATTCTCCTCAGCTGAGCTGCTTCAAGAAACAAAGAGCAGAACTGCCTCATACAGAGTATGTATGTAGTATTTTATATAGTAAAAAGTATACAACACCAGGGAAATTTTCGAGTTTTAAAACTTACAAATTTGCAAGTTTAAAAACTTGAGATAATGCCCCTCGTTTTTTTTTTTTTTTTTTTNTTTTTTTTTTTTTTTTTTTTGTCTTGTATGACCCTAATATGCCGTCATAGAAAACACAGACGATACATGAGGCCGTTAAAGAAATCACGCCATTCTCATCAGCTTCTCCTCAATTTCAGCCAAAAACATGGCTGAAAAAAAGGAAAAGAAAAGAAAAAAAGGCTGACGTCACTTCACAATGACAAAAATTTGTTGGCAGGTTCAAACTCATCACATTTCTCTGTTTCCTTCTTTTCAGAATGAATTCTGGACCAAATATGTTGGAAAGACATTAAAATATAACAGAGAGCTGGGAGGGCGTTTGGGGAATATTCCCAGAAAGTCCCAGGAGAAGACGGCTTTTACAGAGACATTAAAAATTACCTTGTTTTAGCAGGTGAAACATTACATTTTAAAAGATCAGGGGATTTGGCAAAATAACAGGAAAACTAAAGTACAGTTTTATGTTTTGGAAAATGGTTGGCTGTAACACAACACATATATTGGGCTCAAGCATGCAAAACCACCTGTATGGTCCTTTAAACCCTGACGTTTGCAGTACTACATTTTTGTGTGTTTTGTTTGTTTTTAACAAGAAGTTTGACTGACCTGACGGAGAGATAGCGGCTCTCCTCCCTCATACTCGCTGGTACGAGAGGAGAAAGATTCATCTCCAAGTGCTGAGTCACACATAGCCTGGCTGAGAGAGAGAGAGAGAGAGAGAGGACAGATTTACAGTAGTGGAGGATTTGTTCATCTCTGACCTTCAGGTCAGAGGTCAGCTCCCCTGTTTTCTGTTGTATATCTCTAACAGCCAATCGGCTCGTTTGTCCCGGTGGACTCATATCTTACTCTGACTAATATTTACTCTGCAGAATGTCCACCGAGGGACAAGATAGAGCCTGAAACTACCTTTTCCCTGTTCAGACCCACCCATGCTGCCTTCAAGTGCTCTCAAGTTTATGGGACAAATAAGATCCCTGCACACAAATACATAATAACGTAAATATAATGCAAGTATAATAATGTAAGTAATAAGTGTAGTGAGAAAGTCGCACTGATCTTCCTAATGTGACTAAACTTCATGTGACTAGAGTGACTAGGAAGGCCTGGCTAGTACTTTCTGACCCGAGTCACCCTCTGTTTGGTGGGTTTGGATGAAGATATAAAGATATAAACAGATATAAAGTTTTAGAAATAACTCCCTGTAAGATGAACTCATCTCCATATTTCATATTCTGCACATTAAAAACAGGAAAAGTTTCAAACCCTGAGGTGCGTAGTAACGCTCCAAGGAGAAACACTCCAAGTTTATTGATTATTGAGATCCAATAATCAATAAACATAAATAAATGGCTCCTCCAGGCTTCCACAATGCAAATGTATGACGTTGTTAAACATATATTAACATACATAACATGCATTGTTTCATCCCTGTGAAGAGTTTCAATTTATATATTTTCAACATCAAAGCAACTTAAATAAAATATGCTGGAAAGTCCAGGAGTCACAGAAAGTCACGTAGGTCACATGGCAACATATTCAATTGTTATTAAAAAAAAAACAATCAGATTTTTCTTACCTTAAATTGCTGGTTTTGTTGATTCAGCACCACGTTGTTTGCATCAAATGGAAAATTTTCACAAAAATAAAATGATAAAATTAAGCAGCAGCTAATTACTTAAGAATTTTCTATCAGAATGCAGATAATTCCTGAGTTTTACATCTAAAAGTGAACAAAGATAAAGNTTAAGAATTTTCTATCAGAATGCAGATAATTCCTGAGTTTTACATCTAAAAGTGAACAAAGATAAAGATGCTAAAGCTGCTGTTTCCTGCAAATCACAGGATTAGTTTCACCTGCTGAATTCATCAAAAAAACAAAAACCTGACAGGAAGCAGATTTTTTCACACTGTAAATACTATAACTTTAAATTTTGGCAAAAAAAAAAAAAAAAAAAAAAAAAAAAANAAAAAAAAAAAAAAAAAAAAAAAAAAAAAAATCTAGCTACTTTTTGACAGCTGTATATGTTCATAAAAAGTTGTATCTTAAACTACTTTTTCAGTGCAACACAAAATTTTAAGGACAGACGAGTTTTTTTTTTTAAACTAAGATAATAGCTGTGTTTCNAGTGCAACACAAAATTTTAAGGACAGACGAGTTTTTTTTTTTAAACTAAGATAATAGCTGTGTTTCTCCTCAGCGTCTCGCCGTGATTAAAGGTCAGAATCTGAGCTTGTTGCAGGTTCTGCTTCATATTTCTGTGTTTTGATCACAAATGACCACAAATAACCCAAATTAATCAATAAAGTTTATTCAGTTGACCTACTTTTCATCACAGCAACAAAAAAATCATCTTTAAGCAGAAATGAATTTAGAAAGGTTTGATATGATTGATATTCAGACTCTTTGGGTTTTTTCTGCAGAATAAATCAGAATTAGCTTTTTTTTTTTAATGACTGGCTAAAATAATAACAGAAATATTTTTTCCTCACTAGATTCTGGCTTTTATTACACTGGTTTTTGTTCCAGCATGTCAGCCAGTGGTGTTCCTTTCACCACTGGCTTGTCATTGGCTGCAATCGTGGTGGGTGTGGCTTTTGTGGCGGGCAGAGTTTTCATGGTGGCCTCCGCCCAGTCCACAAAGTTGGCCATGTTGGCGTACACCCCATAATATCCAGGGTGAGCACAGCCTCGCCCCCAACCAACCACGCCCATTAGGAAGTGGGTGGAGCCATAGAGCGTGACCAGTGGGCTCCCGTCGTCTCCGCGGCAACCCTGATGGCGTCCCTCCAGGTATCCGGCACACAGCATGTTGTCGGTGAAGTTGAACTGGGTTCTCTGTGAGCACTGGGCGTTCTGGAGGATGGGGACGGACATCCTGCGGAGGAAGGGGGAGAGTGGGGCACCCTGCTGGGTGTTGGGGCTCTCAGCGTTGCCCCCAGTGGTTCTCTTGCCCCAGCCAGACACGGTGTGGTAGCGGACAGGTAAGAGTTCCCGCTCTGCAAAGTCTTTGGCAGGCAGGCAGATGGGGATGGCGTGGCGTCCCAGCGTGACCGGGCGACTCAGGCGCAGCAAGGCGACGTCACTGTCACCTGTCAATGGGACGTAGCCCTCGTGGGCAATCGCCATGGAAATGGGAATCCTCTGTTCTGTGCCTTCATCAGCGTCCAGGTTGTGTTCCCCTGGTAACGGAAAAGAAACAGGAAGCAGCTCAAAATGAGGAAACCTTACAAAATAAACTTTACGAGATGATTAACAGCTCACCTGCCACCACAGTGAGGTTGTGGAGGTTGTTGCCGTGGATACAGTGTGCGGCAGTGATGACCCAGTCAGGACGAACTAGAACGCCGCCACAGTGACTGCTGCCCTGATGCTGAACCAGGACCTGATGCAGCCAAAGCGTTCATGTTACTGCTGCCTTCAGGGCCCTTACGCGCTGCGTCAACTTCAGTTCTGTACCGTAAAATTAAAGACATGTTGGATTGGACGATTTACCTGCCAGGGACACTCCCCTGCTGGACAGTGATTGGCTCCCACCACTCTGGTCTGCACAGTCTGACTGATGTTTACTTCCTGCGGGGCCAGCTGACCACACGGATACTCCACTGCAACACACACACATGCAGTAGTACTATAACCATACTACTGCTACAGCCACGCCGTTTTCTCCTCACCTTGTGCCACGCATTCCCGGCCGTCGTCTCCCAGCATGTATCCGTCAGCGCAGGAACATTTGCGTCTCAGTCCAGAACCGTCGCAGAAATGCTGACAGCCTCCATTTTGGAACAAACACTTCAGAGAATCCTCAAACACTGAGAGAAAATAAAATGCAGCGTGGGTTCCTCATTCCGGAAAGTTTAGGCCGTAAAAATGACTTGAATTATTTTCCACTGGAGTCGCCTGATTATTTTTATGTTTTAACTGTAATTTTTTTACCTGTCTGACAGTATCGTCCCTCGTATCCCTCAGGACACTGACACTGGTAGGAGTTTCCCATGTAGATACACGTCCCGTTGTTCTGACACGGGTTGACCAGGCAGGGGTCATGACCTGCCAAAAATACTCTTCAAATCAGAATTTTATACATACAAAGATGATAAAAGGCTTGCAGATGAAGACAGGAAAAAATTCAGGAAGAGAAAGACAAAAAAAGCAAAGTTCAGCTCACTGATTTACTGCTGATCAATACCGATCAATCACAGGCTTTCAAAATAAAACAAAGAAGATGACTGAACGTTTGAAGTGAATCATCAATAATCTCATGTGTTACATGTTAAGCTCTAAAAGTGATGAATTTTTTGCTCAGCTAATAATGTTACTTGACAAGATAAAAACAAAAAAGCAATAAAATGTAGAATTTTACCTGTAATAAACAAACTGGACACATCTTACATTTATAATCAGAATAAACCTCCAGAAAAAAGTCTAATGTCTCTGAACATATGAGTGTCAGAGGTCATACTCACTTTTGTATGTTTGCCAAAATTGTTTCTGAAAAAAAAGAAAAAGAAATTATGACAAATATTTTACCTGCATGTGTATGCAGTGATTAGTTGAAGTTTGTACCGTCATGTCTTCATCCTCGAAGACCTCTCGCGCCTCCTCGTAGTTGCAGATCTCCTCCACACACTCCCTCTCCAGGTTCCCCTGTTTCAGCTCCTCCAGGAAGCCGCTGTTGGCTCGCCGCCGCCGCTGCAGCAGCACGCCGTGGGCCTCGTCCTTCTGCACAAACACTGACAAACCACAGGCGAGCTGTTACAAATACTTTTACAAACTTCAGCAGGTTATTTGACATAAGTATTTTTTTTGCAGCACAGACCTGCAGCAGCAGCAGCAGCAGCAACACCAGACAGGATCCACAAGGTGCAGCAGCTCCTCAGCAGCATGCTGATTGGCTGATTTGGTGATTTGGAGGTTGGCAGTCTGTGGTCGATGCTCAGACTGTTGTATTTTGCAGCGTATGAAGGTATTTCAGAGGAGGTGGGGCCTGTTTGGGTCACANGTCAATACTCAGACTGTTGTATTTTGCAGCGTATGAAGGTATTTCAGAGGAGGTGGGGCCTGTTTGGGTCACACCCACCACTGACCCTCTGAGTCAACAAGTATCGTCTTCTCCCAGCTTTAGTCAGGTCAGTAAACACACCAGCTGAGATTGGCCTGTTTTCTGTTTTTTAACCTCTTTAACTCCTGATGTTCCTAAATTCTACACATAAACCTTTGTCGTTGATCCAATTTTGATGCTTTAAAGTAAATTTTACTCAGTTTTTGTTGGTTTCTTAATGACTTATACTTTAAATTTAAAGCATTATGTGATTTTTTTCTTATTACATGCAGAACCTAAAGAAGAACATGACAGGTTAAGTACAGGAAAATACACACTCATATGTACACAACATAGCAAAAAGCAAATACTCACACAACCAAGTCAACATCTACACACACACACACACACACACTTTACAAATCAGAAATGAGTTGACATTTCAGGACTGAAGCAGCACAAAATAAAAATAAACTGAGACTGGAACTAAGTTTTAAACCAGATTAAATCAGGATTTATTTTATTCTATTTCTGCAAACTTTAACCTTCAGCTTCTGTCAAACCTGAAAACCTGAAGAAGAAAAGATACCGGCAAGAGAAAACAAAGAGCACCATGTTGAAAATGAAAGAAGAGTCACTGTACAGGAGGTCAAGTGCACTTCTGGAACTCTGGTTGCCTGAAATAACCCCGCCCACTTCTCGACTCCACATGTGTGATAAGCTCCACCCTCCCTAAGCCCTGATAGTCAGGTTGCTAGGCGACGCCTCTGTGTGGTTCGTTGGCTGATCCGCTGTCGCCGTGTGGTTGTGGATCCACTCCAGGTAGTTGGACACTCGGGTGTAGATGCCGTAGTTACCCGGCCGGGCGCAGCCCTTCCCCCAGCTCACGATCCCCAGCAGGAACACCGTTTTCTTGTAGCGGGTCACCAGGGGCCCGCCGCTGTCACCTTTACACGAGTCCTGAAGGCCCTCGATGTATCCGGCACAGAACATGTTTTCGGTGAGCGACACGCCACTCTCCTCCACGCACTGCTGCGTCCGGATGCGCGGCACCTGCAGCCGCCGCAGCAGGGTGGAGGTGGGCCCGTTTTCACTCCGCCTCCCCCAGCCGCTCACCATGTGCATGCTGACTGACCAGAGCTCGAGTTCGGCCAGCGGGCGCGTCGGGAGGCACACCGGGACGGCGTACGGAGTGTAGACGATAGGCGAGGACAGGCGCAGCAGGGCGATGTCGTTGTCAGCGGTGAGCGGCACGTAGTCCTGGTGAGAAATGATCTGCGTGACCTGGATGAGCTGCTCTGTGCCCTCATCCACCTCCGTGTTGTGCTCACCTGACAGACAAAACGCAGGGTTTCAAGGAACAAATGTTTCCCTCGAAATAAGTTTGTGTTTCCTGCGGATTCATACCTGCAACCACCTTCAGGAAGTTGATGTCTACGTCCTCCAAGCAGTGAGACGCTGTGAGGATCCAGCTGGGTTTATAGATGACACCTCCGCAGAACCCTTTCCCCTTATGGACCAGCAAAACCTGCAGACAAACACCAGTTCTTCACAACCTGTCCAATCATTGACATGTTTGTCTCTGGACCAGACGGCTGGACATCCATGCAGTCACACAGCGAGCATCGCTAAAACGTTATCTTTACATTACTGTCAAGCTGAATGTGTCAGAATCTCTGTTTTAGGTTTTGGTGGAATCATGCGTGACGTGTCTGAGCTCTTCATGTTTACCTGCCAGGGACAGTGACCTTTGGGACACTCTGTCCCTCCAACGATTCGAGCTCGAGAGTCAAGCTGCTCCTCTTTGTTGTCCCCCTGCAGGACGGGGACCATACCACATGCTATGGACTCTGCAGCAGACAGGAGTTACTGTACTTACAGTATGCAGATCTGAGGTTCTGCTTTAAATTTTGGCATTTTTGACTCCATCGTAGCGATGAAGGAAAGCTATGCTGACTGTTAAACTGATAAATAACTCCACCTTCTCATTTAGATAACTGGCACATGGAACTGAACATTCTGTAGCATGTTGTTCAGTTTGTTCTCACCTTGTGCCAGGCAGCTCAGGCCATCAGCGTTCAGGAAGTAGCCGTCTGCACACGAGCAGTTTCGTCCTGGTCGTCCCTCGTCTTCAGAGCAGAAATGTTCACAGCCTCCGTTCTGCAGCAGGCAGGTGTCTGAGACGGCTCGGTACTCTGAAAACCAACCATCACTGTCATGTTTTACATTCTGAATACAAACGTGCTGTACTTACAGAGTCCATTTCACCTCACTTTTACGATGTGTGGAACATTAAAGGACCATACCACCATTTTGCATATTTGAGCCTAATATATTCAGTTTTCATACATGTTACGTTACTGACAATCATTTCCCAAAGGATAAAACCGTATTTCAGCTTTCCTGATATTTTGCAAAATCTCTTAATCTTTCAAAATCAAATATTCAAGTGATACACCCACCTTAAAAATCCATGTTTCTCCTGCTAATAGTTACACAGCCTTATGAAGTCACGGTCCTTTAAATTTTTCCATAAACTGAATATATTAGGCTCAACCATGCAAAATTGGTGGTATGGTCCTTTAAAGACTCTCAGACTCTCACTCACTTCACAACCATGAACATTCTTTCAGTGTTTTTTTTTTATGTTATTATTTGATAGCCTCAATCTACAAACTGGTGCTCATAGCCCCGCCTTTNTGTTTTTTTTTTATGTTATTATTTGATAGCCTCAATCTACAAACTGGTGCTCATAGCCCCGCCTTTTTATTCAAGCAGCCAGTCAGAGCGTCCGTTCTGAAATTCGTTTCGTTTGACTTTTTTCTCACCGAGCTCACAGTTGCGTCCGCTGAACTGCGGCAGGCAGAAGCAGGTGTAGGACGAAGCCTGGACGGAGCAGCTGCCGCCGTTCAGACAGGGACTGGATTTACAGCTGTCTGGGACTGCAAGAGGACGGCTGGACAGTTAGCCTCAGTTAGCAGTTAGCACTGATGAACAGATGAGACATGAGTGGCTGCTTACCGCTGTATGTCCTCCAGAACTCATCCTGAAAGCAAAAGATACATGCATGAATGATTAAAAAAACTAAAAATAAATAAATTAATTAAATAAACTAAAAATAAAAAAAATTAAAAAACAATGAACAAGCACAGCTGATATTAGTCATTCACAAAATCAAAAACAGAATTAAATATAAGCATCAATTACATCTGCATGAAGATCTATTCTAATATAATCTCATGATTGAATGCATTCTGATATAATTTAAAGGACCATACCAGTGATTTTGCATGTTTAAGTCCATAAATACTGCCTCCGTCCACGTTACATTACTGACAACCATTTTCCAAAACAGAAAACTGTATTTAAGTTTTCCTGTTATTTTGCCAAATCCTCAAATCTTTTAAAAAAAAGAAATGTTCAGGTGATAAACACATCTTAAAATTCAAGGTTTTGGCTGCAAACACTACATAAATGTTTTGGAAAATGGTTGGTGGTAACATAACATGTATGCGGTACTTATTGAGCTCAAACATGCAAAACCACCGGTATGGTCCTTTAATCCCATCTTCAGTTAAAATGAGTAAAATTGAATTGCTGGGTGTATCTGACCGTGGTCTCCGTGTGTTCGAACACCTCCCTGGCCTCCTCATACGAACATTTCTCCTCCAAACACTCCCGTTCCAGATCTCCTCTCTGCAGCTCCTCCAGCCAGCCCGAGTTAAACCTCCGAGTCCGCACCAGAACGCCGTGGGCTCGCTCCGGAGACAGGAAGACTACAAACAGAGACAACAAAGAGGTCAACCTCCGGGTCCAGACAGGAAGAAGACTGAAAAAGAAGGAGGGAGCTCAGGTCTCTGCTTCTGATTCTCCCTCTGTCCTGTCATCAGGAAGAAAAGAGCTGAAACATCGAATTAAAGTAGTACTTCTACTTTTACTGGAGTACTTGTACTTTGTCGTGTATCTGGATGTTGACTTTCCTCACCTGAAGCCGGCTGGCAGATGCAGAAGCAGAAGACGAAAGCAAAGAAAAGTCTGAGCCACATTGTTGATTTCATCACATGGCGTTGGGTGCTGAGCTGTTTTTTTTTGTGGACCCATGGNCCCCCACCCGCGGCAAAGAAAACTAACTCTGACCCTGCTCTCTCTGCCTTCATTTCATAATGATAAATTTACCACAAAAAAAAACAACTATAGACAGATTTATGTTCACAGGGCTCGATTGATAAATTTTGAGCCTATCATGGAAAGCTCGAACTCACAGACGCTGCAGCTCTCTGTTTTTCCAGTGTAACCTACTTCCAATTTAATAATGCCAAAAAAAACCTTCACAGCTGCTGATATGACATCATCATGTGAGGCTGGCCTCAGTGGGAGGCTCAGAATTTGCCAATCAACCCTCCTATAATAATAAAGATGGCCAATAAAAAGGTAATAAGCTGTATCAGGCGACTGTTCACATGGAATATGAATGATAAAAGGAATATTTAGAGTTTTTATTTAGACTTTTTAATGCAGAGACGAAAAACCTCCAGGATTTACTTTCATTATTTTTTTTAACTAAATTAATTCTAGATTCGTTTTGTTTTAACTCAAACATGCATCAACAGCTACACAAAAAAACCACCTGTAACTTCCTTTTAAATCTCTCTGCAGAGAAAATCATTTGTGGAGAAATGCTGGATCTTCTGACGTTATTTTTACTGATGTTGGGATGCGTGGCGTGTCAGCCTGTGGACATGGTTTGGTTGATCCAGTGCAGGAACATGCTGACTCGGGTGTAGATCCCGTACAGGTTTTGTTGCGCGCAGCCCTTCCCCCAGCTCACCACGCCTGTCAGGAACCAGGTTTTTTTGTAGCGGGTCACCAGCGGGCCTCCGCTGTCGCCCTTGCAGGAGTCCAGGCCGCCGGTCCTCAGGCCGGCGCAGATCATGTTCCTGGTGACGTTCAGATTGCTGTGTCGGCGGCATTCCTGCAGCGGGACTCTCGGCACCTCCAGGCGCTGCAGCAAGGTGCTGGCCGGGCCAAACTGAGACAGTTTGCCCCAACCGCTCACGGTGGAGAGGCGGATGGTCGCCAGTATCCGGCTGAAGGAGCTGTCCAAGGCGGGAAGGCAGATGGGGACCGCAAACAGTCCCAGTTTGATGGGACGGTGCAGCTTCAGTAGAGCCAAGTCGCTGTCATAGCTGGAGGGGTTATAGGACGGGTGGACCAGGACTTTGGAGACCCGGAGTTCCTGCTGGCCTTTCTCCAGCGCAGAGTGGTTAAATTTACCTTCATGGGGACAGATCATCACGTTTCAAGATGCTGCAGCAGAAGATAAAACGTCTCAGAGGGAGAGGAGGAAGAGGAAGAACATAAAGCGTCTTACCCACTGTGATGTGGAACATTTTAGCGTGTTTGTGCCACACGCAGTGAGCTGCAGTGAGGATCCAGTGCGCAGACAGGATGATGCCGCCGCACTGAAACGTCCCCGATTCAGTCAGCAGAGCCTGAGGAGGCGCAGCAGCACGTTAGCACGTTAAAGTGAGGCCAGAGACAGAAAGACTGGCGTGAGTGTGGGGACATACCTGCCATGGACACTGTCCTCTGGGACAGTTATAGCCATTAACAATGCGGGGGAGAAGCTGCATCACAGGCCGACCACAGGGGACGGAAACTAAACCAGAAAACAGCAGACAAAAACCACTTTTACAGGAAAAACCTGAAACATGAGGTAGTGTCCTTGGTTCTCTGCAGGTCATTTGAAGAGTTTGGAATCCAAATGATGTGCAATCAGATTCTTGTTCTGTCCTGGAAAAGCCCTGTGTGACCTCTGACCTTGCGGCAGACAGGAGCTGTTGTCCCTGTCGAGCCTGTAGCCCGGAGCGCAGTAACAGCGATTCGAAAGATCCGGAAAGTCTTTACAGAAGTGTTCGCATCCTCCGTTTCTGTAGATGCATCCGAACGAGGTCCGGATCGCTGCACAGCGAGACGTAAACACAGACAGCATCTTTACTTGTTACCATGACAACATGGTCAGCAACAACCATCAAAAAGCCTGATGACTACCTTGGTCACAGTGTCGTCCGGTTAAACCACGTGGACAGAGGCAGACGAAGGTGCTGCTGCTTTGGACGCAGGTCGCTCTGTTCTTACAGGGAGACGACAGGCAGTGATCCACCGCTGCAGACAGGAAGTAGACTTTAGGAAACTTTTTCCAAACTATTGCATGGATTCTCATGAAATTTGGTTCAGACATTCATGGTCATGCCTCAGACTTTTCATCTAGTGAATGTCTGAACCAAATTTCAGGGGATCATGTAACCTTTGACCTGCAGTCAAAGGTTACATTCTTCTGAGACTCTGGTTCACGACAAAAAATAATAAATATTCACTGAAATTTCATGAACCTCATCTGTACTTGAACACAGTGTATGCAGCGTGCTTCTGTCAGCATGTATTAGCACATGAAGTAGCATTTGAAGTACCTGTGTACGACTTCCAGAAGACTTCCTGAGGAGACAGAGACACAAAGCACAAATTAAAACCAAAAAGCAATTATTTGATGATGAATTTCTGTATGATAAATGTATTTTCTTTCAGGTTCAGGTGATGGACTGACCAGCTGCTGCGGCAGAGGGTAGATCTCCTTAGCCTCCTCATACGAGCACTTCTCCTCCATGCACTCTCGCTCCACATTCCCTCGCCTCAGCTCCTCCAGACCGCCATTTGCCCGACGACTGCGCCGAAGGAAATCGCTGGCTTCAGGTCTGCTGACAAAAACTACCAACACACAAACAACTGAGGAGAACACTGCAGGCCTCAGGCAGAGAGAAGACCTGAGGATGGCAGAACGAGATCCAGATGTTTCCTCCTGAGCATCTTAAGATTGTCCAGATAAGGATCTGGATCCTGTCTACATCCTGAAGATAACTAAATCCTCACAATAATGAGATGCTGATTATGATAAAGAATCCTGAGGAAAATGAAATCCTGATGATAACAAGAACCCCTGAAGATCCTGATATTAAAGGACCATACTGTTCATTTTGCATGTTTGAGCCAAATACATTTATTTTCATACATGTAACGTTACTGACAATCATTTCCCAAAGCATACTACTGGAACGGTGAATTAAAAATATTTTTCTTACCTTCCAGAAACCTTTTTTAGAAGTTATGTAATTTTAGCGTTTAAGCTCAATAAAAAGCGTGGAGTGAATGTATGCCTCCACCGGGGAATATAGTCCCAAAAGAAGACCTGCGTTTATGGAAAAATTTAAAGGACCGTGACTTCATAAGGCTGTGTAACTATTAGCAGGAGAAACATGGATTTTTAAGGTGGGTGTATCACTTGAATATTTGATTTTGAAAGATTAAGAGGTTTAGCAAAATATCAGGAAAGCTGAAATACAGTTTTATCCTTTGGGAAATGATTGACAGTAACATGTATGAAAACTGAATATATTAGGCTCAAACATGCAAAATGAGTGATACGATCCTTTAAGATCCTGACTCAAGATGCTGAAGATAAAAAGATTCTGACAATTCCAACATCCTGAAAGTAATAACTTCCTGAAGAATTATCATCCTGATGATGATATTACATAAAGATATGTTAATGACTTTAGTGATAAAATCCTGATAATACTGATTTAACAAGATGTGAAGCAAATCTTAACTGTCTGTACTGAATTAACATACAGAAAATCTGTTGTTCTGTCATTAGTCTTCATCAGATTAACTAAAACTCATAAATCTGACAAATAAATACCTACAGGAAGATGATGATGATGATGTTAACACAGCAAAAAGACTGACAACCCAGGAGAGAGAGAGATAAAGGACCAAGTCCAAATAAGAGTCAAATCTGGATAAAAAGAAAAGTAGAAGAAAATGCTGAAGAAGAGGAAGAAGACACTTAAAGGCTGACCTCCAGGAAGCCCGATGCATGCTGGGATAGAAACGATGAGGAGTTGTAAGAGGAAGAGTCGCCTTCTTTCTGTGCTGACGGACGCCATTTTTTTTTCTTTCAAGCTGATCGAAGGTCACACACAAAACACACAGAACACACACTCGCTCCACAAAAACAGATACTCCAGAGTACAAAGTAACTGAGTACATGTACTCACAGTACAGCCTGAAGCCTTTACTTTGCTAACTATTAGCAGGAGAAACATGTATTTTTAAGGTGGGTGTACCACTTGAATATTTGATTTTGAAAGATTAAGAGATTTTGCAAAAACATCAGGAAAGCTGAAATATAGTTTTATCCTTTGAGAAATGACTGTCAGTAATGTAACGTATGAAAACTGAATATATTAGGCTCAAACATGCAAAATGGTCCTTTAAGATGTATAAAGTTGTTTTCCTTTGGTCCACTAGGTGGCAGCAGATCTCTGGGTGATTTATTCATTTAAAAGACTGTTTGCTGGATGCAGGTTTATTATCAACAATTTAATAAAACATTTAAAATGTGACAGAAGCTTGAATAAAAAAAAAACAAAAGGTCACACACAAAACATAAATCAACATTAAACTAAGAATTTAAAAAACTTCTCAGGAATGAAACAGGAATTAATACAGTGCTGTGAATTTAACAAACCAAACCACTGATCATCAGGACTAATCATCATCAGTGGATAAACATTTATCAGAATTACAGTATTTAATATATATAAATGATTTCAGTACTCAAATTATTATAAAAATTATAAAGAAACAAAAAAAAAACTGAGGTAAAGCAAAAAAAACAAACAAATTCTGTTGTTACTGAATCTCGACATAAACAGGAAACGTCTTATTATGAATTATCTAGCAAACACATCGACAAGCTGAGATATTTCCGATAATTTGTGTAAAAATCAGTCTCATGTTCGGGGTGTGACGTCTGGCGGAGTTAGCGAACAGGAAGTGGCTGCATTTGGAGGGCGTCGTACGTGTCTCTGGTCGCCGCGCTGAGACCCTGAAAGAGTCAAAGTTCAATATCGGTCGCGTCAATTTTTAATTTTAGGACAAGAGAAATCGCTGCTGTTAGAGGGCGCTAGTCATCAGAAAAAGAGAATATCTCAAAATAGTCTTAGATTGTAATTCTTTGTGTTCAGCGCCCCCTAGTGGTGGAATCAGTTCAAACGCTTCACTTCTGGAAACGTGAGAAAAAAGAGCAAATTAAAAAAGACCAAACGTCTCCACCCTGATGTCATCACTTTCCAAGAATTATACTGAGATTTTTTTTTTTTAAACTGGAATATTTTTATGTTTTATATGACGAATAAAGTGACAGGAAAATGTATCTTCTAATAAAAACGTGTGAGCTCCTCTCACCTGGTACACCTGCTCGTTCTTCCTGTGACGCTGCAGAGACGAACAACCGAAATATTAACACACATTAATAAAAATCTATCTTTACAATTCAAATCCAGTAAATGACTTATATTTTTCATTGTTTCAAACATTAATTTTCTTTATAATTCATACAATTCTTGACACATAATCTACTACTAATAATAACACGCTCACCTCTCTTTTAACAGGAAGCTCTTTATATTCACCATCTGTGCGTTTGTTCAAATCCTATATATTTAAAAAAAAAAATTAGAATATTCACATTATCCATATATACAAATAATGACGTCATTAGAAAACTTTAACAGTTAATAACTGGATATTATCTAAAGGATCCATCACAAAAGAATATTAATTTGTAGATGTATAGTAACGTGAATGTTACCGTGTAGATGTCATCGCCTGTCCTGCGGTTCTGTAAGAGAAAAGACATCAACAAAAATCATCAGAATAAAAATCAAAGGAACAAAAAAACAAATTATATGAAATAAATCTGTGCAAATCTGCACAGAACCAAACAAACTCTGACACTTTATTTGTGCAGGGTGCAAAATACTGATCCATGACATCAGATGGAGAGAAAATGTTGTAAGAGATCCATGACAGCGGCACATGCTGCTGTTTCGCTGATTGATTTTTTTATTTTTATTTTTTCATAATTTAAGTCTTTGAAAGGTCACGTTTCTCTGTAAACTGAGAACTTTGGCATCACAAACATTAAAAAGTAAAAATGCAGCGGTGAGATATTAGACGCACACCGACCCGTCCTCTCTCTGCGTCTCCGATCATGAGGGGGGCGTAGCCTCCAGTGTCCTGACCTCTCAGATCCTACACAAGAAAAAGCTTTATTAGCTGCTTTGTTCGTGAAGATTTCCCGTGATGACAGATGTTTGGTGAGGTTTGATTGTGACTCACGGTGTAGATGCTCTCATCTGCTGCTTTTACTTTGGTTCTGAAGAACTAGAGCATTAAAAAAAAACAAAAGGAAATATTATCAGGACATGAATGCTAATACATCAGAAAAAAAGAAAAGAAAAATAAAAGAAGGATGGCTGGGATTGCAGCAGACTGACCCTCTCCTTGATGAACATGCCGGTGACGATGAGGCCATACAGAGCCAGGAACCCATCCAGGATGTAGCACAGGTGGGCATCGTACAGAGCCATGGCCTCTGCAGGGTCAGAGGTCAGACGTCACACAGAGCACCTCCTTTCCTTCCCTACCACTCTCTTTTCTTCCTGCTTCCTTTCCTAACCTCCTACCTTTGGAAACTTTAGGAACTTTCTGCAGTGGAACATAAAGTGAAGCGATCCGCGGTGCGTTCACTGACTCGCATAAACAGAGCTATTACAAGAATCAGATCATTTCTGGGTTGTGATGGAAACTGTGATGAGTTGATAACAGCTGCAACTTTACTGTGAGTGAAAATGAACTTTGACCTTCACTAGTTTGTACCTGATGAGTCAGATTACAAAAAAAAAGACAGAAATATGTGATTGAATCTTTCCGTTATTGTCATTCATGTGAATTCCTGGAAGGTGCAGTGATGGTGATCATATTTCAGGTTAGCTTGAGTCATTTTAGTTTCTGTTCTTTCATATTGTTGCCATGGAGACAGATGAGGAAAGCAGGACATACTCACATGCTAAAGTCCGACTATTTTAAATGAGGTTTTGTATTTTTTCTGTTTGGGGTAGAGAGAGACAAGCTGATGGTGTACATGAAACCGATTCTGCTGCGTTGATTAGATTAAACGGCCTACCCTGTGACCACACACGCAGCGCTGACTTCCTGTTCTGTTTATGTTGTGTATCTCTGGTTTCATCTGACCCCCCGACTCTCATCCTGTTATTTTTATGCACTTTTTTAAATTGTGCATAAAAAAAAACAACAATTGCAATAACAGAAAATTGGTGAAAAGATTAAATATCAGAAAACAGTTTTTACACGGCTGGAGCATAAAAGTTCATGTGGCAATAAAGACGACGAAGCATCGACGTTACAGCTTCAACTGCAGCAAAAAGACCCAAAACTAACTCTTAAAAATGAGGTAGAGTCCAGAACTCATGTCACATTTCAGTCTCAATCTGGTCGGTGTGTATGTGTGTATGTGTGTATGTGTGTGCGTGTGTGTGGACAGAGGAGACACACTCAGAACCTCCTCAGAGAACCTCTCCTCCTCAAGAACCCCGAGAATCTTCTTCAGGATGCTAAAATCTCCTCAAAAGTCAATACGAGCTTTTCAAAAACACCAAAACCTCCTCAAGGACCTGAAACATTCCAGCAGAGACCTCTAGATTCCTGGAACATTCCTAAAAACCCGCAGAATCTCCTCAAAGACCCTCCAAACCTCCTCAGTGTCTGATCTAATCACAAAGGATGAGGTCATGTCAGCTAGAGGATTATTTTTTCCAGCTTCGTTGGAAGCGTGTCGAGACAAAAAGGAGATTATGTTGGAAATTAAGCACGAGGAGCTTTACGTGCTAGGCTCACTACTTATCAATCAACCCTTGTACTTGTTTATTGTAAACTTTTGGGAGACTTGCACAGTATCTGGTTGGAAACCTGGTTTGCTGTGACAGTTTGTTCCTGAACACCTGAAAGAAAATGTGGGACGCCTCATATCTGCAGAAACACACGTCTGTGCTGCAGCCGCCTTTCTGCTGAATCAAAGAAATGATTCTAATCCAACAAAATATCAACCCACAAACTCAGGAGGAACCCTGAAAAGTGTGGAATTACCCCTAATTCTGAAATAACCCAAGAAAAATGAACTAAATAGAATCACATTTTAGCAGCCGTTTACACCCACCTTAAAAATCCATGTTTCTCCTGCTAATAGTTACACAGCCTTATGAAGTCACGGTCCTTTAAATTTTTCCATAAACGCAGGTCTTCTTTTGGGACTATATTCCCCGGTGGAGGCATACATTCACTCCACGCTTTTTATTGAGCTTAAACACTAAAATTACATAACTTCAAAAAAAACCTGAATACACGTCTTGTTGGTGATGATGGATTACCTATCCCAAGAACGTTTACAGTATCAACAAGTTGATTTTAATAGAGAATGAACTGAAACCAATGGAGGTCTGGAAGGTAGGAAAAACATTGTTAATTCACTGTTCCAGTAGTATGCTTTGGGAAATGATTGTCAGTAACGTTACATGTATGAAAACTGCATATATTAGGCTCAAACATCCAAAATGGCCGGTATGGTCCTTTAACCTGTTACTGATTGATTGAAAGAAAATGGTTTATCATTTATAAATAGGGATAGTACAACGAGAGCAGCCATACTGAAATTATATCAATACTGAATTTGGGGTTGAGAAACCTTCCTCGACTTTCTGAGTAAGAATTCCGAGTTGAGGGGGCGTTTTCTTTGACTTTATATATATTATAATAATATAATAATATATATAATATATTAGGCTCAAACATGCAAAATGGACGGTATGGTCCTTTAAGATTTATTTTAACATTTTCTTTCTGCATGTTCTGAACGGAAAAAATTGCATCGTCCTTAATAAATAAATCCAAGCTTCAAGCTGCAGCCAAAGCTTCATCAGCGCTGCTTTCTGGCTAATTTTACTCTGTTTAGCGTCAGGCTTTAAGCGACGCCACGCTGCTGTCTTTTTTTTTTCTTCTTGTCCACAGCGTCTCGTTCTCTGGGACGTTCTCTGAGCTGTTTTACTTTCTTCTTCATCATTTGATTTTTTTTTCTGACATCTTTGTCTGACTTTCACTCACATATCACCACACGCCTGTGGCGTGTTCATCGTTTAGCTAAACGCATTGAGGAAGTGGGCGGGCTTTATTCTGACACTGCCACCAGATTGGCTAGTTTGTTCCAGTTCTGACACGCTATTGGCTGTTTCAACCGTCATGAACTTCCTGAATTCAAGCACTATTTTCTATAGACTTTATACTGACGTCCTCATTTTTATGTCGAAGATTTTTTTATATCGCGATGCGATTATGATTCGTTTATATTGTCCAGCCCTAGTTAGCAGTTTCATAACGTGTATCTGGGTTGCATTTATTGAGCTCAAACATGTAAAATCACTGGTATGCTCCTTTAAGACCAAAGCTGATGAAGCTCTGAGGAGAGAAAGGGTAAATCTGTAGAAATGAGTTTTTTGGTGAATGTGAGGGTGTCAGGGGATTTCGGGGACGAGGACATCGTGTCTCACACAGCTGTCTTCTGTCTTCTGTCGCCATGGCAACTTCTGTCAAATCATCATCAGATCTAGGTGAAGATGATCTCAGTTTTAGAGATGGTTCAGCTGTAAAACTCAAAGCTGAAAACCACAGAGCTGCTTCCTGGTGGGTGGGGGTNTCACTAATCTGACATGAAACGACATGAGAAAGGACGAGAACACAGTTCAGGGTTACAGGGTTAGGGTTCTACTGTTAGGTTAAACGGTCTCATTTCATGATCTAATATCCTACAAAATTATCCAAATCTCAACAAAAACTCCTTTCTACGTTTAAGTTGATCCTGTAGCAGCAAAGATGTTGAAGTATTTGTAGTGGTGGTAGTATTAGCAGTACTAGTAGTAGCACTTTTAGTGGTAGTAGAAGTACTTTGTAACAGCATGTTTGAATATGTATTTAACAGTAGTCGCACTAACTTCAGTACTAGAAGCAATAGCAGGTTTGAGTACTTCCATCACAAGTTTAAGTACTTGTAGCAGTAGTTTGAGTACTTGCAGCAGTAGTTTAAGTACTTGCAGCAGTAGTTTAAGTACTTGCAGCAGTAGTTTGAGTACTTGTGTTGTTTGAATCTGGTTTGACTTTTGTCATAAGTTTTTTGTTTAGCTGAGTTTTCTTCGTAGTTACACATGAAAAAAAAAAGATGTAAAAACTCACTATTAGTTTCTGTCAGGTTTAAATACTTCCTGCTGGTTTGGTGTGTTTGAAGCAGGTTTAAAAGTAAACATCTGTCGCACATCATGGTTTCTGTTTCATCGCTAAATATCTTATAAAAGTGAAATAATGTCAAAAATAATCACATGGAAAAATATGCAGTTTTAACGAGTCTTGATGCAGTTTTAATTATGCTTAATTCCATCAGATTAAAATGATGCTGACGGGTTTGTTGGTGAGGTCGACATGATGAAAACGTGTCAAAGAAGGTGAATCTTACCTGCCGGCTGAAACACGGAGATGAAGACCAGAAGGCCTGATGTCCACATCTGCTGCCACATCGCCAAACTGGTTTTCCTCCAAACTGGTTTGGTCTCAGCAGTGCTGAAGTCAGACGTCGGAGCCAAACGTGCCTCTCGCTCGCTCTGCGTCTTTCTTTAGTGGAACAGGATGTGGTGACGCTGTCAGGTGACTGACTCACACACACACACACACACACACACACACACACACTCTCTGCGTGTCTCTCTTTCATTCTCATGGAACAAAAAATCAGTTTTCCAGTTTGTTCTTGAGCTTTTTTGATGTTTTTATTCACATTCAGAATCTGACACTGTAAATATCAGCATTTCATCTGCTCATTTGTCTCTTTTTGAGGCCTAATGTTTGATTTCCTACAAATAAATAAATGAAGAATTCTGCCAGCAGTGAGCTTATTTCAGCCTATCTCCAAGACAAATCAAATTGTTTCAGGATTTTTTTTTTTTTTTNGTCTAGAAAAAAAAAAAACATTTTACCGGTTCAAGAAATTCATGCGACTGTCTTCTTGAATCTAGACATTACTATAAATTTAGAAAAAGTATTTGAAATGTATTTAAAATTCCAATGACATATATATATATATATAGATATAAATTATGAATAAAATTGTAAATATGATTGTTGTTTTTTAGGGTTTCATTGTGAGCGTTGCTGCCCTCTTGTGGTGAAACAGATGTACTGCAGCTCCTATTTTATTACAGCAAATGTAATTACACACAAAATAAAGACTTTTACAAACGTTTTAGAGCATAAAAAATAATCACCCACTTTTATTTACTAATTCAAAAACTGCATTTGATCAGAAAAGCTTAAATTTTCTTGATAGAAAAATATGTTCTTCAAGAAAAAGGATGAATACACAGAAGCTGAGAGATAAAGTTTGGAGGCACAGATGATACAATCCTTAAAAACTTATTATTTAGCCATTTAAATTTGTTCTAAATTTAATAGAAAACTAGAAAATGTTTTGGTTATATTTCAGTAAATCTAATATTTTATGAAGAGAAACAAAATCATATTCTTTTCATTCTCATAGATTTTATGAAGTTTTATTGAGGTGTTAGAGTGGCAGTTTACTTCCTCTCATTTATTGCTGAGGATGAAGCTCCAGGTAAAGTTCCATCATCTTTCATGTTGAGTTTATCATTTAAAAGTCAAGAGTGGGATTCAAACCGACAACCTGTTGCTCTGTTGTTTAGATTTGCATCTTCATCACTTCCTACAGGCACCTGCAAAATAAAAGCCTTCCAGTTAAGGCTGTTAATGATCCTCTGGCTCATTTTTACAGCGTGAGATGTTTCTGGCAGTTTGTGTATACAAAAGCTGACTGATAAGTTGTGAGCCCAGCACAAAAAGCTGAGCTCTGGTTTAAACACGGAAACAAAACCTTGTACATACGTGTTAAAATCTGTCAGGAAATGCTGAATGGTGTTTCCAGTGCGGCGAGGCCCGGAAGTATTCCTCAGGACTGACCATCTTCACCCCCCCAAAATAATCCAGCACCCACACCTGCAACACCATGACATCAACTCCTCATCTCAGTGCCAGCAGCAGGAGTTAGAGTACTTCGCAGTAGTTTGAGTACTTGCAGCAGTTAGTTTAAGTACTTGTAGCAGTAGTTTGAATACTTGGAGGAGTAGTTTTAGCAATAGTTTGAGTGCTTGCCAAAGTAGTTTTAGTACTTGCAGCGGTAGTTTGAGTGCTAGTAACAGTAGTTAAGAGTACTTGTAGTATTTGCTGCAGTACCTGTGTGATGTTAAACTTGGCGAAGAACCAGTGATGGGTCGCCGGCCAGTCCATCATCTCTGGGTGTCGAGTGAATAAAGCTTTCTGTGCAAACTCTGCCTCCGAGCCGTTCACCTGCACAGGAAGACGCAAGTGAGCCAGGTGTGTGTGTGTGAGTGTGTGTGTGTGTGTGTGTGTGTGTGCGTGCGTACCTGCAGCACAGAGCCAGACAAGGTGACGTGAGCACAGAGCGGACTCTGAGGGTCGAACCCCTGCTGTCTGCAGTAGTCAGTCTGAGCCAGAGACATGGACAGAGACGCCTGAGAGTTCACCTGGAGACACACACACACACACACACACACACAAATCAACGCTAACACTCTGTGCTGGGCAGCATCACCGTGAGGCGGTAATACTCTTTATATTTCATTAACATAAAAATTACTGGTATGTCAAGAAAAAAAAACACAAACACAAAAACTCAGTTTGGAGGAAAAGTTAAGATCAAGTCATGTATCTTTAATATTCCTTTAACAGCAACATAAAATTAGCATTTTGAGCAGCAGTTGCAGTTATTTTGCGAATTCATTCAGCTGTATTTTCTATGTAACACGCTGAACTCAAAAAAAAAAAAAAATCTACCTCCATCAATCATAAACCAAACGCAAAGAACTTTTAAGGCTTTTTCCAAGCTGCTGCAGATTTCACCACGTTTCTCAGAAACTATGAACCTTTTTCCTGTTTCTGCTGTTTTCTTATCATGACGCTGCAGCTCTGTCATGTGACTGCTCAGTCATGTTCCAAAAAAAACACAGAAAATCTGCTGTGTCATAAACATTCAACTCCACCTCATAAATAAAATCAACAAGTATTAATATTATAAAACTACTGTTAGATATTAGCAATAAAGAGCTTTATATATACTGCTGAATTATTCTGTGATTAAGCTTATTTTGAATTTCTATAGAAACATCTTGCGTCACTACTGAAATATTATAAACATGTACCAGGGCAAAAAAAAAAAAAGTTACTGATATTAGAAATATTCCACTCAGCCTGTAAGTACTTTTATACTTTTACACATAAAATACGGAAAGAGAATGCAAGAGCAATGTCAGCCTCTGCATTTAATAGTATTTTTGGATTCTGCAACCAAAAATAAATACTATTAGAGTATAATAGAAATATCACGACATAATAGTATCTTTACAGTAACTCTGTGTACTTTATATTAGGAGTACTGCAAAAACCTCCAAGTTGCTGCTGGCATAGTATAAAATACTAGGTTTTTTTTTTTTTTTTTNCACACACACCTGCAGGTCCTGCACGGAGATGTCCATGGGGGTCAGGTACATGAAGGGGGTCCCGGTGCTGGAGCCCGGCGGTCCGTCGCTGACCGAGAACAGGTTGGAGAAGGGCTGCCCCGCCACCGGCGTGTGGCTGGATATGGTGGCCATGGAGGCCCAGTCACACTGGTGGGCGATGAAGCGGGCCACCCGGGCGACCTGGTCGTGAGGAGGGATCCGGACCCGGGAGCAGGACGAGGAGGAGGCCCAGAGGAGGCCGAGGAGCAGCGCGCACACAGGCCGGACAGCAGCGCTCATGGTCGGCTTCAGAGCGCGGAGGAAGGCCGGTGAGACCAGGAGCCTGGAGGAAACGAGGAGGAAGTCCGGGGTTCCAAAATAAAAGACGTCAAAACAGGAAGTCCTGACTAAACTCCCGCTTTGTAATTTCAAAATAAAAGCTCCACCTCAACTTTTAAAAAACCTTTATTAATATGATCATATCAGCAGGAAGCATCCTGCTTCATCTGTGAAGTTTCAGCTGCAGAATATGAAGCTGCAGACTTGAACCTCATTTTTAAAGTTTGTGGTAGTGCTACTTAAAAAAAAAACTTATCATCATTACAACATGTTGGGAGAAAAATATATTCTGTATATTTTTTGACGAGATCATTGGGCCTCCATTGAACCGTGACCTTCGACCTCACACACTTCACAAAGGTTCTCGATAGTAATATGCCCCCGACAGCCGTCGCTGCCACAGAGACAGGGCACTTCCTGTTGCTGCTGAAGTGTACTTCCTGTGTCAGAGGAGTAATCCCAGGTCAGCTCGGTGCCGGCCGTGACCGCCCTACAAACACAAACATCACAAAGTAAGACCCCCCTTATCTTGTCCTCCACCTTCCTATTTTACTCCATCTGCCTTTCATCGCTCTCTCTCTTCCTCCTCCTCTCCCTCCCTCTCTCACCTGTTGGTGAAGAAGGCGACGAGTGGAAACCTGGGGTCGTGGGAGTCAGTAAAAACATTCTGGACGAAGAGGTTCGGCTGGCAACTATGCTGTAGGAGACGACAGATTAAATAGGTCAAAGGTCAAAGGTTGTAGGTCATCTGAATGCCTGAAGTGGCGTTTAATGTCTGTTATTTACATTACTGTGAACCAGCACACTGATGTATCTGTTCCACCTACGTTGATGAATCGTCCCACGTTTCCCTCCTTGCTGGCGTCCAGCAGGTAAACGTCCTCCACCGTCGCTGTCCTCTTTGAGCTCCTTTGGACACGAGGTTTCACGTTGGAGCCGTTCATCTCCTGCTCTGAGGACTGCTCAGCTTTGGACACTGAGAAACAGGATTTCAGTGTCCAGGAGTCACACCAATCAAAATGTCTGGGACGCTGTTTTTAACGGGTATGTGTAACGGTATAACTAACGGATGAAGGTGACAGTCGTACCTGGAGAGGACGGCTGTGGATCCAGACCCACCAACACCGTCTGAATCTAAAGCAACAACACATACAACCATGTGTTTACTCATGGAATATTAATGCGGTATCTTTTGAAATATGTTTGCATGATGCTTCAGCAGTGGGCGGGGCTTGAGACAGACCTCATCTCTGTCCAGGGTCATGGAGGCGCACTCTGCGGGTCTCTGGATCACCGGGACGTACAGCGGAGGCAAAACAGCCAGGGACAAAGGTGGGGGCGTTTCCAGCAGCTCGCTCTGCCCCTCCTGGACCGGACGCTCCACCCACTCAGTGACGACCTCCACCTCATCATCCGATGGGAAGTCTGCTCTCGTCAGCTTTGGGGGTGGAGTCTCCACTGGCCTCTCTACTCGCCTGAGGAGCACACCTGGAGACAGGTAAAGCCTCAGACAAACTGCAAACAAATCAGGTCTGAGGACAGACTGGCTGCATCGCTGTACCATCATAAAGACTTCTCACCTGCATACATGCACACAAATGTGCCGCAGTCCAGATCGTCACGGCAACGCACACCCCATCCGCGGTTGTCTGTCTGAAAGACCTGGAGACGGACTCTGATCCCACGCTGGACCAGCCGGTTCTGACAGAGCGCCCGGTCGCAGTCGCACCACGGGCCGCATTCATAAACTCTGAAATATCAATATATCACCTCTTTAGCTAATTAGCCTCATAATGTGTTTTTTTATGTTGTTTTTTATTTACTTGTCATGCTTAACAGTTGTTTTATTGAATACTTTAGTTTTTTTGAGTTTTTACCGTTTAAACCCAGTTTAAATGTTAATTTAACGTTAATTTTACCCTGACGGTACGGGCTCACTCAGCCGGTTGTGGGAGTAGTGGCGCCCCCCTCTGGTCAGGTTGACACAAGCGCAGCGTTCTGCGTCGCTGCAGCTGCCGGTGCAGTCGCAGCAGGTGCTGAACAGCTGCGGGCCGTGGTTCAGGAAGCAGCCATGCGGCCAGCGGTCTTTGCGATAGCGGAAGCTAGCAGGCCGGGCTCCTTCATCTCGGGGGCACAGCTCCACCGGAGTGGGCTCCATTCCCCGGCTCAGGTCCAGCTCTGGACGCCGAGGACCCTCCAGAGGGGGCGGGTCCAACCTCACAGCCGGGTTAAAGCTGAAGAAGTCCATCTGAGGGACAGAGAGTAAAGGTAATACACAAACGCTGCACAAGTCACAGCGTGATGAATCCTGACTAAATCTATTTCATACAATTCATACAACAAACCAGCTGACCTGCAGGACGTCGTAGCTCTCTGTCGCCAACAGGAAACACATCACGTCACGATGGTTACGAAGGCTGAGTCCACAGGGGGCTTTGTAAACCGTGCCCTCTTCCTGCTGGCTGCCTGCCGTCTCCGTCTCACAGTCTCCGCCTCCGGGTGATGACATCAGTTGGGTGTCACTGACCCTCTGGAAGCCGCAGAGCAGTGGGACCTTCAGTGGGTTCTGAGCCCAGAATAGAGGCGTGTACTGAGGCATGCTGGGTAAAGCAGGCAGGCAGGCCTGGAGGATAGAAACAGCTCAGGATCAGCTACAGGAATTTAATCTGCATTCAAAAATAACAACATAAGAAAAGTTTGAGAGTGTGTGTGTGTGTGTGTGTGTTACCGCTGAGCAGGTGTGTGGCTTGTACTGGACAGGAACCAGAGCAGACAGGAGCTCCTCCGCGNGTTACCGCTGAGCAGGTGTGTGGCTTGTACTGGACAGGAACCAGAGCAGACAGGAGCTCCTCCGCGTCAGCCGGAGGCGCTGCAGAACCATGGTCTGGATTTGGGGAGGAAGGGGGACTCTGCTGGGAGAAACCAGCTGGCAGCACTCCCTCTGAAAACACAAATTAACTTAATTAATTAACTAAATTAATTAACTAAAGTAACCCGACAGATACGGGGTCACACATTCTAACTTGTCAAAACTTCTCAATCCCTAAACCCCGTATGAAATCCAACTCATTTACTTAAGTTTACTTAGTTGAAGGACCCAGATGTCAGCCTCTAGTCGTGACTGGATGCTTCACCGAGTGTGTGACGTTTCAGTATGAAGTCATGAGTTACCTGAGCCAATGACCACCTGGACCACGGAGGCATCCACCGTGTCAGCTTCAGGAGACAGAGCAGCATAGTCCAGACAGGACAGCAGCTTCAGACCCTTAACGTACTCTGATTTAAAACAAAACAAAGTTGTCATTTTTCCTGATTTACTCCTGATTACAAGTTCTAACTAAATATGAAGGAATATTCCTGAAAAGGAAGGGAGGAAGGGAGGAAGGGAGGAAGGGAGGAACCTTTGTCTGTGGCAACGTTCCTCTTGAGGACTGTTCTGAGGTGATCCAGATACAGTAAAACATGATCAAAAACATGATCCACGTCCGCCGCGGCCCAGAAAGCTTTGGCCCTCTCTGCAAAAACACAAAAACACCATGATGATGATGATGATGATGATGATCATTTAGGAAATCCACACAAGCTCAACAGTGAAATGTAAATAGACAGATAAATAAATAAACGAACCAGCTACAAACAGCATCAAGTCATCATTCTCAAAAAAAAGTTTGTTTTCCTTACTGATATCTTGTGAAGTTAATGAATCTTCTTCCATTTCCATCAGAGCTAACGTTAGCCTGCTAGCATTCAGCTAGCATAGCAAAAGCAATGCCGTCGCTTTTTGAATTTAGAACTTGTGAAATTTAAACTTATTAAACAGATAAATCAATACAGCGCCGGAATAGTGGGTGGCTTGTTAATGTAGGATTTAAAAAAAAAACAGCTAGATACTAGAGTTTTAAAAAATGAATTATACTTCAATTGACCCGGGTTCTTCTTCTTCGTGTAAGATTTTGGCAGTTTAAAAGCTGCGGGGCGTATTGCTGCCCTCCACAGGACAAGAGAGTCATTACATTTAAAACTGAAATATCACACGCACCGTCCGAAAAACTAGTAATTGTTTTCCTGATGAAGTGATGGTTCTCATACTGGCTAAATAAGCGTTTTAAAGAAAAAAGGAAGAAGCTCCTGGATCTGAGACAGACTTAAACATTTCAATTCTTTCTTCGTTGTATTTCCTACAAGCTAACAGAATATGATGAAAACAATCACATGAGCCATTTTTGATGTTTTCCTGTCGTTTGCAAACCCAGATTCTTCTGGCTGCAGTGTTGTTACCGGTACTTTAACTTGGTCACGGATTTTCTGTCATACATAGAATAATTATTTTAACTGAGGACTGGATTCTCAGTCTCTTTGGTTTTACTACGGATTTAAAATTTTGCATATGGAATTTTAAATTGTCATTGTATTTATTAAAGTGAATGTGTTGTCTTACTTCTGCTATCAGGTGGCAGCAAATGCATGGCCAAAGTCAGACTTTCATTCAATTCTAAATATGTATGTAGCACATCCATATTTATTCTAATACAGATGTTTATGATGTCATCCAGACATCAAATGTCAGTATAATCACAGAATCTGGACTGAATATGAAGGAGGATAATATTTGTTGAGGATTCAGAATGAACCCACTATAAAATGGTTTTGAGTATATAATTTTAGTGAAGAAATGAATTATCAACAAATTGATGTTTAACAAATGTTGTACCATTTAAAATCCCAGAAATAAGCCGATTTATTTTCTCCTGTATGAATGTGGCTGCAAGAAGGAAACGAGTTTGGATGTTAGCAGCTTAACAGGAGAGGAAACCTGAGCTCAGTGTGTGTGTGTGTGTGTGTTTCCTGTTATCAGACACTGACAAGAAAGAACATGACTGGAAACATCAGTTGAAGAAAAACTGTTCTGTTTATTGATTCAGGACATAAATCACATTTGTGTCATATCACAAACGTGATATGACACCTAATATCTAGTTATCAAACATAATTTATTCATTTAGAAAATCTTTTAGTATTTGTATAAATAGTTTCAACTGGAAAATGTTACTTTGCGGTCAACAAACACGTAAGTCACCTTTTCTGTTTTAATTTTCTTTAATCAATAATGTTGTAAAGGTCGATATCAATAATTGAATTCTTATCATTAGAGACTCTGAACCTTTGTTAATTTCTCAGGTTTTGAGCTCAGCCAAAACATATGACCAAATGGTATCAGAGAATAGATTAATATATTAATTGTAATAGTCAGCAGCATTGCAGGAAAACTCTTGATTATCATTCAAACCAGGAAACAAAGGTGATAGAAAAGATAAGAGCTGCTCATGTAGGAATGAAATATTATTTTCGTTCTAACAGTTCGATGTTACAGAACTTTGCAGCTTGATATGAAGAGCTGATGTTGTTGCATGAGTTGGGTTTAATCTTAATATTCTTCGCCCTCTTCCTCTCCTTCATCCCCGATGCTGTCTGTGCCCACCTCCTCGTAATCCTTCTCCAGGGCAGCCATGTCCTCTCTGGCCTCGGAGAACTCCCCCTCCTCCATCCCCTCCCCCACGTACCAGTGCACAAAAGCCCTCTTGGCATACATCAGGTCAAACTTGTGGTCGAGGCGAGCCCAGGCCTCTGCGATGGCGGTGGTGTTGCTCAGCATGCACACGGCCCTCTGCACCTTGGCCAGGTCTCCTCCTGGAACCACGGTGGGCGGCTGGTAGTTGATGCCCACCTTGAAGCCTGTAGGACACCAGTCCACAAACTGGATGGTGCGTTTGGTTTTGATGGTNGATGCCCACCTTGAAGCCTGTAGGACACCAGTCCACAAACTGGATGGTGCGTTTGGTTTTGATGGTGGCGATGGCAGAGTTGACATCTTTGGGGACCACGTCTCCACGGAACAGCAGGCAGCAGGCCATGTACTTACCGTGGCGAGGGTCACATTTCACCATCTGATTGGCCGGCTCGAAGCAGGCGTTGGTAATTTCAGCCACTGATAGCTGCTCGTGATAGGCCTTCTCTGCAGAGATAACTGGGGCGTAGGTGGCCAGAGGGAAGTGGATACGCGGGTAGGGCACCAGGTTCGTCTGGAACTCCGTCAGGTCCACGTTCAAGGCGCCATCGAAGCGCAGAGAGGCGGTGATGGAGGAGACGATCTGTCCAATCAGCCTGTTGAGGTTGGTGTAGGTCGGACGCTCGATGTCCAGGTTCCTGCGGCAGATGTCATATATGGCCTCGTTGTCCACCATGAAGGCGCAGTCGGAGTGTTCCAGGGTGGTGTGGGTGGTGAGGATGGAGTTGTATGGCTCCACTACGGCCGTGGACACCTGAGGAGCCGGGTAGATGGCAAACTCCAACTTGGACTTCTTGCCATAGTCGACAGAGAGACGCTCCATCAGCAGAGAGGTGAAGCCAGAGCCGGTTCCTCCTCCAAAGGAGTGGAAGATGAGGAAACCCTGCAGGCCGGTGCACTGATCCGCCTGAGGAAGACAAGTCATCACGCACAACCCAAACAGCTACACACCACGCAGGTTTAACATATTTGCAGGAAATCTCACCAGCTTCCGAATTCGGTCAAGAACCAGGTCGATGATCTCCTTCCCGATGGTGTAGTGACCACGAGCGTAGTTATTGGCTGCGTCTTCCTTTCCGGTGATCAGCTGCTCAGGGTGGAACAGCTGTCGGTATGTACCTGTGCGCACCTCATCTGTGATCAGAACACACTGATGAGACATTCTACTGTATTCACTTTCATCATGTCTAAATACTTGTGATAATAATTCATGCATCAGAGGATGATCTCACCAATGACCGTGGGCTCCAAGTCCACAAACACGGCTCTGGGAACATGTTTGCCGGCTCCCGTTTCGCTGAAGAAGGTGTTGAAGGAGTCGTCTCCGCCTCCGATGGTTTTGTCGCTCGGCATCTGGCCGTCTGGCTGGATACCGTGCTCCAGGCAGTACAGCTCCCAGCATGCATTGCCTATCTGAGAGCCGGCCTGGCCGACGTGGACGGAGATACACTCACGCTGCGGAGAGATGATGTCAAAAATATGAAAAACACATTCACTTCTTAAAGGACCATGCCACCCATTTTACATGTCTGAGTCTAATATATTCAGTTTTCATACATGTTACGTTACTGACAATCATTTCCCAAAGGATAAAACCGTATTTCAGCTTTCCTGATATTTTGCTAAATCTCTTAATCTTTCAAAATCAAATATTCAAGTGATACACCCACCTTAAAAATCCATGTTTCTCCTGCTAATAGTTACACAGCCTTATGAAGTCACGGTCCTTTAAATTTTTCCATAAACGCAGGTCTTCTTTTGGGACTATATTCCCCGGTGGAGGCATACATTCACTCCACGCTTTTTATTGAGCTTAAACACTAAAATTACATAACTTCTAAAAAAACCTGAATACACGTCTTGTTGGTGATGATGGATTACCTATCCCAAGAACGTTTACAGTATCAACAAGTTGATTTTAATAGAGAATGAACTGAAACCAATGGAGGTCTGGAAGGTAGGAAAAACATTTTTAATTCACTTTTCCAGTAGTATGCTTTGGGAAATGATTGTCAGTAACGTTCCGTGTATGAAAATTGAATATATTAGTCTCAAACATGCAAAACGGTTGGTATGGTCCTTTAAATCTCATCCATTATTCTGTAGATCAGGACACATTTATACCACACGAAAACTAATTATCTTGCTTTTTTCCCCAAGTAGAAATTTTCCCAAAATGGCAATACAGGATGTGACCTCTGTTATACAGCTGATTTTCACAGAGATTAAAGGGAAAAAAGGTGTAAAAGTGTTGCTCACCATGTTTGGATGTGCTGAAGCGGTGTGTGCGGGTCGTCTGTCTGGTGTCTGTGGATCCTGTGTCGGGTTCGAGCAGCAGAGGCTTTTATCCTGCAGCGTCTCCAGGCAACAGCTGCGTGTTGTGGAAACCAGAGAAGCAAACAGCAGCGTCTCCTTCAATGAAAAAAAAAAAAGAGGAAGAGAAAATCCGCTGGTGTGACCCCCCAGCGCATATCGCCGTGGTTACAGGTGTGTAACCAGGATGACTGCATTACCTGTGAAACATGACCCATGATGCTTTGCCTCTGCTTAACACGCACAGGTAACATTCAACCTTCTGCAAGTCCTTTAAGTGATTTTATGTAGTAACATCACAATGTAAAATCAAATTTAGAGTTATTCTGCATTTTTACTTCAGTAAAATTAACAAGTATCAGCAGTAAAACGTCAGAAGTATCCAGAGTAAACTGTGCTCATTGTGAAATAAAACACTTTCAGATGTTAAGAAAGAAATTTACGTCATTGAGCTAAAATATGATACAAGATTTGAACTTGTCAGACAAATTTATCTGACGCTGAAAATTAAACATGAAGCTGCAGTAACTAAATTCAGCATCAGATAAAGGTGGAGCAGTAAAACGTTCAGTATTCCTTCTGAAACGTAAATTAACATCAAAGCTGTGAAGGATTTTCTGCAAAATAACTGGACAAAAGCATCAAAGTACACATGAAAACCTTTAATCGCCAAGCTGTATATTATATACTACAAACATGCATAGCTGCATGTGCCAGTAACATTATTTCATTTTATTCTCATATCTTTTCCCAACAGAAGAAATCCTAAAATCTCCTGGAATCTGAGTTCAAAGCGATCCCTCATCATCATCGATGATGAAGCACAGTGATTTTACTTTGAAAAGCCGTCAAGCTGCTTTGTTTTAGGACCTGAAATGAATTATAGACGTTTGGATTGTTCTAGACTCAGCAAAACATCACAGTAGATGTGAAAAGTAAAAAACATCGCCTGGTTCCCCAAAAAAACAAAGAAGAACATTATTTCGAGCCTCTTAGGTTTTACAGAGGTGCAGGTAAATGAAGAAAGCTGCTAACTGACGTCATCAGCCAATGAAATGATTCCAAATGTTTGGACACGCCCATAAAGCAGGTTTAGTGATTTTTAACAGAAATGAAGATGAACAGCAAAGTGCAGACTGGACGCGCAGCAGAACAGAGCATCTTTGCTGAAATGAAAGCGATGAAACGAGTTCATGAGAGGAAAACACGTAAACCTGACAGATCCTCAGAAACAAAAAGAATCCATTCACACAAATTACTGCAGCAAACATCCTGAAATAATATCACAAATATCTTAAAATATCTCACTCAACATCCCTCAGTCTCGACAAGATGATTATAGAAACTGTTTAAAGGACCATACCCATGCTTTTACTACAAATCCTGCCTCCTTTCCATTTATTTTAGTTTTTAGACTGCCATTTTTTTTTAAGTTTCCAACTTTATCGCTGTTTGCCTTCTTTTTCATCAGGCTCAGAACTTATCAATCAGCCCTGGTAATTTAACCTGAAGTTGTGACCTTTGACTGTGTTTGTTTTCCTCTTTCTTTCATTGAGTTGCCATGGAAATGTCTAACAGTTGTCGTTAGTTCCCACAGCCGCGGTTTCCGATCTCCTCCTTGTAGCGGCTTGTTAGCGTGTTAGCCTTGCGGGTCAGTTTGGATAAAACGGCGTGGAGTCCGTTCAGGTGATAGTGAAACTGTTTCTCCATGTCGTGCTCATCCACCTCAGATCGTGTCACATCCACGCCCACCGTCTCCTTCTGCCGCTCGTCACCCTGCAGCACACCCCACTCGATGTCATTTCGGATGGACTTAAGCAGCATGTAGGAACTGTACATGTCGCTGTCCTGCTGGAAGTAGGCGGAGCCATCGGTGCCGTTCCCAGAGGACCGCAGCGCCTTCGGCTCCTCGTTCTCGTCCAACGGGACATCCCGCAGCAGGCTGGGAACCATCACCGTGTGGTCCATGTTGTTGACGGCGCCGATGAAGCGGTTCATGGTGTTGAAGAGAGAGTTCTTCTGGTTGTAGGAGTCTGTGATCTGCATCATGGTGGCGATCACCAAGCAGACGGAGCGAGTTTCCTCAGCGACGGCGAAGGCCAAACTTAGGCTGCTAATGCTCTTTAGAGGATTATTAGGAGGCCACACCCAGATCCTGGTTCAGGTTTTAACCAGCTCCCAGCCACATTAACACAGCGTTTTCCCCTCAGAGCCTGCAGGAGCTCGCCGGTCTCCACCTGCTGCAGGGAGTTTGNTAACACAGCGTTTTCCCCTCAGAGCCTGCAGGAGCTCGCCGGTCTCCACCTGCTGCAGGGAGTTTGACCCCGAGGGCAAACAGACCTGCAACACAAACAGACCGTCAGCTGCAACGCAACATTCAACTCATCCAGCCAGGAAGCCATGACTTCAGGCAACGCGTGAAAGCATTTGTAACTTTTCTGATGCAGGCTGATCAAACATGAAGCGTTCACCATCAAGCTGTCAAATACAACAACACAAACCGCCGCCTGCAGAACGACCCTTCAGTTCAATCAACACACCAGCGCGGAGCACCATAACCTTCAGAAAGGACAGGTTGTGAGGCCGTTGGATTGGATTGCATAATTACATGTTACGCAGAGCAGAGCTGGTCCACATGTTTGCACAAGTTTGTTAAAGTTGTCTGAAGCGGTGTTTTATGTCTGGGTGTGTGCTGCTGGACTGTGGGTGTGTTGTTGGTTACTTCTGTCCTGTTGTCAGCGTGGGCTGGCTGATTATTATTATTATTATGTCTGATTATTACCAGGGACAGACTGAATTTCAAACAGGAAAATAAAGTCTTTTTGTCAAACTATATCATGTGATAAAAATGGTTATCATAAAACTGACTGACCACTCAGGGTTCTTAGAGTTTCAGCTCAGGATCTTTCAGCCTAAACTATAAAATACATTATTACATATTTTATAACATCACATCTGTCAGCATTAGAGTCTCTCTGAGCCTTCTTCATAATTACTTTTATATAACATAATGTTGCACTCTGTTAACTAATTAGTTCCACATCTGTTTGTATGTGTACATAAAATAATGCATAAAAAGTGAATTAATGAAGCAGGAAGTCCTGAATCTCCACCTGCTAACTTCCGCTATTATCAGCATGCTAACACAGCGAGCATACGGCCAATGATGCATTTCCTCACTGTTAAAGTTATTTATTTACATCCTGGTGTTATGAACAATTATCTCGATGGTCAAAAATAAAAAGAAGACAAAATAAAATAGGATTTGAATTCGGTTAATTGGCGCTAAAATACTTAACAAGCAAAATAGCAGTGAGTGGCTACGGATAAAGATTCATCTGTAGGCGTTCGTCAGGCATCCATTATCGGACACATCCGTTCTTGACAACTCTTGAGAACACAAATAACATGGAAGCCTAAAGCTGTCCGATGATGGAACGTGACACCTGATAAGGGTTTGCTAATTACGCAACATCCGCAATCGGTCACACGGCGAATACAGAAACAGCGGCAGACGGTAACTGAGCGTTTCTGTTTAGTTCATACGGAACGGCTAACGCTAGCTAGCTTTGCACTAACTAAGTTCCATTTTGGCTATATTCCGGTACCGTTTACTCGCCAGCACAAGCAGGTAAACCGGATCTTCCTCCTGTCCGGGCGTGGTGTCCTCACCGGGGCTGTCTGGTGTTCATGTAGCCGGGAACAGCTGACTGTTTGCGGCTTTGTTTGGCAGCAGGAAGGGCGGAGTTAAGATGACAGGAACGCCCACCGAGCGACCGAACCTCCAGCTCAGCCAATCAGAGCGAGGCAAGACCCTGAACGCCTCATCTTCGTGTCAACAAACGCCAAATACGATAAAATCAAATAATAAAATCAAATAAAATACACACTGATTGTTCATGTTTTCCTATTTTATTTTTCATCTTGTTTAACTTTTGATACAGACAGAACATGTTTTACATTTTTAACACATAACTTTATTCACATTTAAAAATAATCATATTCTCATAAAGTTACATCAAACCAAATCTGGATCCACGTAATCATGTGAAATTGTTTTTTTGTGTGTGTGTGTGAAAGCAGCGCAGACGTTTATTCCTCAGGAGGTTCAGTGGTGGAAAACCTGCATTTTTACTTTAGTCAAGTAAACAAGTATTAGAAATAGGTAATCAAGTAAAAAGTTCTCATGATGAAGGATAAATAATATAGTTTAGTTTGCCTATCATGTATCAGAAGGAGTGAGGTGTGTGTGTGTGTGTGTGTGTGTGTGTGTGTGTTCCAGGTTTCTGTAGTGAACATTCTCATCTCTCTTCTGAAAGAAAGAGAATGAAAAAGCACACAGGTTAGAGAAAAACAGGTTACAGATGTACTACAGAAAGGACACGGTCATGTGTGTGTGTGTGTGTGTGAGTGTGTGAGTGTGTGTTACCTGTTAGACCATCTCATACTGGTTTGCGTTGATGAAGCGAGACAGGCAGCAGGCAAAAAACATCCCTATTAACTGAGAGACAGACAGACTTAGTTTAATTCCTGTTATTTTTAAACACCTTTATTCACACAGCAGAACTTCTCTGACAGTGGAAGTCATGGATGAAGCTTTAACATGATAATTACAGCCGTGTTTGACATGTTTTACTGTCTCCCGTGACATAAACCACATGTTGGTATTTAGGCTCATGGACTATTTCTACATGTATTATTGGACATAAAAAGATGAGCCTGAGCTGAATGAGGCGTTTGCTGCCCCCTACAGGTGAACACCTGTAACTACTACAGGTTTATTACTGAAGCTATTTATTTATTATCAATTCGTTATTATTTATTAACTACATTATTTAACATTTTGATCTGATGGTTTATTCTGAATATAGCTTACTTAGTGTTTTACTATTGAAAATACTTTGAATAGAGAATTTTACCTGTAGTATTTGCCCTGTAAGTCAGGTTAAGTGTGTTGTAGTACTGTGTGGTACTCTGAGTATTTGTGGTATTCAGAGTTTACTGAGACCTGAGAGAAGGCGATCCCGAAAGTGACTCCGGCGATGATTCCCATGTTGGTTTCTATGAAGGACGTCACCAACTCATAACAACCCTGCAGGGAGGAGGGACGGACATCCACTCATAAAAACTCGTCACGCTCTCATCCATTCAGGTGTGTGTTTTTACGTCCGTGTGTGTGTGTGTGTGAGACCTGTTTGTGGACTTTGCGTGGAGCCAAGGTGGCGTTCCTCAGGTCGGCTCCGCTGCAGTCAGAGAAACTCACACAGCAGCTGGGAGGAATTCCACTGACAGGAAAATACACACTGCTGAACCAGCTGGTGTAGTTATACACCCCACAGCACTGCAGCTACACACACACAATTAAAGGACCATACCACCCATTTAGCATGTTTGAGTCTAATATATCCAGTTTTCATACATGTTATGTTACTGACGATCATTTCCCAAAGGATAAAACCGTATTTCAGCTTTCCTGATATTTTGCTAAATCTCTTAATCTTTCAAAATCAAATATTCAAGTGATACACCCACCTTAAAAATCCATGTTTCTCCTGCTAATAGTTACACAGCCTTATGAAGTCACGGTCCTTTAAATTTTTCCATAAACGCAGGTCTTCTTTTGGGACTATATTCCCCGGTGGAGGCATACATTCACTCCACGCTTTTTATTGAGCTTAAACACTAAAATTACATAACTTCTAAAAAAACCTGAATACACGTCTTGTTGGTGATGATGGATTACCTATCCCAAGAACGTTTACAGTATCAACAAGTTGATTTTAATAGCAGAATGAACTGAAACCAATGGAGGTCTGGAAGGTAGGAAAAACATTTTTAATTCACCGTTCCAGTAGTATGCTTTGGGAAATGATTGTCAGTAACGTTACATGTGTGAAAATTGAATATATTAGGCTCAAACATGCAAAATGGATGGTATGGTCCTTTAAAGATAATTTATAATACAGTTACAGAGAGAGAGAGAGAGAGAGAGAGAGGTAGAGAGACACTGACTCTGCGTTGGACGCTGTCGACAGCCAGACTCCTGTCATCTCTGCCGTTGTATTTCAGCACCGCATCACTGTATGTGGTGAGGAAGGTCCCTTTAATCTACACACACACACACACACACACACACACACACACACACTCAGTATCTTGTGCACAGCATCAAAGCTGAAAGTCATTTAAAGTGAAAAAGGAACATTCCGCGTGTTCTGACCTCATGTCGAAAGACGAATCCAGAGATTCCAGCGATGAGTTCCACCAGGAAGACCACAGCCAGGAGCACGGCGTACTGTAGGTCACAGAGAGGTCATCTTCAGGTCAGACAGGGGTGACAGACAGGTTAAAGGTCAGGCAGAGGTCATTCAAAGGTCAATCTCACCAATTTGAGCATCCAGGGGCGCCCCCTGCAGGTGGCAAAGCAGCCAAACAGGCCAAAGAGCACGATGGCAGCTCCGGTTCCGGTCAGGATGTACGGAGCATCAGGAGAACGGGAGATCAACGCCATGTACGGCCCCAACATCAGCTTCCACCATAACCCCACCGCCAGCAGGACCACGCCCGTCACCTGCAGAGAGGAGGAGGAGGTTACGCCTCGCTGACGACCATTATCATCATTATCATTTAGTATGTCCCAGTACAGCAGATGAGCTGAGTCGCAGCGTGTGTGTGTGTGTGTGTGTGTGTGTGTGTGTGTGTGTGTGTGTTATGAGCGCTGACTCAGCACCACATGACTGTAATGACTCTGACAGCAAAGTGACAAAGTGACAGACAGATGGGAAGAAAAAAACACGTCAATCTGAGCGCAGACAAACATAAAACAAACACTAAACATACAAACTACACGTTAGACACGCTGTGTGTCACTTTGTAGCGTGTAATAATAATAAATATGTTTTAACATTAAGATATTAACACGCTTGTTTTAGGTCAAAATACTGAAATTTTCCTCCTGCTAAAGGATGTAGACAAGTTTCATCACTTATGATGAAGAATGGAGCGTTACATCACAAGTTTCCCAACCCAACCTAACTAGTAACTAAAGTAACTAGTAACTAAAGTAACTAGTAACTCATACCTACATTGTCAGATCAGTGAGATTCTACTTTTCTCTATTATATTTGCCTCTGAACTGAAATGAGAGAAAACAACAAAGTCTCTAAAATGGAAGTAATGGAGTACTGTGTACGCACAGTACTCGAGTACATTCCACCTCTGTGGTTCTGTGATGAAAATCAGCAGAAAATAAAAACATTTTCCACTTTATTAATATGAAAAAAAATGCAAATAAAACAAATTTTCTCACCCAGAAGATGAAGGAGTAGAGGAGCAGCAGCGTCTTCAGGCAGAAGATCACCGGCTTGGTTTCCATCCTCCTGGGAGCCATAATCCTTCTGAGGGACAACGGNTCTCTCTCTCTCTCTCTCTCTCTCTCTCTCTCTCTCTCTCTCTCTCTCTCTCTCATACTTCACACACTGAGAAAACAATTAACAGGGAGGTGTTCCTTTAAACACTGTGGCACAGGACTGTGAAGATACACCTCCACCCGCTCACCTGACACCCGCCGCCATGCTGGAGACACTCAGCATCACCAGCTGCTTTTATTTAAAGGACCATACCGTCCATTTTATGAATGCTTGAGCCAAATATATTTAGTTTTCATACGTTACGTTACTGACAATAGAACTGTATAAGTTCATTAACCAATAGAATTAGTGATTTATCATGATGCAGTTATTGTAAAAATAAAAATCAATGTTTATGTCATATACTATTTTATTTTATTTCTCTTAATTTAATTTTACATAATTTGCATTTATGTTATTTGTGTTTAATTGTCTTAATTTAATTCTAATTGATTCAATATTAGATTTTATATCTTTGAATTTAATTATTTTAACTTAACTAAATTTTACATACATTTGTAGTATTTGTTTAATTTACTTTGATTTAAATTATATGTAACTCAATATTTTACTTTATTTTAATATATTTCTCTAAATTTAATTTAATTTAATTTTGGACAGTTGTAATTTACTTGAATGAAATTTGATTTAACTAATTATTTTATTTTATTTTGTTTTATTTGACAGACATCGGGAAGTTACCTGGTATGGAGATCAGTTAAGTGTCATTATCAGACACTCTACATTTGACTAAGTTTCTATGGCGCCACCTAGTGGACATTTGGTGGTATTACATGCATCGAGGCATAATTACACATACTAAAGCATTGTATTGCTGTTACCTGGTGTGGAGACTAGTGAAGTCAGTTAGTATAACTATGTTTTTAACAAAAATTTGACATAATGTTTATTAACCAATAGAATCAGCATCAGTAATTTATCGTGCCGCAGTTATTGTAAAAATAAAAATCAATATTTATGTCATATACTATTTTATTTTATTTCTCTTAATTTAATTTTAGTTTGCATTTGTTATTTGTGTTTAATTCATTTAACTATTATCTTAAATATTATCAAGATAAAGTTTGTTTTGTCCTGAAATAAATTAAAATAATAAAAAATAATAATAAATAAACCCACAGGGATTCAAGTTAAATTTTTTTACCGTAATGTAGCGGGTCATTTTTCAGTGTACGTCCTGTACGGCGTCAAGTTAGCCAAAATTAGCACAGTACAGGAAGTGGAGTGGCCATTTTACCTTCAAAATAATAGCTTACAAATTCTGCATTATACTGGCATTCTGTGCTGCCATCTGGTGGACATTTGCTGGTATTACATGCATCCATCCATCCATCCATCCATTTTCTAAAACCGTTTGTCGTGTCATTATCACTCTGCATTAGACTAAGTTTCTATGGCGCCACCTGGTGGACAATTGGTGGTATTACATGCATCGAGGCATAATTACATACTTATAGCATTGTATTGCTGTTACCTGATACGGAGACCAGTTCAGCATCATTTGTCAGAAACTCTGGACACTCTGCATTAGACTGACATTCTATGGCGCCATCTGGTGGACTTTGGTGGTATTACATGCATCAAGACATACTTTCATGTTGTAAAGCATTGTGTTGCTGTTTCCATACTGTTTATGCATTAAAATAAATTGTCCAAGTACATTTATTTTCCACATGAGGAAATATATGCATGCAGAATTTAAAGTGTTAATTCTAAAGCTAAAACTCCATTTAAAGATGCTGGTAAAACTTTTATTTCATTCACAAAGTGCAGCAATTTGGTATCGACATAACAGTGAAAACGAACATTAAATTTAAATAGTGACTGAACTTATAAGTGCAACGTAACTATTAACATTCTGATTAGCATATGGTTGATTAGCATATGGTTGATTACAGTTTCAATAGTTCATATTGGCAGTATAACGTTGGCTACTTTGCTGCTAACAGTATGATATGTTTGCCCTAGAAAATAATTAATCATTATTAAATATATTTAAAAAATTTAAAATATCTTTGTAGAACTGATTTGTATGACAATGTTCGAATTTCTCTTAAGTTTTGCGTCTCTCTCTCCCTCCCTACACCTGGACAGACCAGGGTGTGAAGGAGCCCGGTTCCACAGGAGGAACCTGCAAAACAAAAGGAGGCGACATTAACATGACATCAAAATATGCTTCAATAACTTCTTCTCTGGGCATCAAACATCTTATTTCATTTGTTATCTTGATGACATTATGGAAAAAAAAGGTGAAATTAGAAAATATATTCCTTTAAAAAAAAAATTGGACAGTTCAAGTGCCTTTTTTATCGTTCAAGAAGCGATAGTTTAAGCTTAAATTAAACACAAACTGGCTTAATAATAATCTAATATCGTGATGTCATCACCTGTTTTCATGGGTTTAACCTTTGAACCTTTCCTCACAAATTGTGCAACTCTTTCATCTGACAAACCTAATGATAATAACTTTAATTCTAAGGTAGCTTTATATAAGGGCTGACTGATAAGTAGTGAGCCCAGCATGGCTGTTTTTAAAAATCCCTTTATAAAATCCTCCACAGCTGATATGACGTCATCGCCTGAGGCTACGCAGGGTTTTTTTTTCTTCGTATTTGGGAAGCGGTGAAAGTCTGAGGGGCAAATCAGGTGAGCGGTGTGGCTGCTGGACGAGTTTAAAGCACAATCAGACTGTTTCCAGCTGCCATTCAAGTCATTCAGGGGGGCAACGTTTGATACTCAGAGCAGAGACTTTCTATAAAGGATTTTTTTTTTTTTTTTTTTTTTAGAGTTTTTACAGTCTAAAAGCCCAAATTCCACCATGTTCTCCAAAGATTTACTCTGTTTTGATGATAAGGTGTCTGACAAACACACGCAGAGTTCATTACCAGCCTGGTGAAGCGGTCGCTGCAGGCGTTGCGGATCCTCTCAGCGGAGGCGGGGCTGTCCAGTCTGAAGGGTCCTCTGAGGCCTGACTCCGCCCGGGCGGCACTGACGGCGTCTTTGATGGCAAAGAAAATGGACGATGCCAGGAAGAGAGGAGGCTCGCCCACCGCCTGCAGACAGATTTTTGATTTTACACAAAAAAAAGATCATCGTTACACACGTGAACAGTGTGTTTTCTGCTGGATTTGATGCCATCCTGTGGGACTGACAGCCATGTTTTTGTGGTTCTGAGCATCACAAACCTTGGAGGCAAAGATGGCTTTGTGGTTGGGAGCGTCGCGGAGCAGAGAGACGCTCAGCTGGCTGGGAATGTCGCCGAAGCCCGGGATCTTATAGGAACCTGGACCTCGGGTGAGCAGGACTCCCTGCGGAGAGTAATGAAGCTCCTCCAGGGTGAAGAGACCCAGACCCTGCATGAACGCCCCCTCAACCTGCACAGACGGACAGACGGATTCATTGATTATTGATTGAATGGCATACTGATTGAGCCATTCAGTAACTCGCTGATAGACTGACCTGTCCGATATCTATGGCCGGGTTGAGACTGTGGCCAACGTCCATCACGATGGTGGTGCTCAGGTTCTACGACAGACGAATAGAATAGAATAGATCATGGCATCAATTTCATGACATTTCGTGTGAAATTTCTTTTTATAGATATATACCTGTATATTTCTGATTTTACCTCTGTAGTAAAAACAAAAACTATTTCTGTTGGAGGTAAAATTTTCGTCCGTACATAAAGAAAGTGACCTTGTGCGCTCCGGTCAGACAGTCGACCTCCACCTCTGAACAGGCCACGCCATAGCTGAAGTAGTGAAATGCTCGGCCTGAGTTTGTCTCGAAGTCGTAACCCAGATCCGGAGTCCTGACAAAAAAAAAGAAAAAAAGAAAAAAAAGAACAGGACAAGAAGAAACATTCACTTCATTTCCTGCTGAGAAGTCGAGCAGCGACGCACTCAGAATACTCAGAATACTCACCTGTAGAATCCATTTGCACACAGATTGACTCTGTCAAAGTACGCTGCCTTCACCTGATACATACACACACACACACACACACACACACACACAGATCAGTACAAAAGAAACCAATAACGATAATCTATACTCCAAATCTGCACATAATTATCTGCTGGTACTACCTTCTATTACTAATAATCCAACTTCTACTTTGAGTACTTCTACTACACACAGTACTGCTTACCCAGTCTTCCCATGGTCCTTTGGGGTTCTTGGTCCTGTAAGGCTCCAGGCGCTTCACCAGGACCTCACACGCATTCTGCACACAGAACAACCTTATTTAACCTAATGTGTTGAAAAGTGTGTGTACGTGTGTGTGTGTATGTATAGATAGATTAGATTAATAGGTAGATAGATGGATGGATGGATGGGTGTGTGTGTGTGTGTGTGTGTGTGTGTGTGGGCCCTGCCTGCACAGCAGCTCCGTTCAGGTCTGACGAGGCGGAGGCGGCGGTGGGGCTGGTGTTTGGTACCGTGTTGGTGCTGGTCTCTGAGATGTGGATCTTATTACAGGAGACATCAAGAACTCTGCTGGCAATCTGAACACACACACACACACACACACACACACACACACAGATAAAGCTTTTCTGAGTGTAGAGGTGACAAATGAACTCATGACATTAGACTTTAGGTTCCTGTACCTGGACCATCTTGGTGTGGAGTCCCTGTCCCATCTCAGTCCCGCCGTGGGTCAACAACACCGAGCCGTCTGTGTAGATATGAACCAGAGCTCCAGCCTGGACACACACACACACACACACACACACACACACACACACACACACACACCATAACAACAAAACTTTTTCTCTGTGGGTTTAAAGGAAAAGTTTTAGTCTGGTTCATGATCAGACCTGGTTGAGGAAGACAGCGGTGAAGCTGATGCCAAACTTGGTGGGGACGATGGCGAGGCCTCTCTTCGTCCACCGGTTCTGTCTGACGACACACACACACACACACACACACAGTTCTCCATTTTTACCTGCTGCAGAGTCTGGTGACGTTGTTTGTTTTTTACCTGTTGAACTGGGCGACGGCGGTTCGGCGTTCCTGGTATCCGGAGCGGGATAAGCACTTGTCCCAGCAGCGGTCCAGGGTGAAGTTACTCAGGATCTGGTTGTAGGGTGTCACGTCACCCTGCACATACAGGTTCATCCGGCGGACCTGGAGACGGAGGGAGACGCTGAATTTATCAGGTTATTTATCAGATAAACCATCATTTTAATTTGGAAACGGATGATATTTAATCTGCATCACGTTCATATCTGCACGGCTGTCATACGTAGTTTCCTTTAGAATCTAATCTAACATTTGACATTTTCATCGCCAGCTGAAAAGCAGGACACATACTTGTAGTTTGTTTGTATGTGTGACCTCTGACCTCGTCGGCCGGTTTGCCCAGACCCTGAGCCACGTCGTTGACCCAGTTCTCAGCGACCATCATGCCTTGCGGCCCTCCGAAGCCCCTGAAGGCCGTGTTAGACGGCAGGTTCGTGCGGCAGAGGACGCCGCAGCCACGGATGTTCGCCACGCTGTACGAATTGTCCATGTGGAACAGAGCACGCTCCATGACCTCAACACACACACACACACACACACACACACACACACACACACACACACACAGGAAGTGACATCAGCTGGTGAAGGGATTTACTCAGCAATCAGGTAACAAATGGAACTTCTCCGCAGATAAGTACTGAGGGTTTAGTAGTACAGGTACTCACTGCCAGAGAGAGGTCCAAGGAGTTACCAGCGTTACTGTAGTACGTCACATCCAGAGCCACGACCCTCCCGCTGCTCAGAAACCCAACCTGAGGACCAGGACAAGAAACCACGAGTTAAAACTACTACGGCTACAAGTAAAACTCATGGTACTGCTATCTATTTATCCATTTATCTCTGTTACTGCAAATAATACTGCTGTTGTAAAAAAGTAGGCCAGTTATTTTCCATGTTTGAGCCCAATAAATGTGACTCCATACAAGATGGTCAGTTTGGTTTGGTTTACCTTCTGACTCTGTAACTGTTTCACCATTTCAAGCTCCGCCTCCTTCAAGTCCCAAAATCTCCATATATTTATATCAGAACAGGTCAAAAAAACTAAAACTCTGCCCGGTTTTTGTCCTGTGAGCCTGTAGGAAATCATAATTCCTGGATGGATGGAAACTTCTAGCAACCACTAATGAATCCTGAACTGAAACCAATGGCAGTGAACGTACCGTGGATGTGGGTTGCATATATTGGGTTCAAACATGCATAATCACCGGTATGGTCCTTTAACGTTACTTTCTCCTGTCCAGCAGGGGACGACCTGTACCTTGTATTTTGCATAGAATGGATGTCTTCCTCCAGTTATCAACATGTCCTCATCCCTGTCCAACATACACCTGACAGGCCTCTTCAGCCTGTCAATCACACACACACACACACACACACACACACACACACACACACACACGCTTTAAAATAAAGTTACCAGTAAACTCGGCGAGGACAGGATACATTCACATTCTCGTATGCTGTATGAGTGTGTTTATTTGTTTACTTGTTTGCTGCCACGGCAACCACAGTAGACAGCAGGGTGGAGCGACTCTCCTTCCCACCAAACCCTCCACCCATCCTCTTCACCCTGACCACAATACGGTTCGCAGGGACACCCAACGCCTTCGCTACCAAAGCCTGAGAGAGAGGAGGAATATATATTACTGTTATATACCTTTGTTAGGCAGCATACTGTGTACTGTACTCTGTGTACTGTAGTACTTTGTATGTAGTACTTGTGTTTTGGAAGCAGACTGAGTAGAAACAAAGAGCTCCATCTCTCCATCTTCTATTCTGGGAACAGCCAGAGTGGCGTTTGTCTCCAGGTAGAAATGTTCCTGACCACCTATATGCATCTCACCTGACAGACAGGCAGACAGGTAGAGATACAGAGAGGCAGGCAGGAAACAGACAAGCTAATCAATACCGAATCAATACAATCAGGAGTGCTAGCTAACATTAGCACAGTCTTACCTTCTAAAATGTGGTCAGCCTGCTTAAACCCCGCCTCCAGGTCTCCTTTCTGTATGGTTCTGATTGGCTGATAGAAGGACTGGGCGGCGATGGCTTCCTGTCATTCAAACAATAATAATTTCTGAGCTTCCAGTGTCATTTCTGCACAGGAAGTTTACAGGAAGGTTTTTTTTTTTNTTTTTTTTTTTTTTTTTTTAACAGGAAGTTTGTGGAGACGCACAACTGAGCCTGAGGTACTGCTAGCATGGATGCTAGGCGAGAATTAGCCCTGCAGGGTTTGGGTTTATCATGTGACTCTAATGGTTTCCACATACTCAGCGGTAAACTTAATGACACACACACAGTCAGACCTGGATGGTGATGATGGGCTGCAGCTCCTCGTACTGGATCCTGACGGCCTTGGCGGCTCTCTGAGCGTTAAGCTGAGTGTCAGCGACCACTGCACCAATAATATGACCCACGCATGTGACCTGAGCATGAAAAAAAGCAGAAACACACTGAAAGAATCTGATTGTGACACATAACAGCATCAAACACACACACACACACACACACACACACACCTCGCCATCTGCTAGGACGGTCTCGTCATATACAGCCGGTCCGGTGGCGTTGCTGCCAGGAATATCGTCAGCGAACACGCAGCACGCAACACCAGGCATACGCGCTGCTGCTGATGCATCTATGGAGCTAAAACACACACACATCATGAGGTTCAACAAGTGTGTGCGTGCGTGCTGCACAGGTGTATAGTAGGTGCGTGTGTGTGTTATGTCTTACATGATACGTGCGTGCGCCTTGCTGCTGGTGACCAGCGCCAGGTAGAGCTCGTTTTCATACAGCGGCATGTCGTCACAGTACACCGCCTCGCCCGTCGCCTGCTTCAGCGCGGACAGGTGCATCATGGGACGGNTGTCGTCACAGTACACCGCCTCGCCCGTCGCCTGCTTCAGCGCGGACAGGTGCATCATGGGACGGCCCACCACATCATCCTGGCTCCGCCCCTCTGGTACAGCCTAAGTGAGACATTGGGCATGACACACTGATTGTTTGTGTGTGTGTGTGTGTGTGTGTTGTACCTGGTAGATTTGAACACTGCAGGGCTTCTCTGGATGGTAAATCTCTGTAGCACTCAGACAGTCTGAGCTGACTTCCTCCACACACACGTCCTGACAAAAAGACAGAAGTTTCATCCTGCTGGCAGCACTGCAGGAAATGCAATGATGTCACCAAAAAATGTTTGGCTAAAAACTAAAAAGTGCAAATTTTCACCTGTTTGGCGAGTTTCTGCTGGACTGTCAGATAGAACTTGTAGAAGAGGCTGAGGGTCAAAGTTCGCCGATATGTCACCATGCCACCGGGCGCAGAGGGGTGAAGAGTCATCTCCTCAGCCAATGACGAACAAGCATCCTGCAGGAGCTCCTCCCCCCACTGCCTGGATGACAACAGAGCAGGTTAAATCCTCTTTCCTTCCTTCCTTCCTTCCTTCCTTCCTTCCTTCCTTCCTATATGTTACCTTCCCAGCAGCATGTTTGCCGTTCTTTTAGCCAGCACCGTGGTTGCCGCCATTCCGCCGTAGCTCAGCCTGAGATCCTCCACCATATTTGTCCCAGGAACAAAGGTGACGCTCATTGCTGCGGTGACGATGCTGATGTCATCCTCACGACGGGGCGACTGTTTGAAGGCGGAGAAAAACTGAGCCTGAGGAGAGGAAGACAGAAACGGTTTGCTAAAATAAAAAGATTAAAAAAAAAAAATCATTAAATCCTGAAAATGATTCAGACTGGATCTGATATGGACCAGATACCAAAAAAACTTCACATAAAAGACAGAGGTTGCTCAGGTGACTGAGGGGGGTTGCTAAGGTGTAACGAGGGAGTATCAGTGGTTGCTAAGGAAATGCTTTATGCACCTTCTTGCTGTAAGGAATTTCTACGGAAAGCAGAATCTCCTGCGGTCGCAGAATCGTTTTCCTGTAACCTGTGAAAAAGCTGTCGTCCATCTGAACCACACGACTGCCATCTGAGAGAGAGAGAGAGAGAGAGAGAGAGAGAGAGACATGGTAGTGTATTTTGTATTTTTGGATCAGTTGCTGGTTTTTCTGTGAATGTCTGAAGCTGTTTTTCACAGAGTTTTATTCTTTACACATTTTTTTCCTGTTGCTCAGTGACGCTGCAGCTTAAAGATAAACTCTGATCAAAGGTTGAACAAAGAGCACCTGAACGCCTCATGTAATGGGGAAAAACATACTGTTTGTGTGTGTGTGTGTGTGTGTGTGTGTGTGAGACCTCTGTCCATCAGTGTGAGTCTGCAGCCTGCTGNGTGTGTGTGTGTGTGTGTGTGTGTGTGTGAGACCTCTGTCCATCAGTGTGAGTCTGCAGCCTGCTGCCATAAACACAGGGTTGAGGTCAGATATTGGACTTGCTGTCATGATGTTTCCTCCAACAGCCTGAAACACAACAACACATTCATTTATAACACACACTGCATGTGTGTGTGTGTGTGAGAGTATGTGTGTAGCTCACCGCCACATTGCGTATCTGCTGTCCTGCAAACCATCGCAGCTGTTCAAGAACAGCGAGGAAGACTTCGGTCTGATAAGGAGGAAGAGTTTGTACTGCCTGCCTCAACACTGCCCCCATCTGGCTGAGTGTGCACGCAGCACCAAACACAATGCCTGAAAACACACACACACACACACACCATCAGCGTTTGAACAGTTGCAGCAGCAGCAGCATAACAGCAGCACTACTGACCATTCTCAGTGTGTTCTACAGAGCTGAGTTCTGGGATGAAGGTCGGAGCGAGGATGACTGGGTACAGCATGTTCTTAAACTTCACCTCAATACCTACACACAAACACACACACAGAATGAGACAGTAAATGAATGTGTTGTGTGTGTGTGAGAGAGAGAGAGAGAGAGAGAGAGAGAGACGCACCAACTTCCGTGTTTCCCACCACCACTCGAGCATCCGGATGTTTCCATTTCAGATGCAGAAAGTCTTCCAGACTGTTCGGCTGCCACCAAACAACCCTGTCACCATGGAAACACAGGGAACATGACCCCTGACCTTTGGTGAGAGACTGGGGGCATGGAAGGAAGGAAGGAAAGAAAGAAGGAAGAAAGGAAGGAAGGAGGTAAAGGATGGAAGGGAGAAATCAAAAAGAAAGAGAGGAATGAATAAATATGAAAACTTCATGTGTGTAAGTTTTATTGCGTGTGCGTGTGTTTTTGTGTTTCTTACAATGAGCTCAGGAGGGAAGATGACTTCCTGTGTGGGGTCAAGTGGTGCAAAGTCTGTGGCATCAAAGAGAGATGTGGCTTCCTGCACACACACACACACACACACACACACATCATGAAGAATTTCCACGTGACTGTCTTGCTGGATGTGACTGATTTTTTGCCAGTCAGACGCGGATCTGAAGCATCTTGAAATCTGATCGATATCAGCTTTCAAAACTCGATTCATTTGTTTTTAGCCACATTAGCATCAGATGCTACAGGCAATCAGTAAAAAAGCTCAACAACGATTGGATGGATTTCTGATTATGATCCCGGAGGATGAACCCAGATGACTTTGGTGTCTTCTGACTTTTCATCTAGCAGCTCAGATTTTACACTTCAGTTCACGACAAGATACTTTAAAAAATAATGACCATAAGCCTCAACTTTAATGCTAATGTGCTACATGCTAACATTCCTCACTGTTACACTGACAGTGAGGAAGACTGTCATGCCTACATTCAAACAGACAGACACAAAGACAGACAGACAGGCAGGCAGACAGACACAAAGACAGACAGACAGAAAGACAGGCAGACACAAAGACAGACAGACGGAAAGACAGACAGACACAAAGACAGACAGACAGACAGACACAAAGACAGACAGACAGAAAGACAGAAAGACAGGCAGACAGACAGACACAAAGACAGACAGACAGGCAGGCAGACAGACACAAAGACAGACAGACGGAAAGACAGACAGACACAAAGACAGACAGACGGAAAGACAGACAGACACAAAGACAGACAGACAGAAAGACAGGCAGACACAAAGACAGACAGACAGACAGACAGGCAGACACAAAGACAGACAGACACAAAGACAGACAGACAGAAAGACAGGCAGACACAAAGACAGACAGACAGAAAGACAGGTAGACACAAAGACAGACAGACAGACAGACAGGCAGACACAAAGACAGACAGACGGAAAGACAGACAGACACAAAGACAGACAGACAGAAAGACAGGTAGACACAAAGACAGACAGACAGACAGACAGGCAGACACAAAGACAGACAGACAGAAAGACAGACAGACACAAAGACAGACAGAAAGAAAGACAGACAGACACAAAGACAGACAGACACAAAGACAGACAGACGGAAAGACAGACAGACACAAAGACAGACAGACGGAAAGACAGACAGACACAAAGACAGACAGACAGAAAGACAGACAGACACAAAGACAGACAGACGGAAAGACAGGCAGACACAAAGACAGACAGACAGACAGACAGGCAGACACAAAGACAGACAGAAAGACAGACAGACAGACACAAAGACAGACAGAAAGACAGACAGACAGACAGACAGACAGAAAGACAGGCAGACAGAAAGACAGACAGACAGACAGACAGACAGACAGAAAGACAGGCAGACACAAAGACAGACAGACAGACAGACAGACAGAAAGACAGACAGGTTTCTCACATCATTGTCTTCCTCTGAGATTTCTTTCGCTGCGTTCCCATTGGTCAGACAGCAGCTGTTCTCCCGCCCTCTGCCACCACAGCAACCCCCCTCCTGCAAGAAAAAACTTAGCGAGTGTGTGTGTGTGTGTGTGTGTTTGTGTGTACGCATGTGTGTAGTGTGAGTCTCACTGCTGTAAAGGTCTTATATCCCTCCAGAATTGGTCTGTATCCGGTGCAACGACACAGGTTTCCTAAAAAAAAAAAAAAAANAAAAAAAAAAAAAAAAACAATCAATATAACTAAAACTTCAACTTAAGTTATTAAATTAGATTTAATTGTTCTGACTTCATGACTTTAATGTGATCTAACTTCAGAGGCTCAGTGACTCATGATTCATGATGAAACAATCGTCGGCTGTACCTTGGAAGGCTTCCTCCATGTCGGCCATGTTGGGCGTGGGGTTGTTTCTCAGGAGGGCGTACATGGACATGACGATGCCCGGAGTACAGAAACCGCACTGAGAGCCGTGAGCCTTCGCTATACGCTCCTGTTCAACACACGCAAAAACCCATTTATAATCAACCTGAGGAAAGATTCCATCCCATAATTACCATTTAAATCCTTTTATACTTTTCCAAAATCTGTTACAAACCAAATTCTATTAAATTTATAGTACCGTCAAACCGAACCTGCAAAAATTATTAAAAGCTGATAAAATCTGTTAAAGTCTGCCAGAAAAAAATCCACAAAAACCCTTTAAAGAATCTTACATAAATATTTAAAATGTCTTAACTAAATCTTAATAAATATGGTTACAAATTCATCAAAACCTTTATGAAAACAACTGACATTTCTTTAAATTTGTGAAAATGTTTTAACATCTATTAAAACCAAAATAGACTGAACCTCCATAAGGTTTAATTAAAAGCCATTAGAACTTGTTAAACCTTTTATGACAATTCACAACGAATTAAACACATTTTAAAATCTGTTAAAATCAAACCCTTTCAAACAAAACATAATCTTCAATAAAACTTTGAAATCTGTTTACAGCTGATACTAGACACTTCAAAATGTGCAGTGCTTTACCTGTTTAAATCTGTTATGCAATAAAATAATTTAGAAAAAATATTAAATGCTGTTAAAAAAAAAAAAACAACTTAAAATCCTTTAAAACCTGCAACTAACACAACAAGTGTTTGATCTATATGTGTGTGTGTGTGTGTGTGTGTGTGTGTGTGTGTGTGTATGTGTGTGTGCTTCACCTGTACAGGGTGTAGTTTGTGTGCCACACTCCCAATGCCCTCCACAGTCGTCACGGCAACCAGGTGGAGGGAGCAGAGAGGAGCCAGACATGCGTTTACTGCGTAATGACTGGCCAGGTGTAAAGGTTAAAGGTCAAACTAAACATTTTCTTTAAAAAGATGCAGTCTGTATCCAGATGTAAACTAAAGAGCAGATTCAAAGCTGTCGTCAGCAGTATGTCCAAAATGACATGTAACTTAGGAATACTGAGCAGAGCGCAGAGAGACTCAGGAGTCACGCATTGATCCGTTCAGTATTGATTATTTATCAGCTATGGATTCAGTTTCTCATGAAAGGCTTCTGTTGTCAGATGAGAGCACATGACTGAGAATGACACTGACTTTGGTATGACTTTGGTATGTAACATACACACACACGCATGCACAGACACACACACATGCATACGCAGACACGGTGGATACAGAAGTTGTTGTGTGTGTGTCTGGTACTTGGACAGCATGACAGTACAGGCTCCACATCCACCTTCTGCACAGCCCAGTTTTGTTCCTGTAAGACCCACTAACACACACACACACACACACACACATGCATATGTGTGAACAGCAAGATGTCCTGACATGAGGAAATACTTCACGCATGATGTGGAGAAATGTCAATAATTTCTCAGTCAGGACACCAAAGTACATGATGCCTGAGAAAACAGACTGTCCTGTGTTTGCAGTCAGTTTATGTAAAAGTTAAAGGACCATTCCAGTAATCTTGCATGTTTGAGCAAAATGAAACGGCATATTTGCTGTCCCTGATAGAGGTAGAATAGAAATTTTATTTTGCCAAATCCCCAAATCTTTCTGAATCAAATGTTCAGGTAATACAAATACCTTAAAATTCCGTGTTTTGCCTGCTAACACATACACGAATATAGAGAATATACAGAATAGAAGGCACAATGTTTTTTACTGGAATGAACTGAAAACAATGACAGTCTGGAAAGTAGGAAAAACAATTCTAATATGTACTGATGTTTTGGGAAATGGTTTTCAGGAATGTAACATGTAAGGTCATCACCCTCAGCCAATCAGAAACAAGTACTGTCTGTTGCAGTACAGTGCAGTAAAACGTGTACCTGTAGCCCTTTATCAACAACAACACAGGATTTGGAATGTCGCTTTGCTCGTTTTGCTTGTTTTGAGACTTTTGATTTAATCCCATGAAAGACATGAATACAAACATGCTAATTCGATGATGAGTCAAAATGCAAAACGAAGAAGCTTCAGGTAGTCAAAAAGACTCATGAGAGCGTGTGAGGGAATCAGCTGCGTTTAGGTGCTGTTTGCCTCAGTGGATAATCTGGACTTTGTTTCTCTATAAAGAACGAGGCCTTTCCCGGCTTCCTCGTACCCTGATCTGACACAGCTCATTAATCATTACTTTAGTCCTGCTGCGTTCCCTCTCACGACCGAAACACTGGAGGTCAGAGCAGTGAACCAACGGAGGAATCAATCATCAACCACCATGACCCCAACAGAATCCCATGGGTCCATGAACGCAACATGATGGCACACGGTACGCAAGATGTTACGACACCACGACTGAATCTTCCTATAGCAGGATTTTCACACTTAAACATGAACTCAATGATGAAATGATTTGAAAGATTAAAGGATGAGTTCTAAATTTTGCTTTTTTTTTTCACATGACCTGAATGCAGCATAAGGGAAGATAACACAATATATATTTTTAAAAGTCTTAGAAAAACTTTAAAACATTGACACAAAATTGAAATGAAACACAATCCCCAACTAAACACACACAACCAACCAATCAGCATCGAGCCACGATGATGATATTTCTATTATTATTATCTGTTATTAATCAGGAAATTCTTGCATTTTGCGCTTGTCCGCCCTGCAGAATCTGACAATTTTACGAAAAAAAGAGATGTCAGACTTCAAGTTTGACACATGAATCTGAGAGATATTGTTTATAAAAACATAAAAAAATAAGATTTAGATTTATGTGTGTGTGTGCCTACATTTCCTCCTCAAGTACATCAGCAGGGTCATTTCAGGATCTGCACTCCTCTCAACAATCTGTAGAAGAATTAAAAAAATAAATAAATAAATAAAAATCAAAGTTTGGGTTGAAAATGAAAATTTCTAACGATCACTGTGACACTGAAACATGATTTAAAAAAAATAAATAAATAAAAATAAAAAACAGGTGTGTGCTTTTGACAAAAACTGCACCAAAAGAAAAGAAACCTGCTGTTGTAACGTGCTATAACAGTAAAGATCCATGACTGAGGAGCAGATGGATGGAAAGGGTTCAGATTAACGAGCAGCTAAAACGAGTTTTAGCAATCCTACAGAATCCCAATTTAAGCAGAATGTGATCAATAATTATTTACCTTCTTCCCGTTCACAAAGAAGATAAGTTCGTCTGATCCAGATCTGGATCTGGACTGGGTGTCGGTGTGGGTCCCATTCAGCTCCTTCGTGTCCCTCGTTCTCTCTGTCTCCATGTTGTCTCTATGCTCCAGGATCAAATCTGGAAAGCTAATCAGTAGGCAAGCTCTCTCTCTCACTCTTTCCTTTTCTACACACACATAAAACACACACTTCTCTAAGTCTGTCTTTCACACAGTCTTTTCTCTTTCTCCATACACACACTTACTTCTCTGCGTCTTTGTTGCACACTCATAAAGTCTTCTCTCTCTCTTTTTATGCACATACACACACACACACACACGCACAAACTTCCTTCTCTGTGTGTCTCTCTTTTGCACACTCATAGTCTTCTCTCTCTCTCTGTTATCTGTTATCCCATTGGCTAACATTCTCACATTGGCTAACATTCTCACACACATACACACACACACACACACACACACACACACGCACAAACTTCCTTCTCTGTGTCTCTCTTTTGCACACTCATAAAGTCTTCTCTCTCTCTCTGTTATGTTATCCCATTGGCTAACATTCTCACACACATACACAAACACACACACACACGCACAAACTTCCTTCTCTGTGTCTCTCTTTTGCACACTCATAAAGTCTTCTCTCTCTCTCTGTTATCTGACTGTTATCCCATTGGCTAACATTCTCACACACACACACACTTTCTGAGTGACCTCTGACACTGTGGCCCCCGAATGTCACAGCGCTCACACACATTTGCTGTTTATTCACTGTTCAACCTGAGCCTGGAGGTCAGAGGTCAGCCAGCCTGCTTCCTGTGTCAGATGATGCTCAGATGAATCTGCGCTTGACGTCAGAATCTCTCTGATGGTTTGATTTCTTCAAATGAGACAGTTTATTTTATGCGCTGTGATGTCGATGTAAATAGGAAATCTTTAGTGAGGTGTTCAGGGACCAAAATGGAGTTGTGGTTACTTCAAGGACAGTTTAAGACATATTCAATGATTGACAACTTCTGAGCAGAATCTCAGTAGAATCGCCTTGGAAAACAATTGATAGTTACGCAACAGGCTGTATTGGGCTCAAACATGCAGAACCACCGGTATCAGACCCGGTGTTATGGGCAGGCATTCGGGGGCATTGCCTGCCCCAGATGAAACAGGCAGTTTAAAAAAAAAAAAAAAAAANAAGTAATTATGCTAATTATCATAGCAGCACAACACAGAGGTGTCCTCACTACAAAACACCTTTAATGCTTTCTAAATACATGACTCCCATCACATCCGCTGTGCAGAGTGATGACCGGGACTTAATTAGTTATTATCTGACTCACCTGTTTTCTATGTTCTGGGTTGGAGTATCTGGTTGCTGTGTCTTCGTAACGAGTCCAACAAGGGAACAAAGAGGGCTCCACCCAGACGTCGTTACAGACTCTGTGGCCTGGTTGTTCTTTTTCCAACCAATAATCGTCATCGCCATAACGACGCCTCAGACTCTGGTAACATCTGTTTATTTCTTATGATTTCAACTATGTAATTCTATAATGCCGTCTTGTCCGACCATTGTAAACGCAGAATAACAGCTTTTGTCTGTATTTTCATGCAGGTTATACAGTATCTATGGGTGCAGTTTATACAGGAGTTTGCAGCCTATAACGTTGTAAATTTTCTTGGGTTAGGGTAATACATTATGCATGTCATAGCCTACTTGGGGAATTATGAGTAATTAAAAAGAATTTAAACTAAGCAAACAAACAGGCTGCAAAACGTGTCAAATTTACACCTGTCACAACGTGAATTTATGGCTACTCATCAATAAAGTTTGGTGGCGCGAGAAATCAAGATGGATTCACATCATCCAGTAATGATGACTTGGTGCTGATGCTTTTGACAGAAAAAAAGAGAAAGCGCTTGTGAACAGTGTGTGGAGGTGTGTGTCAGGTCACATTAATATCTGAGCCAGTTGGCTGTAGGTACACAGGCTGTGTGTCAAGGCGCACACGCCGGGCGGGCGCACGGACTGTGAGCAGATGAACAGGTGAAATACATCCCTGCCGAGATTTGCATCCCCAAGATGAAGGAATGAAATCGCTTTAACAGCTCACATTTGGGGCTGTTTTGATGTGAGATGTGACAGGGTGAGTTTGGTGCATGTGAGCCTCCTCAGGGCTGAGAAAGGAGGGGATATATTATTCAGCAGAAATAACAACAAAATAAGAGTGGACTATAATCGATGCTGCCCATATACCTACTATTATATTGCCACTAAGAAGTGCCATAATCACTGTTTGGTAAAAGATTTTCAAAGGAATAAATATTGTCTTAGATTACATGATCCGTTGTCCGGGAGTGGGGATGCAATTCTCGGCAGGGATGCGGTTTGAGGCACAACAAAGATGCACGCCAAGTTCAACATGAAACGTTATGTTGGCTAGGCGAAATCGACCTTGGAGCGAATAAAATAAATACCGAGTTTTCGCGATTCCCTCCCCCCCAACAATCCAATCTGACCCTGATGCCCGCCCATAAACATCAAATGCCCTGCCAATTATTTTGCTCTGCTGCCGGGACTGACCGGTATACTCCTTTACACCTGTGAGTTACAGCTCTCTATTTCTGGCTCAGCATTTATTAGCCAACCCTAACCCTGACCTTTGCCCTCTGCTTTCGTGACCCATTTTCTGCTGATTCGCCTAAAGTTCTGTTTTAGGCTGCTAATGACAAGCGAACGCTGGAGTCGTGTGATCCCTTTTACATCAGGAAAACAGATTCCAATCACTTTGACTCGCCTTTGGAAAATCTCCCTGCAGCAACATTCAGGTTCCTACAAATATCCCAGTTTGGATATAATGGGTTCTTAACGCCACATTCTGCCTCCTCTGTCTCTATCAGAGGTACTCAAATACATATCTTAAAGGGTCTGCGCTATCAATCTGTGCTGTAAACTCTCAATTACCCCAACGCCGTGTCATGGAGATGACGGGATGCTGAATGTGATTGGACCAAACCAAAGCAGATAGTGGAGCAGTCAGACATTCGGTTTTGTGGTTTTTGACTCACTCATTTGTTTTTTTGACTCGTTGAATCGCAGCAATGTCCTGCAGATAATACAAATATAAATATGAAAAGTATAATTTGCACAGACTGGAGACAGTTGTGGTTCAGTCTGGATCCAGACCGGAGTCCAGACTTTGAGGATGACTGGTCTATATGGTGAAAATTGTCTGCATGTTGACATTTCTTTTCATTGTAGATGGGTATTGGTGGTGTTGATGTGTATGTGTGTGTGTGTGTGTATGAGAGAGAGATTCTTTTGATTATCTCTGTATTTTCATCTCCCCAACCTTTCTCTTCAAAGTGGCATAAAAGCCACTCGTTATGGCCAACGATCAAAGAGCAACAACCAAAGCTCAGAGTCTCTGCTGTTTCTGCTCCTTTAAACAATAAAACAGCAGAGACCTTTAAAACTCATGGATGCTCTTGATGAACATGGCATAACTTCAGGTGGTTGACTTGGGACATCTTTGCTTTGTCTTGGTTTTAATGAAACATGGCACTGCCTTTTTTTCTGTCTGTATATATAGTTGTGGTATATGCCAAGACTGGCATAGCCGTTTTTTATATACAGTATATGCAATTTAATCTATCAACAGACAGACAATATTTAGTGCATAGGTGTGCACTGGCACTGCCTTTAAAATTACATAATTGATCCTGTCAAAAGGATCTTAGCATATTCAGGAATCTGTGCTGGCCTCCAGGCATAAAAAATAAACATTCTGTCCACATTTTGGAGTCCCTGTTGGTGGGATGAAACACATCTGCAGCAGGAAATGTCATCCTTGATGGTTTTGTTGGCAGTAGGAGTGTCAGACTGGGCTCATATGGTAGTTTTTCATTTAAAGAGAGAGTTGGGAGTTTTCCTCAGTTCAGTCTGAGTTTTCTTGGAGCCATCATGAACCCAGGAAACTCAGGTACTGCAGGAAACCATCTGCAGGCCGAATTTTAGGTCCTGGACTGAAGTTTCAGGCTCCCAAAAACTTCCTGTTCTCCAAACCAGGACTTTCCAGTGGCCAAGGAACTGTTGAGGTAGAGCTTTGAGGACTTCGTTTTGCTGACAGAATAGTACGCTTAACAAAGCAAAAATAAAATCAGAGTAAAAACAAAAACTAACGTTAGCCAAAGCTGATGTTAGCTTATTAACTTAACTTGTTAACTTTATTTAACCGCTCAAACACAGAGCTGCACAGAAGACAATGTATGTCCTCACCAGGAAACATAGTATAGAAGAATTGATATAAAGATAAAGGTGTGAATCACTCTTAAATTGCTTATTAAAAGTAGATGTTATANAGAAGAATTGATATAAAGATAAAGGTGTGAATCACTCTTAAATTGCTTATTAAAAGTAGATGTTATAATATTCGCTCTGTAAACCTCGAGAAATGTGCTGTTAATTGTGCTTACCTTTGACCTGTTAAAATCTGTAATTACTTGGTAATTCTTCCTGTCTCACTCCTGTGGGAAATAATAGTGGGAAAAAAGGTCAGACTTATAAGATCATTATTACGATCAACAGCAAACAGGGAACGTAACAACCGGCGTTACTCACAGCGCATTCCGTTAGCCGGTTCCGTTTGTCATAGCAACAGCGGAGAAGCCCCGGTGTTAGCTTGTCCTCATCACCTGTCTGCTGCTGAATTTTCATATCAGGTGGTCGGTCCAAGCTCCTTAATCCTCTTCTTTTCTTCCAGTGAAAGCCTTGAAAAACGCTGTTTCTGTGAAAAAAGCACCGAATTTACTTTTCCCGCGGTTCCACTTGAAGCTGCCATCTCTCGAAAACGCAAACTTGCTAGCTAGCTACCGAAGGAGANCCCGCGGTTCCACTTGAAGCTGCCATCTCTCGAAAACGCAAACTTGCTAGCTAGCTACCGAAGGAGAAAAAGGACGGACGTCCGCGCAAAAAAGACTAAAAACTATACGAATTCGCTGTCAATAAAAGTGGGAGGAGAAAGATCTGAAGAGACCAATCAAAGAGCAGCCTCAGGTCACCTGCTTAACAAAACTTACACACTCAGGTGGCGGCGCCCCGCACCCAGGAAGTATAGAAATTAAACAAGTACATTTTTAATCCTGAGAGGCACTTACAAGCGCGATGTAGGAGTACACAATTATTTATTTTATAATTATTTCGCATTATGTAATTAATTTATGCTTAATTGATATTTACATGTTTAAGTAGACTTTCTTTTCTAGATATTTGGACCAGCGTCCTCATTAACGAGTCCGGAAAATACTTCCGGGTAAGATGAGAAATACCTCCAGATAAAGACAATCCTATTGGTTGTTTCTGGTGAATGTCAAGGGCTTTCCGGCATTCTGACGTTTCTGCTGACTGGTTGAGGATTTAAAGTATTTTCCTACTAATGCCTAAAAAAAAAAAAAAAAANCAAAAAAAAAAAAAAAAAAATTAGCAAGTTAATGTCTGGACTAAAATGAGGATATAAAAGTTTGATGCAAAAATTTACACAATTTTAACCGATTTAAATGGTTTATTGGCTATTTTGAGGTTTAAAAATTCAGTGTGATATTTTCCATTTCTTCATGTTTTCATGAAAACTTCATAAACTCACTCAGTGTGTCCTTTTAACTCTGAGGTCAAAACACAACTTTACAGCCTTGTAGCCTCTCTGCGGCTACGCAACAGTCAAGCTGACGTCACTAACACAGCAAAACAGGATTCAGTGTTTTCAAAATAAGACGAACTTCCCCTTTAACAAAGTCAGCTTTTCAGAATAAGATTCTTTCCCTTTTTTTTTTTTTTTNCTTTTTTTTTTTTTTTCTTTTTGCAAGAACATGTCGCCATCTTGTGGCTGAAACCATGAAGAACATGCATACATTTTTTAACATTCAATTAAGATAGTTTCTTCTCTGAACTCAATAAAGATCTTTGTTACGCCCGGCCTAAGCATAACACAAATGAGACCCTCCTTCTACTCAACTCCTAAGATAACTGTGAAGTTTTATTCACATGCAATTTATTCTTTGAATTACAAACATCAGGGTGGGCATGGCCAAAACAACAAAAAAAAATAGTCTACCTCTTCAGCAGCCCTACCTATACCAAATAATAGAAACCAAAATACATTCTCAATAACTAAACTGACTACTAGAAGAAAAACAGGAGAAAACTGCAGAAAAGAAAATGGCTTCCCACCCCTACAGAATTTCAGCAGTATCAATTTACAACTATTACATATTTACAATAATCCACATCAGCCATAGTGGCTACCATAAAGCTGACCACAGAATCACACAAACACAGAGTACTAACAGGCTGGGAGCTGAGGAAGGAAGGAGTCAGGCAGGCAGATAGCTGGAGTTTAAATACTCTGCAGTCTGCTCTCCTCCAATCGTGTAAAAATAGAAAAGTATAATAACATACTCATGCTGTGTTTACAGTACGAAACATTTTCACCGACGCGGCAAAAAGACGGCAAACAAGTTTCTTATTGGTCAATGTGCCAAAAAAACAAAAACATTCATCATCATCGTGTAAACAAATTTGCACAGGTGGCGTCACTGTGAGACATGGGAGTGCACAGGAAGACACGAAAGAGAGGAAACGGCTGTTTTATTCCTTTAAAGGACCATACCAACCGTTTTGCATGTTTGAGCCTAATATATTCAGTTTTCATACATGAAACATTACTGACAATCATTTCCCAAAGCATACTACTGGAACGGTGAATTAAAAATGTTTTTCCTACCTTCCAGACCTCCATTGGTTTCAGTTCATTCTGCTATTAAAATCAACTTGTTGATACTGTAAACGTTCTTGGGATAGGTAATCCATCATCACCAACAAGACGTGTATTCAGGTTTTTTTAGAAGTTATGTAATTTTAGTGTTTAAGCTCAATAAAAAGCGTGGAGTGAATGTATGCCTCCACCGGGGAATATAGTCCCAAAAGAAGACCTGCGTTTATGGAAAAATTTAAAGGACCGTGACTTCATAAGGCTGTGTAACTATTAGCAGGAGAAACATGGATTTTTAAGGTGGGTGTATCACTTGAATATTTGATTTTGAAAGATTAAGAGATTTAGCAAAATATCAGGAAAGCTGAAATACGGTTTTATCCTTTGAGAAATGATTGTCAGTAACGTAACATGTATGAAAATTGAATATATTAGTCTCAAACGTGCAAAATGTGGTATGGTCCTTTAAATTGTGATTATGAATGATTTCTCCTAAACTAGTAGAAGAAGAAACTGAGTGAGTAGAGGGGATTTATGGTTTGACTCCCAAACCTCACAGTAAATCTGCCTCCTTCTGGCTTTTGTTCGTTTTGGCACCTCTGATGCCGTCGCTGCAGGATGATGATGTCATCAGTAGAGGACTGAGTTTCGAGTTTGGCCACATGCAAACAACCTTCTTAATGTTTAACACTTTAGTTTGATAGGAACACATTGGATTTCTATAGATCTGGCAAAAGAGTTTAGAAATTGGCGAGACCAGGGTGGGAGGTGTTAGCACTAGCCACCATATGCTAACGGTCATACTCGAATTATTATTTACAAACTTTCTGTGTTCTAATTCTAAATTTAAATTTTCTCTGGAAACAAGTAAAAATGTGATGAAACCAACATGACTGGACTTTTTTTTATAGTTTTGCTTTGATCTCAAAATTCTGCCAAAAATGTCAAAATTCTGACCTTAATTTCAAAATTCTGACTTTAGTTTTGGAATTTCATCCTAAAAAAAAAGTCAGAACATTAAAAACACAAAAAAAATGTAATTTAATGCTAAGATCAAGAACTGGTGAACATTAAGATTCGTGAGTATGAGCTTAAAACGTGGAGACACACAGACAGACACACACACACAAATGTGTTTTACTCCACAAAACGTCAGGAGGTTTAAACCGTGTGTGAATAAAATATTTAAATGATGAGATTAATTTCAGAATTCTGAGGAGAAAATCTGAACTTAATCTACAAAGTCTGACATTATCATCAGAATTATGACCCTGTTTTGAAAAATTTTTTTTTGAAAAAGTTTTTTTTCAGTTCTGACTTTAAAAAATGAGAATTTTGAAATGAATGAATTTTTTTCTCCACATGGCTCCTCTTCCTCTTGCTGTGGGAAAAAAGCTTGAATTGGAGGTTAAAGTGGTTTTAAAGTTGCCAGCCGGCTGTTACTTGATGTTCTTTAGTAGTGAGGTGCGGGCGTTCACCACAGCCTTGAATGCGTCCTCGCTGCCCGGGGCCACGCATTTATCTGGATGCAGCAACANCGTTCACCACAGCCTTGAATGCGTCCTCGCTGCCCGGGGCCACGCATTTATCTGGATGCAGCAACACCGCAAGCTTCCTGTACGCCTTGTTGACCTCCTCCCTAGAATGAGGACATGGGAACCAATGTTATGCTCAGACCTCATTTAGAGTATTGATCTGATGACCTTTGACCCTGCCCATGTACTCACCGAGTGGCGCCGGGTTTGACGCCCAGCATGTCCCAGGAGTCCTTGCTGTTGCGGATGCGCCGGATGGTGTCGGCCTGCTCCTTGGTGAAGCCGACGCTGACCTCTGACATGGGACGCTTTCCACCGTTCTCACACATGTCGGTGATGGATGAGAAGAAAGCCTGGAGCGAGCGAGCGAGCGAGCGAGAGAGAGAGAGACTGACAAAGTTCAGCTTAGCCTGAATGAAGATGGAGGCTAACCTGAGAAACCTGACAGCACAGAGCCGTGCGTGTTGTATGTTGTTGTATGTCCTAAAAAGGATAAGCCCTAACATTATTTTTGCCCCATTAGTGGTAAAAATCTCAGAATAATAATGTTGTTTGTGCATTTTTCATCCATCCAACAGTTTTGTTTTCTTGTATGTAATGAGCAATAATAATACAGCTCTAGACAGAAAAAGTAATGTGAGACTGTTAGTGTTCTTTGTATGACTTCCTGTGTGTGTGTATGTGTGTGTACCTGAAACATCTCATTGATTCCCTCTCCGCTCTGCGCTGACGTCTCAAAGTAGTGAAATCCTCGAGACTCTGCCCACAGACGCCCTTCCCCTTCATCCACTATGCGGCGCTTTGTCAGGTCCACCTGCACGTCCCCAAACAGCCACATTTAGGTTGTAGATTTGCAGCAGGTAAAAGTTTGTTTGGTTTGAGTCTGACCTTATTAGCACAGACGACGAACACAATGCTGTCCATGTTGGCCTGAGAGCCCATTTCCTGTTTCATCTCCCCCAACCAGCTGTCCAGAGCATCAAAACTCTCTCTGAGCCCAACGTCGTACACCAAGAGAACGCCCTGGCTGTCCTTATAGAACTCATTACGAACCTGAGAGAGGCGGAAAGAGCGAGAAGCACATTCAAAAATTAATTAAATTACGTCGTCAAATCAAAGTTAAAAGTGAAATTTAACTCTCACCTCGTAGAAGAAGGGATGACCGGCCATATCAAAGATATTCACTTTGATTTCTCTGTCACGAACCTGCACTCTGACAACACACACACAGTACTACTGTAACACACACACAGTTCCACTACAATAAAACACATATTGATAATAAAAGTAAAAATCTATGACAAAATTATATTTAAAAATCCAGGGTGCCAGTAACTTTTGCACAGAAACTGTATGAATTCCACAGTATTGTTATTAAAAAACACAGATTACAGCCAGTGACAGTCTACTTTGTACTTACTTTGTGACTCCATAGTCAATTCCAATCGTGGCCAAATACTTGGGAACAAACCTTTTCTCACAGTAGCGTTTAATAATGCAGCTCTAGACAGAAAAAGTAATGTGAGATACAGCATCTTTAAGCCAAACTTCATTCAAAATTCAGATAAATGACCAACAAGTAAATGTTTTTCAGCATAATTTAAAACTATTCTTTAGATAGCTGAGATATTCCTGTAATTGTGGCAAGTGTTTAACCTCTGATTCTGATTCGACACTGCTGTTAATAACAGAAGCATTGACAAGAAAGTTCTTATTAAAGTTAATATTTGGTGATAGTAAATCAAGTTGGATGTGTTTGATATATGCCGAAATTTATAGAGGTTGGTATTATTTCAGAAAAGCCTTCAGTATTGCTGCGTCATGTAGAAATTCCTGGCAATAACCGAGGAATCCTTAAAGTGGCGCATTTTTAGAAGGAATCTGGTGTTCCAACAAACCACAATAAAATCACAGCAATCGAACAAACGAGTCAGATTTTCTGTCTTTTTGTGATGCTGCTAACAACATCACAAAGCTTTAAAGAGGGTTTAATACCACAACGTTAGCTCTAAAAAACCATTCATATATAATGAGTGTTATCGTAGCTGACTAGCAGCCTCCCATTAAATATCATGAAATCAATAAGGGATTTGTTTTAATATAAACCTGTGCTGATCCTACCTTTCCAACCTCGGCATTCCCGAGGCTTATCACCTTCACACGCAGCGACTTCTTATTGTCTCTTCTCTTCGGTGCGTTTGATTCCATTTCCAAATACTTCTAATCACGTTTTTGAGGTAAAACGTGAAGCTAAAGAGCACAAACTGAAATCCAGCCTTGTTGACAGTTGTTGTTGTTGGGAGTGAGGCTAACAGCTTAGCTAGCTGATAGCAAACTAGCTAGTATTTGGCACAGACTTTCAACTTAAATACATTTGGTTTAATTAAATAACCAGAATGGTTTTTTTGTTTAGTTTCAGTGCTAATGTTGTGTTAGCTGCCATCGTACCGTCCAGGAGGCAGAACGCCAGCCTGCTAGCCTCATAGCTCACCGGCTAAATGCTAACCAGCTGTTTGGGATTGTTGGCCAACAGGACTTCCGCTATCTTTCAAAATAGAACGCACGGCTGAGTTTTATATTTCAGATTTAAGATGCCTACGTAGAGGCTTCACATTTTAAGAAACTGAATATACTGTGTGTTACACCACAGAGACTGGAGTTAAGAAAATACAATTATGTGTCTTTATATTGTAGGAGGCAGGATGTAACTTTACGTTTGTCAAAGCTGCCACTGCTACGGCGTCTGACGTGGGACAATAGATTAAAATTCCAAACAAATCGCAACAAAACCTGTGAATATTCATACATAGGTAAAAAAAAAAAACCTAATTTCTAACGCCCATCTCCCTTTCTCAATTTACAATTCATGCTTGAGCTTGTGTGGATTTCCTAAATTATCATCATCATGATGTTTTTTCTTCTTTTTGATGTTTTTCACATTCAATCGACTTTTTCCAATCCAGTGACTCAAATACAGCCTTCTAGACATCTCAGCGCTCTGGATGACTGAAAGAACCTTCACAGATGGAAGGATGCAGTTTCAGATTCTGACCAGTGTTCACTCAGCCATTCCTATATATATATATATATGAGTGCTGTCTCATATATTATTTTCCAGTGGAATCTCAGCAAAAATCTGACATAAACTTGAATAACAGTACAGGTAGTCACAGAAGCCACGCGCCATGATTGCAGCACTTAAACACGAAAAGATTTATTTAAGATCTCACAGTTACAAAATAGCTTCTTTTTTTTCCCACATAATAGCTTTTTTTTTTTTTATTTCTTTTTATGACTTGCATGGGGTATACAACAATATACTGAGCGAGTTTAAATGATGTAAATGGCACAGAGAGAAGGAATGAGTGTGTGTGTGTGTGCTGTGTGTGTTTTCTGTTTTAGCATCATCTGTTTTAGTGTTTTCTGTTTTAGCATCCCTCATTTTCTCGCAAAGCTGGCCATGGCTGAAATCTTTCATGACCTGAAAGTTTTGGATCTCTTATGACCGCCTGAACACTTTGAGCATCACTAAAATATCTAAAAATCCAATAAACGTCTCCTGGCTAAACATAAAGTACATTTTAATTTCATCATGGTCATGTTACGAGGCATCATTCAGCAGGGAGAGAAGCACAAAGCCATTTTTCATCATCATAGTCATCATCGCAGAGAGAAAGGAGAGGTCAGACCGGGGTCAGGTGGTCATTATGGCATCACTGCGGCAGAGCTTTCAGGATGGCGTTGACTTCCTCAGCGACAGCTGTCAGAGCGAATTCAAACTGATCCTGAAAACAGGAAGCAGGAGGATTTGATGATTTTGTTGTGATCATACACAGGTGGAATTATTTGTAAAATGTTGTTGCTTACAGATTTTTGTAAATTCTTTTTCTGTTGCTACTTTCCTAGGATCAATCATTTATTTTAGATTTTCTTCAACATAATTTTCTGTAATTTCTTTGAAGATTATTTGTTAAATTTTCCAGAAACAAGCAGAAAATTGGCCAGGTTGTCAGAAATATCCAGATATTTGTTGCCCTGTCTAGCAGAGGTTTTTTTTTTTTTTTTTTTTTTTTTAAAGATCAAAATAATTAAAAGTGAAATTGTAAAAAAAAAATAATTTTATCCTCTGAATCATGTCATATGTTTTGGTGCTAATATTTTATATTTGAGAATTTTTACATAGTTTTATTGTTAATAACAAACCTTAGTGCGAACCATCCCAGGCCGCTGGTCACGAACATGCTCCAGTGTAGCAGCAATGTCAATCTCCTTCACACCTGCAACACACACACACACACACACGCATAATACTTTAGCATTTAGTACAAACACACACACATACACAGAAGAGGAAAAATCTGAAGCGTTACCTTTGGCCATGCGATTCAGAACCATGTCAATGAGGATGTAAGTTCCAGTCCGGCCTGTTCCATCACTATGGAAACCACACAGAAATATTAATAAATGTAAATAAATAATAATACATTTTCCTTGTGTACAAACAAAATAAAACAATACAACGGAGTTAAAAGACAGTGTATGTCTGCCACCATGTGGACATCTGTGGTACTACAGCCAGAGTTTTACCTGCAGTGCACAATGATGGGACACGATCGACCACGATAACACTTATTCACCTTCCTGAGAGAGAGAGAGAGAGAGAATATTTAAAATAAATTTGAGACTTTTGGACACAATTTTCTGCAGTTTTTTTGATTTATGCAGATACATGATTGACAGTTGTTTCTGCCAGATGTTGGGGGGGGGNCGGTGTTAATATTTTTGGGCAATGGACTTCCTGCTGCAGCCACATCAGTCCATGATCATTTTTGTGACTATGCAACTGGACCAGACCACTAGCTGCAAACCACAAGAATGACACAGACAGACGTGTGAAAATATTTTTTAAAAAACCCACTGCTGACCTCCATCGTACAGGGGGGAGGAGGGAGGAGAGGAGGAGAGGAGGAAGGGAAGAGAGGAGGAGACAATGATGAGAAGAAAAGAGTTAGTGGGGGAGAAGTGAGAAACATGCAGAGCCACTGGTTATTTTCTAGTTTTTGTCCAGTTTTTCTGTTTTTGGTGGAATTTTCCCAGAACATTTAAGTAATATTTCAGGCATTTTTATTTTCTAGAGTTTTTCTCCTTAATACTTCTTTTCTATAATTGTTTTTAAAGATGCTTTTTTGTTGTTTTTTAACAGTGAAGCTTTTTTGGTGGCAAATAAAAGCCAAAATCAATGAAAATTAAAATAAAAAAAAGGATAATGGATTCCTAGAAGAGATTTTGGTATCTTTGCAGTACCTGCGGAAGTCCAGCAGGGGGCGCGTGGAGGTGGGGATTCCCTGCGCCGGCCAGCTCAGGAAGTGGAATTGGGTCAAAGTTCTGGTTTCCTGCGTCTGCACGTTCTTCAGGTAGAAGCTTCGCACCAGGAAGTCATTACACCAGATGTGCTCCGATACCAGGTTCACCTACACACACACACACACGCAAGCACATGTGCACACAAACTTGAATCTGGCATCTGATGTGAACACAAAGCTACTCAGACACATTTGTTTTCTGTTACTGATTTAATTTAATTACACACACACACACACGCGGTTCTCTCACCTCGTAGATGTGGTAGAGCGAGGAGCCCTCATCAGGCCAGTAGCGATCACACTGTTTCTCTCCGTCCTCCACCAGAGCCGTCATCATCACGATCACAGTGCAGCCATTCTCCCAAACCATCTACACAACAACAGCAACATCGATCAATATTACTCCTCTTACAAGCCCCCCTTTTCCGCCTCAGGTACTCTTTTAAGAAGGATCCCAGGTATGATTCTGGTTCCTCAGCTAAAATTCCCATCAAATTAAAGAGTCCCTGAACATCCCATTTTTATTAATTTTAGTTAATTGATTTTTGAAGATTATTAATAATTCCACATTTGTGTGTTGCTGACCTGCCAGAAGTCAGAGATGGTGTGTGAAAGCGGTCCCTGGGTGGCGATGTATGCTGGCATCCGCGGGTCATGCTCTATCTGAAAGGAAAGAGATGAAAGGTCAGACAGGCACAAAGGTCAGAGGTCACCTTAAAGCACAAGTGCAAGTAACCATGGAAACAAGCTGTGATGGTGACGGTCCTTTCACCAGCTGCATTCTTCTGCATGATTTGACAAGTGTGNGGAAACAAGCTGTGATGGTGACGGTCCTTTCACCAGCTGCATTCTTCTGCATGATTTGACAAGTGTGTGTGGAGTCAGAAAACCATCAATTGACTGGAAATCTGGAAGCTGACCTCCTTTTAAAGAAAACTGAGACCTCCTTAAGGACCATGAGACCTCCTCAAGAACTATGAGATCTCCCCAAGGACCCCTAGAATTAGTTCAAAGACTCAGAATAAAATTAAGCACAGAATATCCTCAAGTACCTCAGAACCTCCTCAGAGACCTACAAAACCTTTTGAAACACCCCTGGAACTTTCTCAAACATACCTAAAACCACCTCAAGACCTCTCAAGGATCCCAGAAATCTCAAGGACCCCTCACCCTGGAGATCAGTTTTCTGTGTGTAAAAGGGCTGTGGAGAAGAAATCTGGCTTTGATTGGGATGAACTTTCTGTGAATGATGTTGTTGCTATGGTAACCATCAGTGTTGTGGGTTTGTGGAGAGTCGGGGATGCTGACTTACGATGGTGCTGGCATTGATGTAGTCGGTGCGTGAAGGGTTAATCTCTGCTTTCAGCTTCACTCTGGAGTGATCATCTGTCAGGGTCACAATTACAAAAAAAAAAAAAAAAANAAAAAAAAAAAAAAAAAAACCACAAAAAGTTTAAAGAAACTTTCTTTCTGGTTTATTTTGTCATTAAATGCTGTTCTTTGTAGTGATGTGGACTCGAGCTGCATGACTTTGACTCGTCTTGGACTCGAATCACAAATTTCCTTAAGACTCGACTTGGCATAAAAAAAAAATTCGACTTTCACGTTGCACCACTTGTGTGTAATGTCACTTAGACTTGAGCTTTTTGACTCGAAAAGACTTGCTACCTTCCTCAAACCAAAGATTAAACATTATACATTCAAAAATATTACATTTTTAATGGTCATATCTTTATGTACTTTCATTAAATTATGTAGTTTATCTGGAAATTAGTACAAACAAATTTGTGTTAATAGACCATACAAATAATTACCCTGACATCAAGCACATCAGGACTTTTTTTGGACTTGTCAAAGTCTATTTCACTGATGTTTATAGTTTATATTTGACCCGTTGGTGGACTCACAGGGCACCGAGTCAGGGCAGCGGTTCTTCTTCGCGTTGGCGTCGCTCTGAGCCACGGAGACGGCGCTGGGCTCGGCCTGGTAGGAGCACAGAGCCTCCCACTCCTTCATCAGACGGTCCTTGTTCCTCAGGTGGTCCTCCATGTAGGCCTGGGGGGGGAGGGGGGCAAATAAAATAATAAAGGTATAATAATCTTTTGTACTCTGAAAAGTGCAATTATGTACCAAAAGGTCCACAGTGGATGTCATAAACCTGTTGGTGGATTTTTCCATTTTAGGTTCAGAACTTGTCAATCGACCCTTTTGTAAGTCAGAGAGGTGTGCGTGGAGCGACTGACCAGTATCATGTGACCGGTGGAGATGTCCATGTTTGCCTGCGCTGGCTCCTCGCACCAGGAGGGGGTGCTGCTGTGGGAGCTGGGGCTGGCCTGAGCTCCGTCACTGAACTGGGACGACACGCTGCTCACCCTGGAATCTGCACCTCCTCCACCTCCTCCTACTCCTCCTCCGCCAACTCCTGCTCCTCCTCCACCTCTGCCCGATCCTCCCACAGCTCCCAGCGCGGCGGCTTCCAGGCGACCAAAGGCGCCTTTGGAGGCCATGTGCTGGCGACACAGGTCCTGGTGAGCAGTGATGCACGTGTAAAATAATTCAGGTGAAAACGCAGTGATGGTGTTCAGTCAGGAGCTCCGCCAGGTTCTGACTCACCTGATACTCCTGGTGGGTGAAGGTTCCTCCCTCGCCTCCCAGGCCGAGCTTCTTTGCTGCCAGCCGGCGGCCATGGTGACGCAGGCAGGCGACGCTCAGGGCTGCCACTAGGATGCCACCGATGCAGGCCATGGCCACCAGCGTGGCAAAAACCCAGCGGGACCTGGGCTTGACCCTTGCTGCCAGGGGCAACGCCTTCCCATCATTCCTCTGTGACAGTCAGGGAAAACACGATAAAAATCTAGGTCCCACTAAAGTCTACTGTCATACAAGTTTTTAAATATTTGAATATAATGAAGTTTAAGTTTAAGAAAAGTGCATACAGTATAATATGTCATATATAATATATATGTATAATATTGTAATTGTCCTTCGGGGACAAATAAGGTTTATTGAGTTGAATTGAAAATATAATATTATAGTAGTAGAAATACTAGAAGTTGTAGTAAACAGTATTTAAGAAAAAGTAATTTATACTGAATTTATATTGTGCTCACTAACATCAACACAAATACACATAATCCTTACACACACACATACACAAAACTCATTTCCTGGCTCATCCTGTCATAAACCCGTCCTGCTCAAACACCAGACATTTTCTTGTGCTCCACCTCCACCTCCACACTCACCTCACCGACTCCGCCCTGCAGAACCTTCACACCCGTTTCAGACTCCAGAAACTTATTCTCTGCGACTGATGGCAAACACAGGAAACGTAAGCGATGAGGGACAACTGTTGAAGTATCAGTACTGTGGATTTGCGTTTGTTTCCTACCGGCTTTTGCTGCCACGTCTTCAGCCGTCAGGTTCTGGGAATTTGGTCGGATCCTGAAAGTCAGAGCAGGTCCAACCACGCTGTACGGGAAAACACATGCAGTCAATTCCAGGGAAGTAAAAGGTGCAATATTTCCCTCTGAAACATAGTGGAGGAAAACTAGAAAGTCTCCAAAATCAAAATACCAGTACTTCATAACTGCAGTAAATATACTTAGTTACGTTCATCAGAAAACAGTAATCAGATTTCTGGGGACACCGTGGCTGTGCAGGAAGTGAAAGCTGAGAAAGTGTTCAGTTTGGGGTCAGAGGTCACAGGGAGATAAGACATTAAACTGAGCAGGAAGAGATAATCAGAGCAGAAATGGAACATTAAATTATTTCCACCTGATTAAAATAAACCAGAGATTCAGGTGAGGTCATGAAATAAAGAAAATAAAAAATGAATCGATAAAAATTATTCAAACTAAATAAAATAAAATGTATTTTTGTTTTTTGTCAGCTGACCAGTAGGGGGCGTCGTGTCATACCTGATGTTCATAAAGGAGCCGATAGAGAGTCCGATCCTCCCTGCCAGGACCTCCAACAGACCCACCCCCACCTTCAGACTGAGGGGGCTGCAGGAACACACACACACACACACACACACACACACACACACACACACACAGACACACACACATAATGAAGTAATCGGCTACTTGAGTATTTTCATTTTTAGAAGCTTTTTACTTTTTTTCACCATTACCTCTGATTGGTCACAATATAGCCATATTCCTCCGCTGCATCACTCTGTCCTGGTTTGTCCTGATTGGCTGGGACAGTGGGCGTGGTCTCCTTCTGTGCCCCTTCTAGTTTAGGGGATTGAATTGCAGAAGGCGGAGCTTCGGGTGCAACAGCTGACCCAGAGGACACACCCACCATCGTGCTCTCTGTGATCTGATATGACGTTTGTTAATGGCGTAATCTCCAGATTTAAGGAAGTACTGCAAGTCTTTTCAAAATAAAAGTAAACAGACATCCTCACCTTTTTTCGTGTAGCAACGTTGTCACCATATTTATCTGAAGACAAACAGAATAATATAATCATCATGGCTGATGGCATGACGTTTCTGTTAAATAAAATATTTTGACTCACAGACCTTTGGTTTGTTTGTTGGTGAAGGAGTTTTCCAGCTGCAGCTGTTTCAGAGCTGCAGGCAGGTTTTCTTTCTCTTCTGGAGACAAATCCTTCATGTCCAAGCCGTNGCTGTTTCAGAGCTGCAGGCAGGTTTTCTTTCTCTTCTGGAGACAAATCCTTCATGTCCAAGCCGTAATGATCAAGGAGCTGAGCCAGCCTCTGCAGGGAGCGCTCTGTGTGCACACACACACACACACACACACACACACACACAGAATATTTAGAATTTTTTAATAATTTTTTCTGGAATTTCTTCCCCAAAGTTTCTGTCTCATTTCGCTGTTTAGTTGTGAGTTCAAAGGTTTTTTTTTTTTTTTTAGTTTCCATTGTTTTACCATCCAGCGCCATCAGGGGGTCATAGTCCTTCTGCGCCTTCTTCTCCTCCTCCTGCTGCTTGGTGACCTTTGACACCTGGGAAGCATAATCCTCACCGTAGTCCAGCGGGAAGTCCAGCTCCGGGAAGAAAGAGGAAGAAGAGGAGGACGAGGGAAAACTGGCAGCAGCTGATACTGCCCCTCTGTGGCTAGAGAGGGTCTGTGTGGGAGAGGAGGAAGAGGAGGAGGAGGAGGAGGAGGAGGAGGATGAAGAGGAGGTGAGGTAGAGGGAAAGCAGGTCTTCGAGAAGCTGTCGGTCTCTGTCCAGACTCTGTCCCAACTTGGATCTGGATCGAGTTGGGGAGGAGAGGAGCGGAAAGGCTCTGCTGTCATCCAGAGAGTTGAGGGAGCGTTCCGCTTCCTCCTGGAAGCCAAACTGCTGCTGTCACACACACACACACACACACACACACCTGTCATAACATGTAGAAATAAGTAGAGAAAACCTGCCACAAGCTGAGGTTCGGACCTTTAATCAGCAAGTTTACCTTGCGGTAGGTGTACGGGTCCAGCAGGGGCGTCTGCATGTGGACTGACGAGGACCGGGATGGATCCAGGATCATGTAGTCCAGGTACTGCTGAACGAGCTCGGGGTCGCTCGCCTCCTCCAGCATCTGAACCTTCTGCTGGCCGGGGCCCGGCAGCCTGGACGACCTGAGAGCAAGACTTTTATTTTGAAATGTTATTTATTTCCATCAGCTAAAGCTAATTTAAAATCTGTTCTTCCTGTGCTTTTATTTTTGTTTCACCTCTGTAACTTAAATTGCAAATTATTATTTTGTCAACAAAGAATATGTATTTGTAAAACACAATTTGTATTAATTTGTCATGATCAATCAATAAACATTTTAAATCAAATAATAACAGAGAAAAAGACATTAAGGACAAATACATGTGTGTATTAACAGGCATGGCTCTTATTTTGAACGTTTCCTACTGTTTGGAAGGGGCGGAGCCAATCTGGGGAACCCGACTCAGCTCTCGGCCAATGACTGCCTGGGTGATGTCATCCTTCCAGGTCAGACCTGCGCCGCCATAAGATGACAGAAACGTCAATCATAATCTTTCTTTCTGACTTCCTGTTTATTCTGCTGTCCTGACGTGACGACACAGACATGGATGTGATGACATGGACACACGTGACTGTGCTAAACGTGTCGCTCACCTTGCACCATCAGGTCTTTGAGGATGTCCTGCAGCCGGTGCAGGAGCGGCACGGAGACCTGGTACCGGACCGGATCCTGGTGAGGACGCCCGCACTGTCCAAACAAACCGTCTGCAGGGAGACACACACACACACACACACACACACACACACACACACACACACAGGTTGACAAAATAGAAAACACCGCAACACGTGTGTGCACGCACACACACAGAAAACACACACACACACACAGAGAAATATCTACACACATATTCAATAGACACATTTCTCTACATATCTACACAAACACACAGTCCCACTTCCACCAATACACAAGTACACAAAAACATGTACACACATGTTACACATGTACGTACACATATAATCATCACAAATATACTGAACGTTCACAAGCACACACAGAAATACACATACACAAACACACACATGCTACAGTATGTTAGACACACACTGTACACAAAATCAGACGCTACAATCACATGTATATGCACGCACACACACACACACACACACACATACACACACACACACATAATGGTTCAGTGGTGTGTGTAACTTGAGAGTGAGTGGGCTGTGGTGAGTCATCACCTCTTTCACTCTCCATATCTCATCAAATACACACACACACACACACACACACACACACACGAGGGAGACACACAGTCGTCAGGCATGTGATGTCACTGTTGTCATAGAGATTGTGAGGGTGAGCCGCGATTGGCCAAGAGCAGCTGATGGAGGGAGACCTTGTTTACGTTTGCACTCTTTCTTTTCCTCTCTCTCTCACTCTCTTTATGTTGCTCACCCATCTCTCCTTCTCTCTCTTCATCTCTCTTTCTTTCTCTTTCGTTCCTCTGAAGAAAACTCTCAGGCATCTCATCTTTCACACATTTCAACACACACACGTCACTTTGACTTGTTTGCTTGACCACACACACACACACACACACACACACTCGCTGGTTTTCACACCAGCTCTCGTGTCGCACAGCAAATCTTTTTTCACGTCTGCCCAAATAAAATCACGTTTCAATAAAACCCATCGGAATATTCTGGATGTTTGACCTTTCTCTTGGTCTGTGGATTTGTTTAATTTTTAGCAGGATGTCTCAAAAACGACGTAACACGTTTAAATAGTGAAGCGTTCGGCCTAAATCCTAAAGGAGGATTGATTTTGGGTGCTGACGGCGCCCCCGTGTGGCCATTTATAATGCGTCACATCGCTACTCCAAACTGTGAAAGGAGGAGCAAAATTCTTATTTTCCTTGATTCCTCTGTAAAAGATGAACCAATCACAGGCCACACCCACTTCCACCAAAGCAGAACTATTTTTTTTTAATCACACCTCTTTCCTTCCCTCTGATTGGTTGCTAAATTCTTTTAGGCGTGGCCTATTTTTGACAGTCATAACTCCTGAACGCATTGTGCAATTACAACCATTTTAAACGAAATGTGCACATATCAACTATGAGCGATCCTGATAAATCTGGATGCATGCAGTCTATAGGTGGCGCTATAGCAACAAAATACATTTAAATAACTCAGGGGTCACGAGTCTGACTCACTGTCAGTGTTGCACAATTCATCCTCGTGCAAAATCTTAATATTCCCAGATTTAGGATCCAGGATTCAGTCATTCTCCAAAAATCAAGAATCAGAATGATTTTCTGTTGATAAAATGAGAAATTTTGAGGTTTGCCTCTTTTCTATTTTCTCTCATACACAAACACACACACGCGCACACACGCATGCACACACACACTCATCATCAAACCTGCTAAATCCCACCAGCAAGTCCCGCCAAGTCTGTCAATGTTCCCTAAATGTTCCCATGTCTGAAAACAGGGAACAAAACATCCTCGCTGCTATCAATAATGCAGCTCTCTTTGGGCTCTCACACACACACACACACTTGTAATGACATCCCCCAAAAGGAAGCAGAAGTCCCAGCGAGGGATTCCGGACATAAAGCCGGACACACCGGGCCATGGCGGTTTGATGGCGATGCGTCAGCGCCACCTGAAGCGTGACGCCGCAACTGCATCCTGCTGGGATTTCTGCACTAACAACCATTTACGATTCACATCACGGCGGAGTAAATACAAGCTGGAAACGCTGTGCTCAGATCAGCTTATTACAGCGCTAATTACAAAAGGATATGTGAGAAGACATTTTCCTTCTAGTACAAAGGTTGACTGATAAGTTCTGAGCCTGAGATTCAACTCAGAGATGTCGACCATATTAAAGAAGTAAATCACATCATAAAAAGAGGAGCTGCAAAGCGTGAAATGACAAGAACTCACCATCGTTGCACAGTTGATCTCTGGCACACAGATTCTTCTCAAACAGACATCCTGCAGCACAAACATGAGATGTTACAGCAAAATAAAGCCACATTCTTTTTTTTAATGTCTGGTGATGTTTATGGGTGCAGATGCAGTGAATTCATGAAAATGATCCAGATCTGTCCAGAAACTTACACACGGCAGCTTTTCACACACATCAAAAATAAAGTTGCTGGTTCAAAGTGAGGTTGAAGATTTTAGGGCTTTGAGTCTCATTATTTGCTTGAAAAGTAGAAATCCATGTTGATTTTTGACATTGAAAATAAAAACCCTCCTTATACAGTTTTTTACCTGACAAACACAGCTTGAGGTTAGAATATTTGATGTTAGATGTCCAGTCATTTATCTGTGCTAAATAATAATAATAACGCTAAAAACATTATTCAGTCTTTTTTTTCTCAGAAATACTAAATAACAGGACAGCAAGAGATCATCAGATTTCACAAATGTGCCATAAAACAAGAGCTGAGGGGAAATAAAGCCACATTTCCTGTTATGTTATAGGGAAATTCTGACAGGAGCAACAAGTCATTACGTTGCTATGAAGGAAAAGTGTGTGTGTGTGTGTGTGTCATGGCTGACCTTTTAGCAGGTCCTGATGTGTCTGAGAGGAGGTAAACAGCACCAGATGTGAAGTCGGCCGCTCCCTTCTGTTTATATACGCATGTTTGCTTGGGCTTTCATTAAGGATTTATATAATGCTTTCTATTATTCATGTATCCAGATAACATGGCTACTATTCAAAGTCACGTACGTCGGTTGATAAGAAACCGCTGGGTTGCACAAAAATGAGTCAGGCTGTATATTTCAGTGGACTTCATGTTTTTTTTTATCTGACTTACAAGTTCCAACATGGAGTGATGATATATTTTCTGTTTTTTCCCCTCAGACTTTCACCTCTTCCCAAACATGAAAACAGTTTCTGCTTTGGCCTCAGATGAGGAAATCAGCAATGAAGGAATTTTTTGGACTTCTGTAAAACTGGGATTAAAACTGCTCCAGCATTGATGGCAAAAGTGTGTTGAGTTTGAAGGAGATTACATTGGAAAATAAACTGCAAGTGCTTTCTGTGCTGGGCTTGCAACTTATCAATCAAGCAATAAAATTCACAGAAGTGACAACAAAATATGTTTCCATGGCAGCAGTTAAATAATCAAAGCAGCAGGCTGAATGTCTAAAATGCTTTCAAATGAAGACCAACCAAAGCAAAGACGTTTCATTGCTCAGTCTGATCATCATATAATCACTATCAGATGCCAGTCTCAGAACTTATCAATCACTCCTCACAGGCCATGATTTTGATTTTTTAAATTTTTCTTGTTTATTTTCAAGAAAATGCTCTGTGTTGGAGCATTTCTTGTACATTTAATTCATCATAATGATGATTACACCCATTAAAAAAGTATCTGGCTGAGGCCTGAAATAAATACTGTATAAGAGCTGGTCCTTACTTTTGCAGGTTGACATGCTTTATCTTTTCTATTTTTTTACCAATTTTCACAGGTCAGCTGCTGTCTCTGTAACCAGTAATACCACAGCAACAGCTTCGTCATCGTCATCAGTGTATTAACTTTAAAAAAACACACCATGCAATGCAATATCCAGGTTTACACAGCACTGATTTCCCCATAAAATTCGTTACAATTTTCACTCTCATACTATTATTTTTACATTCAAGATTGATTAAAGTTTCAGTTTCTCAAAGTTAACTTTTACAATTTTTAAACCAGTGGGACTCATACACACACATGGCAATAAGGCAGAGCTCCGTTTGATTCAATTTCACCAGCAAAAAGCCATAAAATTACTCAAATGTTAGGTGGTTTCCTGTAGCAACAGTGGCCTGCAGACTTAACCTACTCTGGGAAAACACCAATGACTTCATTCTGAGGCCAAAACTAATTAGAGAAGAGATGTAGTGGAAAGTCGCCGTCTGTCTCCACATGCTTATACAGCAGCAGCAGCATTTTTGTTTTGGAAAGCTGAGTAGGTTTGTTCGTTTCTGTGCAGTAAAAGACATTTTTAGCTGTAAACAGCAACACAGAGATTAGTCATGAAGTAAAAAGTTTGAACATTTCATTTCTACAATCTTTACAAAAAAAAAAAAAAAANAAAAAAAAAAAAAAAAAACAGCATTATTGGCTCTTTACAAAATGTTGTTTCAACAAGAGAAGACACTAGGAAGCAGAAAAATGAAATGACCTCCAAATAATCAAACAATTATTTGTGACAAGGAAAATTTCATTATTTGATTTCTCATCATTTGATCATCAGATTGTTCAGATGCTGTTCTGTTTCTGCGGTCACTTGAAAACCTGAATCATTCCTATCAATCTGACAGCCTGCATTTAAAAAACAAAATAGTATTGTTCTGATATGGGTGTCGCTCTTCTGTTGTAGCACAGCAACAGTTATCATGGTTTTTGTGAAAAAAGGTTTGAGAAAGAGAAGCAGGCTGAGTCATGGTGAATTCAGAACCTCAAAGCACTCTGAGAGATTTCTGCCTTCACATTGGTCTCTGCGCTTTTCTTTTATGGTGCATTAACAGGCTGCCAGCTTCATGTCAGCATCGTTCTCATAACGCTGCTGGTAGCTGTGGCTGAAGCTGTGAGAATTCAGCTTGTGTTCTGGTCCGCAGGCTGACACAGAAGCTTAAAGGTGGTATGAGTCAGACAGAACAGCGAGCCAGAGAGGTTAGAACAGGTTATAACCTTCTCACATCAGTTAGTCTTCACTTTACTTATAGGAAGTCAGTTCACAGAATGCAAAATGTTAAATAATCAGTGTTTTCATTTCTGTAAAAGCAATTAGATTTTTCTTCATACTAGAGAGTTTTGACTGAAGTCATGGTTCATTTAAAGCTGCTGCTGATACACCATAAAAACATCTCCATCTTATCAGTTCACTTCTATCTGTAATCGACTAGTGGCAGGAATACTCCAGATGTCATTACTCGATACTAGTTCTGTTTGATGAATACTGAAAAGATTAAAATGCCAAAAAGTGTTGTAAGATGGTCAGAAATTTACTACTGATTAACACAGAGAATCTGTAAGAATATTATAGGGTTTCAAATGGTGCAAGTCTAGTCTGGACAGGGGTCCAGAGCTCTGAAATCCTGGTGCAGCTCTTCCAGTAAAGCCCCTTTCCCACATGCACTCCATTCAGGAAACATTCCTGCTATTGTCCAGAACAGCAATATATGAGTATATGCAGTTAAATCAGAATGCAGGAAAAATATTGTCTGCCTAACTGGGATTTTCAGGTATAAATGAGAACACAGGTGTTGCGGCTTTAGTCCTGCACTTGGCTGCAAGTGCAAAAGGGCTAGTCAAAGAACATTTTTCTAACAGGTAGTCCTGCTTTCATATGTGGAAGGGGCTTAAAAGTCTCGTCTCTGTACATGAAATCAAAACCCGGTCCCTGCAGCATTACTATAGTAGCTGTCCAAGGTACTGAACCCATATAGAGCCATATTGTGGCCTGTAATCCCTGTCCACGGTGCTGAAGCCATTCTGAGTCTAAGACTATCACAGTATCTGTCCACGGTGCTGAAGCAATGCTGATCTGTAATGTTGTCACTGCCTCTGTCCGTGGTGCTGAGATCATATTGATTCCTATACACAGTAGTTACTATGGTCTCCATGGTGCTGAAGTCCTATTGTTGTTCCTGCAGCATGTCTACTCTCTTGCCATCATGCTGAAATAATAATCCTGTTTTTGTAAAGTTTGTATTCAACTGGTGGGAGAGGCTATCACTGAAACACACAACAGCTGTATCTGTTGTATAGTACTGCAAGAAGGATCCTATGGTGTCATTGTGGTACTAAATGATGTGATTTCAGGGATGTTTGTGAAGTTTAAAGTATTTATACCAACATTCTAATACAGTAGGCAAGCTTATTGCATTATTATAGTGTTGCTCATGGGCATTCATACAGTAAATACTAACTATAAAGATGTGTTTGGTTCTTCTAATCAACTAAGCAGCACCAAAGCATCGTTATAATATTCCTATAAGGCCTTTAGTGTACATAGATCCTCATATTATCATAATGATTACAGCATTGACCATTAATTTCCTGTTTGCTTCCTATAATTATCTGAATACCAATAATGTTGTTATTGACTTTTAAGTTACATTTATTGGGATTTACATTAAATTTGTAACCTGTAGTTATATGTATTTCAAAGATATTCATATATTAGTCTTTTAAAGTGTGGATAAGGTGTTTTTCACTGAGGAAATGTTTCCTCACAGCTGCAGCCAACTGATTTCTCCCTGTTGTTTCCTCCATTTGCTGATCTGATCACCAAACACCGATCAACACCCAACCAAACCAAATTATGCACAAAACCAAACCAAACATCAGCCCTCCTCTGCTGTCTCCCCTTCCCTCTCCCTGTCTTCCTCTCTCTGTTTATTTGTGTTGTTGTTGTTGTTGTGTTGTCGTAGCAGAAAGAACAACAAAAAGATTCATTCAGGCAGACAGACACATCTGAACCGACCTCCGGTCAGGCATTTGCGTCGGTGACGCAATTTGGCACCAGCGTAAACAGATCAGAGAAGAATGAATGAAGCCAAGAAGCAAGTAAATGTATAGCTAATTAAAAAAAAAAAAAAAAAAAAAAGAAACAGAGATCGAGTTTTTACGCACTGCACTCGTTACACGGTAAAAGCAGAATGGATTATGCGGAAATTATACACCGAAAAATACAACTCCCTGTAAGATTTTCATTGGAAGTCAGGTAATTATTACTGAATATTATTAAATTACTACTGATTCTCTCTCTTTCTCTATTTGGGGTTTATCAGCAGAATTTAAAGAACAGCGTGTCGGGAAAACTCGCAACTAACACATTTTCCAGCTGTCCTAAACAACACAGAAAAAAGACAAATTATATAGAAGGCAAAAACAGTCCCATAAAGTGTAGCAAAACTCCCTGACAGCCACTGTAGGACCACTGTGGGGATACATGGCGTGGATTTCTCGTTAGGGAAGCGGTGATTTACACGCCGCGCCGTTCATAATGAGGGAAGTGCATCAGTCTCCGTGGGTGTGTGTTGTGATCTTACCGTGTCGAGCCGCCGCGCACAGCCGGCAGGATGCGGTGAGGAGGAGGCANTGTTGTGATCTTACCGTGTCGAGCCGCCGCGCACAGCCGGCAGGATGCGGTGAGGAGGAGGCAGAGAGCTGCCAGGAGCCGCGGAGACTTCATGTTTCAACCGACATCCGACACGCAAACATGTAGAGAGAGAAGGAAGGAGAGAGAGAGGTTCACTTTCTATCAGCGGCTCATCATCTGTGAGGAGCTGCTGCTGCTATACAAGACTGACAGAGAAGTGCGTGAATGAGGGAGTGTGTGTGTGTGTGTGTGTGTGTGTGTGTGTGTGCGTGTGTATGTATGTGGGAGGGAGAGAGACCGAGAGAGAGAGAGAGAGAGAGAGACTGGTTGGATGGGCCACAGCAGGCGCCACATTCCCACTCCACACTACAAGAAATGACTGAATAGTAGCATTGAAGCTAAAAGATAATGACCATCATAAGTCGGGATATTACTTAAAATTCCACATTTTGTCTGAATAATATTAAAAAAACAATCATTTAATTATTTAGAAATAATGAAATAAAGTTATATAACTTTTCCCATATACATATATATATATATATTTTTTTTTTTTTTTTTTTTTTTTAAAAAAGCTGAATCTTGGAAGCAAATTGTAACCAGGAAATGTTTGGCATTCTCGTTTGATAAATCACATAAAAAAATTAAGTGATTATTAAAATTTCTGCTCATTATTCTTGTCAGGCAACTAATTAATAAACGAAAAACATTTTGTGTTAAATGATAAAGAAAAAGAAAAGTTTGCGGCTCAAAGAAAAGAAAAAACACTTCAGTTATCCTCAGACGTACTTACCCTCAAACGACTCTAGATGGCGTTGTTTCCGTCCTGCAATTCCAGAGTCATACCGACATCGATAGAAAGTTCCTAATGCGTAAATTTTTGAGTTTCTCTTCCAGAGGCTGGGGTGTGGTGGACCAAACTTTTACGCCACCGTCGGCGATCCAAAAAAAAAAAAAAAAAAAAAAAAAAAAAAAAAAAAAAAAAAAAAAAAAAAAAAAAAAAAAAAAANNNNTAAAAAAAAAAAAAAAAAGCGTCGTCCTATCAGAGTAAAATTCCTCTGAAAATGTAACAACCGTTAACAAATGAATTTTGGAGACGATAGTTAAGCTGTAAACATACCGGTAAATCACAGCGTAAAACCGAAGAATACGGAAACGTTCAGGTATTTAGTCGTTTCCTCTGATTGGTTGCCAAACTCTTGTGGGCGTGGCCTAATTCACAACCTGCCATGACTCTTCAAACAACGTGTAAATCAAGTTTAGATGACGCGTGAACATGCAAACTCTGGGTGATCCCGCAAAATGTGATATTTGGCCTGTAGGTGGCGCTACAGCAGCATAATAAATGTAAATGATCACGGTTAATTTTTCACAATTCATCCTTGTACAAACTCCTCGCATTCATAAAACTTTAGGTATTCGCCAAAAATTACAGATACATCAGATACATCATCCAATCAGTGAGAAATGACACTACAGAACAGTGTGCAGATAGACATTTCTTGCAGCGTGGACTCCTCTGTGGATCTGAAGTCTCCTTCAGCTTCTTGGCTCAGCAGCTGATCACTCTGCTTTATTAATCTGGACCATCATAATCAGTTGCCACATCAAATCCACTTCTGCCAAAACCCTCAACACACGATGACTCAGGATTATTTTCTCAACAATTTCACTCCCTCAGAAACATTAAGTGCTTGTGTAATATAAGTATCATAAATAATATCATCCACAATAGAGAATTAAAGTTTTTTTTTTTTTAATAAAGGATTTATTTGAAAACGTAATTCATGTCTGATTTGGGATGACAATCATTTACGTTGTTCCTAAAATCAACAGTTGTTAAAATGCAGGTGGCATGTGCATTTTAGGCATATTTTTCTAAATTTCTGTGTGTTATCTTTGCAAACTTTGGCAACTCCACCAGAATTTAATACAGTATAAAGTTTTGTGGGTTTGAACAAAATTCAGACAAACAACATGTCAAGATACTTTTCAAATTTTCACACCAAAACCCTGAGAAAAGCTTTAAAAGCAGGGATCAACTCTGGAAACTTGTGAATATCTCTGATGAATTACGGTTAACTATGAAAAGTTACGAATAAGTCAAATCTTTGAAAGTTATCAGACTTTGTTAAAGTCAAAAGACAACCCACAAATACCAGAAATATTCTGAAAAATTGGGAATAACCCTAAAAAGTCAAAGATAGCAACCAAAAAGGGAAATAACTGAGATTTTTCAAATTATCTTTGACTTCAGGTTATTCTGATATTTACTAAAAAGACCAAGATTACTCAGAAAAATCTGGAATATTTTTAAAAATTGAGAAAAATCTGAATAACATTGAGTTGGAAAATAACCATGAAAAGTCAGAAATGATGCCAGTTTTTCAGGGTTCAACTTTTATACATATTGCAGGTGAAAAAGGCGTTTCTTTTTCTTTCCATCACTCTTGGTTGTTTGTTGAGTTTTCAGTTTTAATCCACGACCAGCGAGCTCCTCACTGAGGGGAAATGCTCAAAGAATCCCTGCAGGAGGAAAAGGTACTCAGTTTATACTTCATACAAATTATATGGAGAATAAACACATGATAAATTTATCCACAGGATTAAAAAAAAAAGAAAGATAAGAAGATAAAGAAAAAGATGAAGGCAAACAGGACGGGTGTGTTTGGTTGGTAGTGGGGGTTACCTTGAAGAGGGTGGTGCTCTGCAGGATGCTGGAGGTGCAGCACATCTCCCTGATGGAGTGCATGGAGAGCTGAGGAGCACCAATGTCGAGCACGGGAACGCCGAGCCGGGCGGCCAGGATGGGACCGATGGTGGTCCCACAGGGGCTGTCGTTCCGGACCATCACGTCCTGCAGGGACCAGGATACAATCAGGACCAAGGTAAAGCTAAAGTTCAGCAAAAGTCCAGCCTTTCTGCTAAACTGCGAAGAATAAATGTGATGTTTGAGTCCTTAACGTTATTGCTGCAGAAAGTCTCAGAAAGCCTTTCCTTTTTGTTTTCTTGTCAGAGGTCAGAGGTCATTTGCTGCGGTTTTGTTCACAGGATTGGAAAGGCTAATGTTTGCAGAACTGCTCTTTCTCCTCATCACTCTATTTTTCTTCTTTTTCCAGATCCCCTCTGATGCAGTTTTGCTGCGTTGAAACTCTGCACGTCAGATTATTATTTATTTTTATTTGATTTTATTTGACCTTTTTTTTTTTTTTTTTTTTTAACCAGGCAGATCTCATTGAGATAAAAATCTTTTTTTCAAGAGAGACCTGGGCAAGATGGGTCTCTCTTGGTTTTCGGTCTCAAACATTCATCAACTGACCTCAAATTCTCTAAAGTCAAAGACAACCTTAGAAAATCAGAAATACTAAGCACTGGGAGTGGCCCTGAAATTCAAACAAAACAAGCAATCAGGGGGAAAAAAGCAGATACCTGAAAAAAAAAATCAGGCAATAACCCTGACAAGCTGAGAAAAACTCAGATCTTACAGGTTATCTTTGACTATTCAACACTGCTTCATATCTGTAAATTAAAATCTGTTTCCAGCTTTTCTTCATTTCTCTGCTGATGGCGCCACTCCGTCTTTTTGTCACTGAAGCTGGAATTATTCTTCTTTTCCGTCCGCGTTGTCTCAGAAAGACTCGGCAACATGTTGCTGGGAGATCTGTGTTCACTGCTGAGTGACTCAAACACACAGAGAGGGAAATCTGGATACACACACATGCGCACACACACACACACATAGTACCTGCAGAGGCACCCCCACGCGGCTGGCCACCTCTCTGACGATGGAGGCGGTGACGGCTGTGGTGGCGTAACGCTGGTTACTGTTGAACTTAATCACTGGACCCTGATAAAGACAAAGAGTGTGTGTTATAAGTGTGTGTGTGTTCTGTAAAAAAATCTGCCATGTCTGCAATAAGGACGGTAAAAATTCCATCACAAATTGCCTACAAAATTCCACAATACACAGAGGTCATGTGACACTGGGCAGTTTGTTAAATCGGGGAAAAGATGCTCACCTTGTGGAAAGATGGCCGATGGTTCTCTTCATGTTTCTCCCTGAAGAGAAATTATGAACAAAGTGATTATTCTCAGTTAAATTATGTGTTTTTAATCTATAATGATCTGTTTCATTTTTTAATTCATTGCTAATTATTTCCTCTATAAAACAGCAAAGATAACGACCATCATAAGTCAGGAGAAGTCAAAGTGAGGATTCCAAATTCCACATTTTATCTAACCAACAAAGTAAAGGAATAAATGTTTGGCACAAATCACATAAAGAATTAAATGATTATTAATATTTCTTCTCATTATTTTGTTTGTTACTCATCTAATTAATCAGCTAATTATTTCAGCGATTTCCTAAAACTTACGACCTGGAAACTTCTCACTTATTTTCCAAAAACTGTCTCTTTTACTGCAAACGTTAATTAATTTTTCCACAGCAAAACCATTTCACGCTTTCTGAAAAATGACCCTGGATGTTAGATATTACGGGTCGTACTAACTGGTAGTTGGGGTGGACGGCGTGCGCCATGTCAGCGCTGATCATGAAGGACAGCGGCGCCGCCTGCTGGAAGGCCGTGAGGTTACCGGAGGACGAGGCGAGGCGGCTGAGGATGAGCTCGGTCAGGTTGGACTGGGCACCCTGAGCGCTCTCTGACCCCACCTACAGGACAGGACAGGATGTGCAGTTTGTCAGCGGATACGGTACGCGAGGAACCCATGATCAGGGTTCTGCTCACCTCCTCATTGTCGTACAGGGTGATCATACGGATGTTGGGATCTTTGTCCAGAGAGTCTCCTGAACAGGAATCCATCAAGGCCTGAGAAGGAAAAAGAGATTAAAAAAAGTGAGACAAAAGCTTGTGAAATAAATCACTCACAGGGATTAAACACTTTTTTGTTTTGTCATTAAAAAAAGTCTCACATGGTAGAAAAGCTGTTCATGCCCGTGGGCTGACACAGTCCACACCTTTACTCTATCAGACCCTCAGACAACTTCTCTATTAATAAAAATAAAGATTATAAAAAGTGTTTTAACAAATTATTACCACCACCCATCAGCAGAGGGCACTCAGTTGTTGATGATGCTGTATTCATCCAGCAAAGAGCAAAGCTTTTGATGAGAGAATAAGATTGGGTCAGGTCGGGGGGACGGCCCAGAAAATGTACCTTATTTTTTGTTTTATTTAATGTGTGGCCCTTTGACCATGAAAACTAAATTTTATTGGCCCCTGTCCTCATCAAAGTTATCCATCCCTGCTCCAAACTATCGTATTTTAGTTATTTTAAACTGCCTCATGATGACTTTGTCTTAGGATGTCATGACAAAATGCCACGTGTTTTTTTTCTTTTACGCTACAAAACAATTTCCCTAAGGGGATAAACAAAAAAATTCATGCAGGAACACAAACAGAAACCATCAGAGAGTAAACAAATAAATTCTGCCGGATGCACATTAATATTTTAGGAGGAAAGTGTGGAAATGACCTGCAGGGCGCAGAAGCAGCTGTGCAGGTTGTCCAGCCGAGGAGAATAGATGAACTCCTCAAACACGCCTCCCAAAGCCTGCAGAGAGAGCGAGCTGGAATCAGTCACAACAAGCGACTTTTGGTGTTTTTTGGAGCAGACAGGAAGTGAGTGGTTGACTCACAGCGGGCTGAGTGTCGGCCAGACAGAGCTCAAAGTCCAGCAGAGCTTCAGACGCCACGTTCAGCTCTGAACACAAAACCTTCAGCAGAGCGGGATGATGCTTCTCTGCCTGAGGAGAGGAAAAAAAAAACATGATCACTTTCTAAAATCCCACAACTACTTCATCTGTGTTGACCTGAAAATCATCTCAATCTTCATTCCTGACATATCATTATGATGTGAGAAAGTAAAGTCGATGTTTTACTGTGGTGGAGGCAAAGACGGCATCTCCAACGGAGGAGGAGGAGCCAGTCTCCAGCTCCTCCTGGACTGCAGTGGCCAGGACGGGAACGCTAAAACAAAAAAAACATCATCATCATCTTGGAGTAAACTCCTGAGTCACCCCCTCTGCCTGGTTTTTGGCTCTGAATGTTGGAATAATATTGATTTTACTGCATTTTCTAAATTAAAGGAAGCTTCCAGTTTTTCAGCAGGTAAAGATGTTTTAGATAAAACCAAACACAAGCCAACAAATCTTCAGCATTTGGACCTTCTTATTCTTTTCAGTATTAAAAAAAAAAAAAAAAANAAAAAAAAAAAAAAAAAAGAAAAGAAAATCAACATTTTTAATAGAATCAAACACGAGAAAAGAATCACTACAGTATCAAGTTTTAGAACTTTTGTTCTGTTACTTTTACCTATTTATTTCATTCTATGAATGTTTTTCCTCCTGATCTGATGTTAAAGATTAAATATCTAAAGATAAAAACTTTACAGTAATAATACTCTGTGAGTAAAAGTCACAGATCAGTGCGTTGTGTTACTAACAGGTGATTCTCCTTGTTGGGGCCGAACGAGTCGTTGACGTCCTTCTGCAGGTGGATGGCGAGGTTTGGGATCCTGAGCAGAGGCCGGGGAACGTGGACCAGCTGGTGGACCAGCTTACCGTCCCTCTGCACGACAACAACAACAACAACAACAACAACACAGGAGGAAAAGTGGATCAAACTGCATCAAAACTCACAACTGAAGCTCTAAAAAGCTTTAAAAGTGTGCTGGTCAAACTGTGGCACCTTGACCATTACACGGCCGGCGATGGTCAGGTCACGGTCAAACCAGGTGTTCCAGATGCCGCCGCCGTAACACTCCACGCCGACCTGCAGACAGCCCTGCTTCGTCCTCTTAGATCGGGGTTTAACCTGAAAACATAGAGGACACAAATGCATCATTCATCACGTGTTCCACTTTAAAAAGTCCAGAAATGCAAAAACAATTAATGAGAGAAAGTCTGAAAGGTAAAAATCTAAAGCGGAGCTGCTGTTCATGAGCGAATTCACGTCTTATATCCACGTTATTAGTAGGTCGGCCATTTTGGTGCATTTGCTTGTAAACTGTCCTGAACTTCTTGGTTCAATGTGAATCTTTTTATGACCATCATATTAGATTTTTACATCCCTAGTGAGACATGAAAGGTGAAGTAGAGAATGTTTGAAGCTTTCTGAGTGTTTTCTGTGAAAATAGGAACGATAAGAGTGGACGGTGTGGACGCGCTGCAGATCTCACCCTCAGACATGGGCTGTCTGTGTGAGCGCCGATCATGGAGAAGCCATTTCCCGGCAGGTAGCATCCGCCCACCGCAAAGGCGATGAGGCTGGAGTAGTTCCTGGTCACAAAGTACTGCAGACAACAGAGGAGGACGTGGAAAATATCACAAAAAATTAAGATAAAAATATTTCACAAATCAAGCAGAAGACCGACCTTGCTGGACGGTCTGATGTCCCATTTCTCCGCCTCCTTCAGCTCGATGAATCCCGCCTCCAACAGACGCCGCTTACATTCTTCCACCACTGCAGGGTGAAAGAAACAAAAACGGGATAAATCTTTCTGTGAGTCTGTAAAATCCGCCATGATTTTTCACCCAAGCTGAAATTAATTTACCTTTTCAGCACTTAAACACTGCGAAAACGAGCAAATGATGCATCACCGCCATGTAAACAGGCTGAATATTATGTACGTTTGATGTTAAATCAGGTTTTCTCTGACTCAGAATAAAACTGGAAAAGGTTTTTGCTTTCCTTTGAGATTCACAGGGTTGATTGATAACTAGCGAGCCTGTCATAGAAAGTTCAGAGGTGTTGCAGTTCTGTAAACTCAGGGAAAAATTAACTCTGGGGAAAAATTAACTTTTCTTTTTGTGAAGTGATATGAACATTACCTAAATACAAATATTCTACCAGTACCATCATTGTTATAACTTTGTTTTACAGCCATAGTTCACAGTGTAAAGGTAGCAGACATTATGAAACACGTTTTATCTGCAGGATCTCTATCTTATCTGCAGCACAAAGTCAGCTGGAAACCAGGACGTCTGGACTTTTAGCACCTTCAGATGCTGACACACACACATTTGTTTTTCGTCTCTTTATATGAGAAACACACACACTTCTTCAAATCATATATTATCTTCTTACATCATGTAGATGTGTAGGTGGGGGGTTTTGACAGCAGATATTCTGAGGTGAAACAGGTGTAATTAATAATATTAACGAAGGTTGGCTTGCATGGCTGAGCTGTCAAGAGGAATATCATGTTATTAATTACACCTGTGTTTTTCCTATATATATGACTAATTAAATATCTGCTGTGGAAAAGGGCTATGCATTGAAGAAGGAAAAAAAAAGTTCAGTATGTATTCTATATTGTTGAAATGACATATTTTTAGAATACGAATTACATACGAATTTTAAAGGTGACTGAGAAATTTGACTTTCAGTATATCATTGAAAATGAAAGTCTAAACCCTGTATTTTCAGCACTTACCGTGGTATGGAGACACTCCTCTGTTGACAAAGTTGAGGAACTCTCTGGCTGCTGACTGCACGGCTTCTTTCGAACTCTTCATCATTAAAGACTGAAAGAAAAAGTCAGAAAACTAAACTGAAAACATGCAGGATGGCACAAGCAATGAGACAGCAAAGCTAGCAGCTAAAGGCTACCAGGGACTGAATCCAACTTCGGACAGTGCTCTAAATCATCTGTCTCCTTTCCAATAAACAAATAAATAATAAAGCAGAGCGTAACATTCTCGACGTTGTCGTAACACTGCAAAAAGTTTGTTGCTCACTTGCTTAAAAAAACAAATAATCCTGGACTTGTCCGATAATAAACGCACCGGTGTTTAGCTGCCTTTCCTCGCTGATCTGCACGGAACGAGTGAAGCGTTCCTGCTTCTTCTTCGCTTCTTTTCCTCTGCCGGCTCAAATCAAAGCAGCCCTCAGTGAGAGAGCAACACCTCCACATATCACATACAAATTATCACTTTTATGGCACTTACCTGCATTAACACGGACATTCAAACTCTGAACCCAGGAGCAGCGAAACTGCAAGCACACAAATCAGGTGACAGCCCAGAGACAGGCAGTTTCCACACTGCCATCTCGCGGTCAGGGGGTGCAATTCCATTTAAAAATATATATATTTTACAGTATATATTTTATTTTATTTTTAGTTCGGCTTATACTTTTTTTATTTTTTATTTTTTAGAAATTGGTGCAGGAGATGCATTTTACATTTATTCATCTGGAAGACACTTATCCAAAGTGACTTACAAGCAAGGTAAGGAAAGAACATGGAGAATAAGTGCCACAAAGCAAAAGTACCAGAGGGCTGCAAGTGCATAAAGTCAAGAACTCTCTGTCTGTCTGTATTTCTGCCTATCTTATAATGATGATGTAATAATATTAGTACACTACAGTCAATGCAAAATCATGCAGTTTGAGTTACTTTATTATGACGAGAAAGTAGTGTTCTTGAGGAAGGTCAAAGGTCACACAGCCACACAGAAATCTTAGCAGTAGACTGTCCTCTTCCTTCCTCACCTCACCTCTCCTCACCTCTTCTGGTTGAACGTGGCTGTAAAGCTTTCACCTGATGTGGGGCTCAAACCCACGAGCCTTAGATTAAAAGCTTTACCAACTGAGCTGACCAGGACTGTTAAGCAAAACTTTAAAACTTTTTTTTGCTACTGAAATCATAAAATTAGATCTATGTGCTGCCTGCACATGGATTACTTCCTAGTTTACATTTAAAGGTATGAAAATACGACTTGCGACTCTGTCAGGGTGTGTTGGAACTAAACACTAAACACTAAACACCCTCAGCTAAACACCCTAAAAAGGATTATTTGCGGTGCTGATGTCAACTAAATGCTTAAGATTATAGTGGTGTTGAGTCTCCTCCTCTCTCACTTTTACTTCCTTTGTGTTATTTATTTCAACTTTCTCTCCAATACTCTCACTCATGTAAATTTACTCTCTATCTCCCCCCACATGCAGACATTTATCACTACATCAGCAAAGGAATCAGCCTTATAAAGGCCTAAAAAGTGAGGGAGGAGAAGGAGGTGGAGGAGGAAGAGCAGGAGGAGGTGAAGGAGAGTCCATAAACCAAGATGTTTACTTCAGCTGTCAGCTCACATCGTCTCTCCTGCTCTTGAGGAAGCCCAGGAGGATGGACACACACACACACACACACACACACACACACTCAGGTTCTATTCATNAAGCCCAGGAGGATGGACACACACACACACACACACACACACACACACTCAGGTTCTATTCATAGAAGTGAGAGCAGAGGAACAGCAGCAAAAATGTTGAACATAAAGTTCTGTTCTTGAAGCATATGATCATATTGTTGCCACTCTGTGAAAACCACGTATCTCCAAAATATCACCTTTTCAGAAGCTGAAATTTGGATTAAATTAAAATTAGGTTTTGACAACCTCCTATGAATTGCACTGTACATACAAAACACGATCTGATGCTGAGGATTAGATATGAGACCTGATATAACTTTTAATGATATGATATTGATATAAAATGAGGAGAAAAGTCTGGATTTGATCATTATTGAGCCATTATGTGGAAGTTTTTGTCTCTTGCTGCAGAGTTTTGAATCCCTCTGCTGGATTTTAGGAGAAACAGGATTAGATTGTATCAGTGTCTGCTCCACATAAAGCTCCAATGCAAAATTTTTATGCTGGACATACAGCATGTAAAAAAAATTCAACATGTAAAGCTTCCAGAAATAATCAAAACTGACATATTCATTTAAAAAATTTTAAGCAAAGTTTGACACAAAACTCGTTCATATTCCAGGAGAGAAAAGGAGAAAGTGTCAGCATCCACGTTGCTGGGGAAACCTGCCGCTCATCATCGTTACAGGGGGCATATGGTTTGGGAATGTGGGATTTATCCTACTCTGAGAATACGAATAGGCACATGCTGTACTCTCTCTCTCTCTCTCTCTCTCTCTGGATAGTTTTCCTTTTTAAGTCAGGTTAGCCAAAGCGTCGCCTGTCGTTGCTAACCTGCTCCTCCTCGCCATGTGAGGACGACGTGGCGTACTGCAGGCCGCCGTCCTCACATCCTGGCATGGTTACTCCATGAGATCACGGCTGCAGGAGGAGAACATTTTCTCATGAAACTCTCCGTGTCACAAACACACAAGCATGATTTGTGGCTTCTGTCATTTCAAGACTGCAGTTAAATATCTGATGTTATATTTGTCAGATATATTTTATGTATCTGAGGTATTATTATTAGTTAGATTTTCTTTTGTTACATTTATTTTTTATAGACGTTAGATTCCTGTATTTTTATTGTGATGAAGTGATTCTTGGATTCTTTTTGTCCAACTTTTATTGTCGCGGGGCAGAAAGTAACTAAGTACTTTTACTCAGGTATTACCTCAATTCCATTGAGGTCTAGTACTTCAGTAATATTTCACAGGTTTTCTACCTTTCCTCCATTACATTTTAAAGAGAAATATTATACGTTTTACTCAAGTACTTTTATCTGTGACGGCTGTAGTTACTTGTTACTTTCTGTCTTTCACTTTTTCCTTCCTTCTTTTCTTCATTTACTTCTTTGAAATCCCCAGTACTTTTACTTTGGTACTTTTTACTGTTTTACTGTTACATTTTACTGTTAATACTTGTTTACTTTTATTTGAAGTACTTTACTTTTCAGAGAATTTCCCACTGTGGTGCTGCTAAAGCTTTGGACGCTTCTTCAACAGAGCCGAAATCCTCCATAAAAAGGGATTAAAGTGCAATTTGTGGATTTAAAAGAGATTTTCTCTGTGGTTCTTCATGTTTGGTACAGAGAGATAAAAGGCTTTTAGACAGAAAATGATGAAGTGCATAAAAAGGAAAACAGGGAAATGTGGGAAAGAGAAAAAGATGGAGAAAGGTGAAAAAGAGGGAGAAGAACTCCAACAACAAAGCCAGGAAGAGAAAGACAGGAAAAGAGAGAAAGATATGAGGAAAGCAACTGAGCGATGAGTGAGAGACTGGAGGAAGCAAAGCATGAAAATGGGAGAGAGGAAGAGGAGGAAAGGGAGAAAGATACCAGCAAAGGAAAAGAAGGCAAGATGTGAAAGAAAGGAAGAGAAAATACAAAAGGGTAAAGAAGATGCAGAGTGAGAGAGAGAAAGATAGAAAAAGACAAAGAGAATGAGAATCGACAGAGAGGAAAAGAGTGAATTTGTGAAAGAAGGAGGGAGAGATAAAAAATAAAGAGAGAAAGGGAGGCTGAGTAAGAAAGAGGAGAAGGAGGAGAAACAAAGATGGTGTGAGTGGGAGATGAACGAGGAGGAAAGGAAATGAAAGAAACACGAAAGGGAGGAACAGAAAGAGATGAGAAGATGAGAGTAAGCAAACAAGAGAGAGAGAGAGAGAGAGAGAGAGAGAGAGAGAGATAGGGGTAAAAGGGAGGAGGAGGGGTGAGTACAAATACTCCAGGGCAGTCGTGTCTCCTCTCAGAGCTCCTCGCTGCTGCAGCCTTCACACGTCTCTGCGTCTTCTCCAACATGGCGTCCTACAGCTCCTCCGCCTCCACCGCCTCCTCCTACCGACGCACCTTTGGACACGGCACCTACGCCTCCCCCTCCCTAAATCGCTCCCTGCTGGGCCATAGTGGCGGCAGGGGCGGCGGCGGCCATGTCACCTCCAGGGTGTATGAGGTGACCCGGAGCAGCTCCACGCCAGCCTACCGCGTCTCCTCCTCTGGTTACTATGGCAGGCCGATGGTGGCGGCCTCAAGAGCCTCTGTCGGGCGCTCTTACGCCGGCATGGGCGAAACCCTGGACTTCAACCTGGCCGAAGCCCTCAACCAGGAGTTCCTGACCACCAGGACCAATGAGAAGGCAGAGCTGCAGCACCTGAACGACCGGTTCGCCAGCTACATCGAGAAGGTTCGTTTCCTGGAGCAGCAGAACCAGGCGCTGGCCGNACCGGTTCGCCAGCTACATCGAGAAGGTTCGTTTCCTGGAGCAGCAGAACCAGGCGCTGGCCGTGGAGGTGGAAAGGCTGCGGGGACGAGAGCCGGCGCGCATCGCCGACATGTACGAGGAGGAGATGAGCGAGCTGAGGAGGCAGGTAGAGATCCTGACCAATCAGAGCTCACGAGTGGAGGTGGAGCGAGACAACCTGGCTGAAGACCTGGACAAGCTCAAACTCAGGTGGGAGGGGCAAAAGACGTGTGTGTGTTTCTTTAAGACGAGGTGTGTATGTGTGTATATGTGTGTGTGTGTGTGTGTGTGTGTGTGTGTGTGCACTGCAAAANGTGTGTATGTGTGTATATGTGTGTGTGTGTGTGTGTGTGTGTGTGTGTGTGCACTGCAAAAAAACAATCTACTACTAGAAACAAGCAGTGTGGAAGAAACTTAAATCCTTTTTTAGAGTACAAGTATTAATACCAGAGTATTTTCATATGGCGCCACAGTAATCTGAGTATTTTTACTTTATGGTATTGATACTTTTACTTTAGCAAAGGATTTAAATTTCCATGAGTTCAATCTTAAACGCCTCAGGAAGCAACAAGGCCTCGCTATGCTAATTAACACAACGACTCTGTTGTAAATGTGTGGATGGAGGGATGGGCTACAGACGTGTGTCATATCACGCCTGCTGGTTTTAAACAGGCGTGTGGGTGTGAGTGGGTCTCAGCTTTAGATATCTGTTGTTTGCTGTGGAAACCAGAGTATTTTTAAACCCTGGTAATACTCAGGGTTCATCCAAAGCCGAAACGCCATGCGCCTTTCAGACAGGAAGTGCAACATTTTCCTCTCCATCTCAATCCCGATAGCATAAAAGAGCTAACTTTAAAAAAGACAGAAAGATGATGCAAATACATATAGAAATCAGAGCAGCAAAAACAGGAAGTGGACTCGTCGCCATGGCAAAAACAAATCCCAAAACCTCCCAGCTGGCAGGGATGCATCTTGGGAAAAATGGAATTACATCAATTTCCTCTGCAGTAAAATCTGACCCTCAGATATCTGCCCCCAATGAAGAAGAAGAAGAAGAAGAAGAAGAAGAAGAAGAAGAAGAAGAAGAAGCCAATTCTGACTCTGCATTGGCTTCTTCTTCTGATATTCTGATTATTCTTCTGATATATTCACATTCAGCATCAAATAATGGTGATAAAGTCTTTTGTAGCCGTGCAAAGTCAGTGGGCGTGACCTTTTTAATGCCATGGCAACTAGTCTGCACACACACACACACACACACACACACACACTGCCCTCTTCTATAAAAGGAGAGGAACGTGCTCACGCATATCTGATGATTCATCTTCTCTCTGACAGTTTTTTATCTTAATAAATAACAGAAAATAATGAGCTACTGGATTTACGTTACATTTAGAATAAAAACAGAATGACTGCAAATAGTCTTAGAGCTCAATCAGTCCATCGTTACTTATTTTATAAAATATATCAGACAGGAGAGACAGAAACACGCAATAAAGCCAAATTAATCTAAATCAAATCCCTTATTTTTCTGTTTAAGTGTTTGTAAGGTTAGTTACATAATCTATAGAGTACCTGATTAAACTCTTAATTAAAAAAGAAATGTTCAAGGTAAAAATTTAATCTCTCTCTCTCTCTCTCTCTCTCTCTCTCTCTCAGACTTCAGGAGGAGATTCTTCAGAAAGAGGAAGCAGAGAATAACCTGGCGGCTTTCAGGGCCGTGAGTACTGCAGTACACACAAAATATTACTCTAATTTATATGAGTTAGGGTTAGGTTGCTATTTTAGCAAGTCTAGTGGAAAAAAAAGGTTCTTTTTGGGGAAAATTGGAGAATTGCAAGACAATTCTCAGCTGAAGTCATTTATTTGGCTCCTATAATGATGTAAAATAAAAAACTGAATATCAAGTATTTGATTTAGAGTACTGAACTCTTTTCCTGTGATACTGTTTCTGCAGTAATGTGTGTTTATTGTGCCAAACTACGTTCTAATAAACATTTTGCAGAACCAAACTCTTTATGTTGACGGTAAAACAGCTTAAAATGCAAACTGTTTCAGGATGTGGACGCAGCCACTCTGGCCCGTCTGGATTTGGAAAGACGCATCGAGACTCTGCAGGAGGAGATCGCCTTCCTCAAGAAGATCCACGAGGAGGTTTGCTTGCCTGTTTGTTTGGTGTGTGTGTGTGTGTCCTGCCAGGAAAATAACAAAGACAATTAACTCTCCAAATTTCCAACAGCCCTGACCTGTATCCTCGTCCTGCAGGAGATCCGTGAGCTGCAGGCCCAGATGCAGGAGTCTCAGGTTCAGATCCAGATGGACTTGTCCAAACCGGACCTGACGGCGGCGCTGAGAGACATCAGGGCTCAGTACGAAGGAATTGCTGCCAAGAACATCGCCGAGGCTGAAGATTGGTATAAGTCTAAGGTGAGAGATGCTGGGTAAGAAATGGATGGATAGAGAAAAAAGTGAAGAAGAGAACACTGACCTTTGACCTCTGCTGACCTTTGTCCCTGGTGGTCCCTGCAGGTGTCTGACCTGAACCAGGCGGTGAGTAAGAACAACGAGGCGCTGAAGCAGGCGCGGCAGGAGACCATGGAGTTCAGACACCAGATCCAGGCCTACACCTGTGAGATCGACTCGCTCAAAGGCACCGTGAGTCCAAACGCACTTGACTCAGATTCCACCTGTAACGCCATCACATCATCTTCTACCGCATCTACTCTTTGATGCTGCAGAACGAGTCTCTGATGAGACAGATGCGAGACATGGAGGATCGTCATGGGCGTGATGCTGGCGGGTTCCAGGACACCATCGCCAGGCTGGAGGCGGAGATCGCCAACATGAAGGACGAGATGGCCCGCCACCTCCGAGAGTACCAGGACCTGCTCAACGTCAAGATGGCGCTGGACGTGGAGATCGCCACCTACAGGAAGCTGCTGGAAGGGGAGGAGAGCAGGTGACGGTTGACCCAGTGACCTTTTGAGCTTTTGGGATTCATATGAGAGGGGAATCAGAAATCAGTAGAAATACAGTAATGGAAAAAATATTGCATTCAGATTTTTATTAAAGAAACAGCAAATACGTGTTATGAGTACTTATGAGTCTGAAAGCACTTACATCTGAAGTAAAAGTACTAATACAGCAAATCACATATTTTCATGTTTTTACTTGAAGAAAGCAGAAAGAAAGTTCAAGATAAAATCTCTCTCTCTCTCTCTCTCCCTCCCTCCCTCCCTCAGGATTACTTTGCCTGTGCAGAATTATTCCACTCTGAGTTTCCGAGGTACGAACATAGCTGCTGTTACATGAACGCATCACTGGAGGGCAGCACAGGTTCTTCATCAATCTGATCCAACACAGCCAATACATTTCAGTCCAATTTTCACATGATGAATAATTATAATTAGAACATGATATCAAGGCAGAATTTGCATAATTCTTGGTTAATAAATGTAATTTTCTGATATTATTTAATGGTTAGATTGAGTTTACAGTTGATTTATGCCTTTAATTCACTTATATTCTGCTTCCTATAGATCAGATTGACTTCAAGTACAATAATAGCAGTATTTTTACATTCACAAATGTACATTTTGTAGAATATTTTTAGTGTGAATGGGAGGGAATAATAAATAATAATGAATGTGTTGTGTTGTGTCGGAACAGAGACGAGTCCCGAGCATCAGCAGCGCTCCTCTGAGATGCATTCAAAGAAAACCGTCCTCATCAAGACCATTGAAACCCGAGACGGAGAGGTATGCACACACACACACACACACACACACAGTAATTAGACTGGGCAAATTGTTCAGATTCAGGTCATTTTGTCCTAAATGGCTAAACAACCATAAATATCAACTTGACTTTGCCTCTTGTACTATAAAAGCTAAATTAATGGATCTGTAGGTAGAATAGGTGCTAATTTCAGCCAAAAGTAGCTCTCATGACCTTTGACCTGGACAGAAATGGACAGAGTCAGCATCAGCATCACAACATCTCATCATTAGAAACTGTGAGAACTCAGCAGCAGAGAATTCAGACACTGGGAGGCTAAACTATGGTGGCCCTGAGGTCCAAAACACAAACTGTGTGTCGCTTTGGAAAGGATGACACAACATTCCTGCTTTGTGGAATGTTGTTTTGAGCCGCCGTACACACACACACACACACACACACACACACACACACACACACACACACACACACNACACACACACACACACGCAGGGACTCGTTCTCAAATGGAAACACTCCACACATCATTCCATAAAAACACTTTTCGTATCGTCTGGAGCGCGTCCCGGCACGTTTCCACGCGCTGTGGCAGCTTTTCATTGCGTCATCTGTGTTTTTTCTCCAGCTGAAAGACAACAAGTTGCTCTTTAGAGAAAACATTCCAGCTTTTTTTTAGGAACTCAAACATACTTTTCTTATTTTCTGAAAGAAAAATTCACTGAAAAGCAAAACTATTAGAGATGATTTAAATATGGCACGTGCTGTGATGGTTACAGCTTTTCATTTTCAGACAGGAGCCTCTTTGAGTTGCAAATATCATTTCATTCATTTAAATGATCCACGTTATCACGCCTGCTTTTTCCCGTGCCATTCTTTTAAAGGAACGTAACATGTATGAAAATTGAATATATTAGGCTCAAACATGCAAAATGGCCGGTATGGTCCTTTNAACATGTATGAAAATTGAATATATTAGGCTCAAACATGCAAAATGGCCGGTATGGTCCTTTAAAAATCCTCCTAAATGTTGCGTTTATTGTCATCCAGGTCGTCAGCGAGTCGACGCAGCACCAGCAGGACATCATGTAAAATGCCTGCAGGAGAAAAGAAGAAAGAAAGCAACACGTCTCTCCTTCCCTGAGATGGAATTAAAAATTTGAAAATAAAAATAAGCAAAAAGACTGAAGCTCACCGTTCTGGCCTGAACTCTTCTTCCTGCAGGAAAGTCTGAAGCTGCTGCAGCGTGTGAAGGTGAAGCATGTTGGTGGTGTTATCATTAACTTTATCAGGTTATTTGTCTTCTAACTAGATAAAACACACACACACACACACACACACACACACACACACACACACACGTGCACAGCAGAAAGCATGAAATCCATATCAAAATTGCAATGGACAAAATAAAGCAGATATCTGTGTGTGTGTGTGTGTGTGTGTGTACGTGCTTTTCAGCCACTGGATGGACAGATAGAAAAGAGAAGAGGCTGATGGAGAGAGAGAGAGAGAGAGGGGGGGGCAGTTATAGGAGAGATAATTAATCCCTTGTGACTTTCAAAAATTTTTCACGAATAAAAGTAAGGTGGATTTCATGTTAGAGCAGACTGGTTTCTTTCTGTTTGTGTGTGTATGTATGTATGTGTGTGTCCTTGTGTCAAAACCAGTTTTGGAAGAAATGTAAAATTTTCATCAAACTGAAAATTTTGCAATTCTTTTTTCCTGACAAACAGTCAAATTGATCCCATGTTGAATGTAAACTTTGAATCGACAAAGTAAACTAAAGTAACTTTACTTTAGTTAGTAAACAAACTAAAGTAACTTAAGCATCTTTGAGCAGAAAAGTGCTCTATAAATAAAATGTATTATACGCTGTTGTACTATTATTATTAAAGTAATAGTAACTCCAGTTGTAAAAAATAAAGTAAAAATCCTATATTTCCTTATGTTATGTTGAAAGTCTCCAAAAATGAAAATACTCCAGTAAAATATCTTAAATACTGCAGTACTTCATGAAGATGCTGCGATCCAAAGAACAGTCAGACACGCTGAGTCATCACATTTATCATATACAGGCCCATACAAACACATGCTGCAATAATCAGAGGAACTCGGCGTTCAGCAGGAGTCACTGGCCGACGCTGACGAGATTGTACTCTCCGTTACAGAAATAAATAAAATCAGCAAATAAATACATCCCACCAGAAAAAAACAGAATAATTTCACTTAAAGTTCCTATAAAGATGCAAAAGAAAAACAAATAGAAAGGCTTTAAATAAAATTAAAAAAAAAAAAAAATGAAGTGGTCCAAAAGTTAAAAACTAAGTGTCGTGTTTTATGTACAAATGGAAAGTTTGGAATGATGCAAATGAAGGGGGTGGGGCATTTCAAAGAGGGCGGGCCCCAAAAGTAGGAAGGGGCGGGGCAGTGTGAGTCAGAGTCATGCATTATGGTTCCTCTGACTTTTCTGTTTTGTCCTATGAGGTAAAGATGAGAACAAATTCACCTTTTCACTCTGAGATGCACATGGAGCTGCTGCTTTCAGTACAAGCTGCTTTGAGTCCATTTTCTCACTTATTCATACTCTGAAAGCCCAATTTACACTGAAATCTCCATCTGATCTCTTTTTTTAAAGGTTCTGTGTGTCGCATTTTCACACCAACTCATCATTAGGTTCATTTACACAAATCTGAGTCACAGGTACGAGCAGACAGTCTGTTGCATTGTGTAGATGAATTCCAAGACTTAAAACTAGCAGGATTTCACATTATATTCACGCGAGGTGCCAGTATAAATATGGCTTTGTGGCTCTTCCTCAACATCCAGGCATACTGAAAATATTACCTTGCGTGTCGCAGCCACGTGGCTGCCATCCAAAAATCCTTCCCAACCCAAATCCATCGACAGGAGATCTGCCAGTAACCCTTCTGCTGCTCAATGGTACGGTCCAAAGAGGGTTCAAGGCACCCGTTAAACAGAATCCAGCCTGCGGAGAGTTTGACGTTTGAGCACCAAGGGTGACAAATGTTTTCCCCCTTTAAAAAGGAATTTACATTAAAGACGTCCCTCCACATTTTCCAGGAGGTTTGTAGTCTGATGGCACAGAAAGCAAAGAAAGGACCTCAGGTTTTCTTTTAATTAGCTCCCTCTGCAGATGAATTTAGTTGGACTTCTCTGAGGTCTACAGTGACTTTTTGCAGCATCAGTTAAAAAAACAACAGTTTTGTAGATGCATGAGAAGCAGAATGTGGCCAAAGTTGTATCAGTGGCAGAATACCTGTGAGAACCTGAGCCGGTTTGTCCAATCCCTGATCTGCTGTGACTCCACATGGTAACAAGGACTCAGCCAATCAGCTGCTTCGGGTTTCCACATCCACCTTTAAATTGCAGCTGCGGTACGTGTTTGCGCTTAGTGCATGTGCATTTGTGCATGAGTGAAAGGTCAGAGGTCACCTCAGCAGACAGCAATCAGCACAGAGGTGCATCAGAATCTTAAATCAATTAGTAAAGGGTTAAAGATGTTTTGCATGTTTGGTAAATCAGCCCTCAATGTGTTTTGGCTGCAGCTAAGCGCAGATTTGTTTTAGACCCCCTAAACCCTGTGTGATGCAGCTCTCCTGAAGGTTCAACCCGGTTTACTTGTGGTTTGTCAAGTGTGGCTAGTAAGTTAATGGTTACCGAGCCTTATAACTCAAAGTTAGTGGTGCATTCAGGGTTCTATGAAGAGGAGGAGTGGTCAGACCCGTAGCGAAGGCCCCGCGGCTCCGGTCAGCGGTGTCACTGAGCCACACTCATAATCCACCGTGACATGAGGGCCAGCAACCTGCACCTGCCGGTCCCGAAAATTCTGGATGTAGCTCTGCAGAGGGAGAGAGGGAGAGAGAGAGAGAGAGAGAATCTTCTATTTATGATCAAATGAAGGAAAAGTGTAGCACTTTGTGCTGATTCATCTTTTCTTACACTCTTCAGCAGACAATGCAGCACTTGAACGCAGCATTGTAACCATAACTACAAAACAGACTAAACACACAAAAAAATGACCCTCCTCACTGGTGAGAGGACGTCTGTGTCGTAGCGGCGGATGGGGTTGGGTTTGCGGCGNACCCTCCTCACTGGTGAGAGGACGTCTGTGTCGTAGCGGCGGATGGGGTTGGGTTTGCGGCGGTAGGCGGGCTCTTGGTGGAGCTGTTTGGCCTGATGGGAATGATGGACGGAGCCGTGTTGCTGCTTCTTCTTCTTCTTGTTGCGATAGCGGTCATCACGCTGACGAATCCGCATCACCTGCATCCTCCTCTGCTGCCGGCTGATGATCACTGGGAGAGAGAGAGAGAGAGAGAGAGAGAGACTTTATAGACGCAGAAGTACTAATAACAATACTTCTTTACGGTTTCTGGCTACTTGCCTACTTGCTGGCTCCGCCTCCTCACCTTTGGTATGGGAGTATCCCTCAGCCGTCACCTTCCATTGGATTATGACTCCCAGCAGGGTGAGGGCGGGCCACACCCCGAGCACCACCCATGTCAGCCAGCACACAGGCTTCGCGGGCGTCGCCTTCAGTCTCTCGTACACATATAGCACCAGAGCGAAGAGCTCCACAAAGTAGTCCAAAGCCACGGTGATGACTGCGGCGCCAAACATGGCCGTGGACAGCGTGGTAAAGAGCCGCTGCCACTGCAGCGTGAGCACGGCGAACAGCATGCCCAGGCCAAGCAGCACGCCCAGGGGCACCCAAACGGAGCGCGGCGGGCTGTCAGACAGCTCCTCCATGCCCACCAGGACGGCCACGGCCACCAGCAGGCCCAGCAGCAGCCCCACCATGAACAGGCCCACGCTGCGGACCAGCATGGTGACCAGGCCGCAGAGCGTGCCGATGCCCAGGCCGATGCCCACCGAGGCCTCCACGCTCAGCTGGGTGTCCAGCACGCGCTCCTTGTAGCAGAGCATGAAGATGACGACGGAGCCAAACATCAGGCCCGTCAGGAACATCACCGCCTTGAAGCAGCGGTAGCCTGCAGACAGAGGAAAGGAATTTAGGAAAGGCTAAAAAATGCTTGATTTCTGGCACTAAATAGGTTTTTCAGCCATGTTGTTTGGTTGTTTGTGAGTTTATAGGACATCTCAAAAAAACAGATTTCAAAGTAGACCGTGTTAGCTTTTGGATTGATCATCTGGCCGGATATTAAACCATTTCCTGAGGAGTTGAAATGTCCCGACTCACCGAAGAAGCAGTAGATGATGCCGAACAGGCAGCACATGGAGCAGACCACGCAGGGAACCACCTTGTAGCGTCTGCCAGACTTCTCACAGCCGTCCAGCCAGCCAGGGCTCACCTCCTGGTCTGGTTGGACCAGCAGCGTCTCAAGCGTCGTCATGGTGACAGGAGAGGAGGACGGGAAATGGAGAAGAGGCGGGATGGAGAAGGAGAGGTGATCCGGTGGGAGGCTACGGAGCAACACACAACCACATGATTTCACCTGTGGAGAAGGGAGGAAGAGAGGAAAGAGGTGTGTTAGCATGCTAACATTTCAGATGCATCAAAAAAAAAAAAAGTCGCAAAGCAAACACGCCAACAAACACGCTATTAAAGGCAGACGGAGCTTTTGTCTCCCGTCAATGATCTCCGGCCTTCGCTGCCTTCCTTCCTGACGTCTATTCAGGATACAGGAGGCCTATCCTGATTCTTAGATCCTTTTCATCCCTCCATCATCATCTGAGGTCATTCATGAGCTCCATGCTTCCATCCATCCTCTCCTCTCTCCTCCTTTGTTTCCTTACTACCTCACATCCTCTCTATGCTCCCTTCCCTTACTCCCACTTTTAATTGTTTTTTTATCCTCTCCCTCTACCTGTTCCCACAAAAAGTTTCCAGACTTCCTGCTTTTCCTCCGTCATTCTGCAGCTGATTCCGTCGCTGAGGAGACGTCAGGAGGCGAATCGTTTCTCTGTGAAGGTCAGAACAGGTTTGACATGTTCAGCTGCTGCTGGGTGGGGAGGGGGAGGGGCTATTGCTGTGTTTTACCTACAGAATTCAGGTGTAGATCCCCTGATATGACCTGCTGAAGTGCCCATGAGCAAAACACTGAATCTGACCTTTGACCTCTCTGTGATGGAGGCTAACAGGGAGGATAAAATAAGTCTTAAAGTACTTCCAGGTGTTTTACTTCCTGTCCTGTTGTGACACCTGACAGCGAACAGGTACACACACCTTTAGTCCAGCTCACTTTGCTGCAGGGAAGGTTGGACGGACATGGCTGTGAGACTTTTCCAAAATGTCCCCCTGACAGACGGGACGAGCAGGACAAAGTCAGCTCAGCTCTGCGTCTGAAACGCTTTGAGCAACGAGCAAATCAGATTTTAAAAAAACGAGAGACGAAAAGAACATAGAGTCTAATGACATGTGTGTGTGTGATGTGTGTGTGTGTGTCTGCTGTAAAAAGAGACACGTGAAGGACTTGAAAGACATACACTCATGACTGAAGATATTACAGGCTTCATTCTTAATGGACTATAAAAATAAATGGACTATAAAATAAACTAATTTGACCTTTCTAGGGACAAATTACCGTATTTGGGTTTTATTGCTCTGGAGCACATAATCAACTGCAGTGTGTGTGTGTGTGTATTTGAATACAGCCATAACAGCAAGAGTCACAGGGTCTTGACAGGGACTATTGATGAATAGTCCAATAAAACCAAAAAGTGACTTTACTGCACACACACACACACACACACACATACATACACACACACTCTCTCAGAGCCACACACACAAAAGACCCTGTACACACACACAGATACACACGCTAAACACACACATATTATCTCAACATTTTCATCCTTGTTTTCATCCATGTAACATTAATAATCAGCATTTTGAGGATTAGGAGTGGACTGCCACTGCGTGTGTGTGTGTGTGTGTGTGTGTGTGTGTGTGTGTGTGTGTGTGTGTGTGTGTGTGTGTGGAAGCTCTAAGCTGTTGTCCAGCAGTTTGCAGAGGGATGATCCTCTGAAAAATCACACACAGACAGAAAGACGGTCATTTTGGTTTCTTCTATTCTCCTGTCTGGACCATCAACAAACAATAACAACAACAACTGCTTCCTGTCTGTTGCCATGACGACGATGAGATGCTGACAGGCAGCAGCCGGCCCTGGACCAAGACCTGACCAATGGCAGAGCAGTTTAAACTCCCATAGCAACAGTGTTAGAGCCAATCAGTGGCCCCATGTGTTCCCCCTGCATATCTTCATCATAATACAAGAGTGTGTGTGTGTGTGTGTGTGTGTGTGTGTGTGTGTGTGTGTGCGCGCGCGTGTGTGTGCTCACATTATAAAACTTGGTTGTCCTCATAGCAACCCTCTTCTCACTTAAATTAAAATGTCCCACTGGTCTTGTAAATGTACCACACGCACACACACACACACACACACACACACACACACACACATAGTTTTAAATGATGTTTTTTTTTTTTTTTAGCAATGATCATAATCTCTGATGGAAGATGAGATAACATTTCTGAGTTAGAGCGCTCTGCTAGGCTCAGAATTTATCAGTCAACCCTTGTGAGTGAGATCTCTCCCTCTGCAGCGTCAGCAGGTTTGTCAGTCTAAAATAACACGAAATTCCAAAATTAGTCCAGACGCAGCAGGAATGCAGCAAAAACAAAGCATTTTAAAACCTTTAAGCAGAAAAACAGAGATGAGCTGCGTTCAGAGATAAAAACAAAAACATTCTCTGGTGTTTAAAAATGACTGAAAACTCTGTTTAACAGCGTTTAAAGTGTTTAAAAACCCTTTAAGCAGAAAAACAGTGAGATGAGCTGCGTTCACAGACTTTAAAGTGTTTAAAGCGGTTAAAGTGTTTTGAAAAGCTTTATGCAGAAAAACAGATAGATAAGCTGCGTTCAGAGACTAAAAAAATGTTTTCTGATGTTTAAGAAAGACAGAAAACTTTTTAACAGCGCTTAAAGTGTTTAAAAGTTGATGCCACCCAGACACATTCATTTCTGACGCTGACATCACCGCCAGCGAGCCGCAGCACCTTCATGAATCTTCCATTAAACAGGAAAACCTCCATGCAGCCAGTCTGACCTACATTCCACATACAGCTCATCCCTCTTTCTTTGATGGACCTCGTTTCATTTTACACTTCAGCCGATAATTGGCTGAATTTACCCAGCAGCTGAAAATGTGACCTTTTAAAGGACCATTCTGTAGGTTTCAGCAGGTTCACTACAAATTGCGAGTACTTTGTTAACCTCAAAGAGCAGAAAAGATGTTTGGCTTGATAAATGCAGTTTGTATTCTTTGATGTAAACTCTGGTCTGACATGTTACGAAGATCAACTTGCAGAGACATGTGAACGCACCTGCAGGAAATAATCATATAGTTCCTGTGTGAACAGTACTGAAGACACATTAAAGGATCATACCGGTGATTTTGCATGTTTAAGCCCAACAAATAATACATGTTGCGTTACTGACAACTATTTTCCAAAACACAAAACTGTATTTTAGTTTTCCTGTTATTTTGCCAAATTCCCTAATATTTCAAAATCAAATGTTCAGGTGATACACACTTTAAAATGTAGTGTTTTGCCTGAAAACACACACGTCTGAATGAAGCAGAGACAGTTTGGAATTTTTTCTCTTTTGACTACATTCCTTGGTGGACACATTATCTTGCAGGTTGCTCTGTGTTGGACTGGTTAAATAAAATTACTTTGACAAAACATTTAATAGATTACATATTCGCTGTGATAGATTACTTATCTAACGTAAAACTACCTAAACCTAAAACTAAACCTAAAAAAGCCAAAAAAACTACCCAAAAAAACCTGCATGCTG
>VXCM01001444.1:0-2500 GCA_014773175.1 Lucifuga dentata | reverse complement strand
GACCTGCTGACATGTAAGTCCACATGTTTTTAATGACTCAGTAAAAGACGTCTTCTCCTGGGACTAGTTTCTGTGGCGGAGAAATATGTTTTCTTCCTTGCAGCTCCGTGTTGGATCAGTTAAATTAAGTAACTCTAATAAAAACATTTGGTTCACTGTGATGGATTATTTATCTCAGCACATCTCCATAAGTTCATTTTAATAGCAAATGAACTGAAACCAATGACAGTCTGGAAGGTAGGAAAAACAACTGTAAAATGTGCCGCTCCAGCAGCATGTTTTGGAAGATGTTTGGCAGAAATGTAATGTGTATGTGGATTGTATTATTGGGCTCAAACATGCAAAATCACAGGCATGCTCCTTTAACTGAATCCCTGTGAGGGCCCACCAGCATGACTCAGACCATGATTCAGGTCCTTTAGGGGGTCCTGTCCCAGACTGGGACCCGGCACACAGCTGGAGTCCTCATGCAGCATCAAACACATTTCTGATGTTTTTGGAAATAAAATCTTAATAAAATCCTTTTTATTCCTCTTTTTTTTTTTTTCAGATAATCTTTGATCAGACATGTTTTAAGTGATTTGGTGAATTATTTGTGACCCCTTCACTGTCCCCTGGGAGATCTCACACACCACTGCATACATGCGTGACCTAAACGCACCATCTCCTCATACACCCGTTTATTCTCCATAATGGGGGGCATCTGCCTGATGATGGACCCTGATGCGGCCATCCGGGNACCCGTTTATTCTCCATAATGGGGGGCATCTGCCTGATGATGGACCCTGATGCGGCCATCCGGGTCAGACATCCCGACCTCAGATCCACCAAACCACCATCAAGATCAAATAATTCCACCCAGAACCAGCAGCCTGATCCGTTAAGTGATCCGTGTCACAGTGTCTGAGGGCAGATGTGTGTTTTTGTGTATTTTGCGTGTGACAGACAAAGAAACGCATCATCAGGTCACTCACCGTGGAGGATCCTGCGCACCGGGACACCGACAGGTTGACGCGGCCCGTCCACCTTCACATGACGGGAAAAGAAACGTCCACAGCCCCAAACACCGACCATTTTCACCGATTCCACCACGGACACGGTTCACTCCCGTCGGCGTGAGCTCCCCTCTCCTCTCCGGCAGGCGGATACCGATCCACNACGGTTCACTCCCGTCGGCGTGAGCTCCCCTCTCCTCTCCGGCAGGCGGATACCGATCCACGACCTGACAAAGCAACAAACCCGAGTTCAATTAACACGAACCCGGGTTCCACGCCACACGGAACGCAGAACCGTGTGTTCTGGCCGGGCTCCGGCCACTGTGGACGGACAGATGATGGATTTTGTGTCGGTCTCATCCACACGGTGGATCTGGTAACGAGGGCGGCCCACGCTGCAAAAAGTGACGAGTCCACGCAGGGAATTTGAGCTGTAAACCTCCAGGGCTCCAGGGCCGGAAGAAGACTTTCTGAGGCCCTGAGAAGAATTTGATTTTTGTTTTTTAAAGGTTTTCAGCAAATATTAACTTGATTTATAATAATACAATATAATAATATTTTTACAAAGGTATTTTAATACCTAATAAATATTTTAATAGAATATACAAATAAGTTTGCTTGTTTGAGTTCATGCAAATACAAACTGCAACCATGTTCTGTTACTGCCAGCCATTTTTACACGTGACTGCAGTGGTAAATAGAACCCTGCAAGGACTGGAGGCAATTTACAAATGGGCTGGTTTGGGCTTTTTTGTTTTTTTGTTTTTTTCCCCTCCTCTCTCCACTCCACTAACGGGCCTCCTGATGCTGCTCACTCACATGTTGGCACTCAGAAACTGTGTCAATGATGTGGAGAAAAAAAATAAATAAATAAAAGGCCCCTAGGCTGGGGCCTAGAATTTCATCAAAATTTTAACTTTAGCAAGCTTTCACACCTGAGGAACATTTCAGGTCATTTGGACATCCCCTGGTGGCTGAGCGGCACTAAGCAGCTGCTGAATTTAATTGTCTTTTGGTGTCAGTCAGCGTGTTTCAATGTTTTTCTGCCATGTCGTGGGCAAAATAAATCAATGCAGTTTAACAAAAATACAAGTTTGTGTAAAGATCAGAATTTATCAATCAACCCCAAGTTTTATTAAAAGTTTGTGTTTTTCTCTCAATAATTATTAACAAAGAAATTAATTCTGTCTTAAATTAGAATGTCTTTCTTGAAGAAATTATCTTAAATGTTATCAAGATAAAGATTAATGTTATGTCCTGAAATAAACTCACAGGGATTTGAGTTAAAAATATTTGGCCATAATGCAGCGGGTCATTTTTTTTAGTGTACGTCCTGTCCGGCGTCAAGTTACCCAAAATTCGCATGGTGACAGGAAGTGAAGTCATCCTTCAAAATAATAGCATACATTTGTAAAGCCATTATCAGACACTTCACTAGACAACTTTATTCCTCTGTAGTTGCCACAGCTCTGCACGTCTCCCTTGTTCTTAAAAATCGGCACCAG
>VXCM01001443.1:142276-182915 GCA_014773175.1 Lucifuga dentata | reverse complement strand
GTGCAGGAACCCTGCCTGTTCTCCGCGGGCGAGTTGGAGGAGGGTCCAGGCCTGGGTGCTGGCCGAGAGATCTCTGGTTCCTACTTGCAGGTCCAAATCCCTCCTCTGTGTGTGTCTGTGTGGAGGCGAGCGGTGGCACAGCTCCCCTGAGCCCCTGCCCAGTCCTTTGAAGATAAGATGGTGATACAGACTCCCTTTCGGTACGTTGCTAACCGATGGTCTTTGTGCGACACACACGTCTCTCTCTGTTGGAGCCTGCAGCTAAAACACCTATGGTCTTTGCTGAAACGAATCGGCTGCATGGCCTCAGGTCAAATTAGATTATGAATGGGTGATAAAATCCGAGATCATGTGTTTAGGATGTTAGTAGTTAATTTCTTTCCACCATTTCATGGTGGTAATGTGGAGCTCTGCCGTGGTTGATATTGTATTTCTATTTGATTTTTCTCTCCAAAAATCGCTTTCATCATTTTCTCTCCTCATACCCTCAATGCTGATTTAATTTTTAGTTGCTGTTTTCCATGGCAACCACTCGTCATGTAAACTATGTTGATTTCTTTGCTGTCTGGGCTGTATTGCTCTTAATCATGACAGTTTTTTTAAACATATTTCCTATCTCTTCGGCATTTATAACCAAATTTTGTGACACTCATGGGCCAATTCTACCACTTCTGGCTCACCACAGAGCGACCATCATAATCAGGCTTTCAAATGATGAACTCAATATTCTCTTTATTTTTTTCTATCCAGTGGTTATGGGGTTCAGATCTGTGCATAATGTCTTGTGATTGCATGGCATTATGGCGGTTTGGAAAGCCGAGTCGAGGTCCAGCCACGCATCATCTTTCCATAGACAGTGTGAATCTCTGTGTCTCTCTGAGCTCATCAGGGATGGGGCGTTGATTGCTTTTTGATACCCCTCCAATGTGGATGAAGTCCTGCATACATCAGCTAATTAGAACATACTTACAGTGTGTGTGTGTGTGTGTGTGTGTCTGACAGACAGACCCCACACTTCTCATCAGATCCTCAGCCCAAGTGCTCTAACCACACTCACTGAAGGCTTTATCAAATTCCTGACAAGAAAAGCTAAACAGTGCAAACCCGGGGTTTGGGTGGGGGGGCTGATGTCAGAGAAAAATAAAACACAGAAATGAAAAGAGAATGTGTAACTCTGGCAGATAGTTCAGCATGTTGGGTGAAAATTACTCAAACCCACATTATATATAGAACTCGCCGCATAGGGGAAAATTGAATCATGGCTGCAGAGTTTGAACTCTAAAATGACTCAGATGACTTTGTTTTGAGAGAAGAAGCTGCTTTGCTACAGTTCCAGACCACATCCAGTACCCACTACGTACTGGCAGGAGTAGAGTTAACTTCGTCCCACTGTAGTTAATGATGGCAGCTTTGCTCGGAGGTCTGAATGGATGGTACAGTGGTGGCGAGGGGAAGTTACAGTAGCTAATTAGGCAGCACAAATGACTCTGTGGTATCATTCTGTGCACCTTGATGGTATTACACTGTGGAGCATCAGAAAGGGAGAGTTTTGCTGTTGCATCGCTGAGTTTTTGGTATTTGGGGGTATTTCTGTGCACACAGCAAAGCACAAGAGCATATGAGTCAGTGACACACACAAACACACACACAGCCTCCTGCTAGGCTCTCCAAATATCCTAGTCCAGCTATGATCTGTGAATGGTGTTGGGGCGTCTCTATATATTTCATAAAGGCATCCTATTACACCCCCGTGGCTTGTGGGGAACAGCACACTGTGGTTCAGTCCCCGAGCGGCAGAGAATAAAGNACCCCCGTGGCTTGTGGGGAACAGCACACTGTGGTTCAGTCCCCGAGCGGCAGAGAATAAAGTGTAGGATGTGGCACTGGAACAGAAATCTAACTGCTGTTTCCTCAGGTAATCTTGACTTGGATCTTAATTCCAATAAAGTGTTATTTTTTTCACAGCATAAGCCAGATCCAAGCTAGAACACTCCATGCTGTATTTCTGCGGTCATACTTTATTGAATATCATTTCAGATAAGAGGTGTAATCCTTTGGGGGGAAGTGATGTATATTGACCAGCTCAATGATAGCGTACAGTACACTTCTCTGATCTGAAAGCAAATAACGATTTGTGTCAGCTGCTCAATCAAAATGCACCAAATATTGAAAACTGTTGCTAGTAGTTGTCAGCGACTTTGTCAAGTCTGAATATTTATAATGTGGCTTCCACAGACGTGTACAGTCTCAAAAAGGAAAGGGGAGAACTGCGCCTTTTGGAATACAACGCCTGTCGCAGGACTGCACCCTTTAGATCTAGATCAGGTACCATATTGTGCCCTATACTGCAAATTTGTACCTTAAAGGAGCATGTCGGTGAGTTTGCACATTTGAGCTCAATAAATGCAACTCGCTACACATTACTACCAACCAAGCATTTTTCCAAAACATAGTGGTAAATTTTAGAATTGTTTTTCCTTCCTTCCAGACTGCCACTGGTTTCAGTTCATTCCAACACGCCATAAAAATCAACATGTAGATACTAGAAACATGCTTGAAACCGATTTTTTTTCCCTCAGTTACTAGCCCAACATAGAAGAAAATGTTAGGAATATAGTCCCAGAAGAACAAATAACAAATAAAAATTAATAAATAAATGAATCTAGCAGTTAATCAGTCATTTAATCATTTTATCAAATCAACTATTACAACCTTCTGAATGAGCAGCTCCATCAGCCTCAGAGCAGTCATGTGGTCCTTGAGACATTTTATTTACTCATTTAATTGTTAGAACATTCATATAAAAGGTCATCTTTTGATTGTATTGATATTACCGAGATTGACAAATAAACTCCACATAAATTATTGTTACTTGTTACTCCTCCATCAGCCGAACCCCTCCAGGTGTCTGAGCAGAGAACATGGTGGAACCCGATCACTCAGGTCAATTCCTCTCCGTTACACTCTCACCTCTCAAAGTGACCAGACTCCTTCCATCAGCAGAGAGCAGCTCTCTCCTCTCTGCTCCCACATGCTTCATTTCATCAGGATTTCTTTTATCTTGACCGGCCAGGCCCATGACCCCAAGAGCTTTGATAGTGTATAGGAACTGCAAGAGACCATCAGCGGCCATTGTGGAGACCAAAACAGAACTTAGTTACTTAACTGGGTTTAAGTTTTCTTTCCCATTAAGTTTGTGAGTGTGTACCCGTGTGTTCATTACATCACTGACCCTGTGTCTGAGTCTGGAAGCCAAACTTCAAAAATGCTTTAATGGAATAGTGCGTGAATTTTGAGGGATTTTGTGTGAAATATATATCATGAGTTAAATGCAAATATTTGGCAAAGCTTTTTTTTTTTTTTTTTTTNTTTTTTTTTTTTTTTTTTTAAGTTTTCAGAAAATGTGAAATATGTCAATGCTGCAGTCGAGCTAACACATCTAATTCTAAAACACAAGAAAGAAAAGCCTGGCCTTTATGCTCAGAACTGTTCCATTTTATGAGCGTGCAGTGCCATGTTTACTTTCCTTTGCATCGAAGAAAAGAAAGAAGAAGAGAAATGAATGCACCGGGCTCCCTGTAAAGACAAACATGAAAGGAATCACCAAGCGTGCTTTAGGCCTTTTCTCTTGTTGTGTGTAATGTTGCTCCTCTACTACCGAGGTAGTCTCTGCCATCTGACTGCTTTTTGAAGTCAGCAAAAGTTGACAATATTTGCTTTTCAGCAATTCTCACCCACTGTGTCTCTCTGTCACATTTGAAAGTGTGTCACCAGGATGGAGTCTCTATCAGGGAGGAACGGCTTCATATTGGGTGATTGGTTTCTTGGTAGACCTGACAACGGATCCCTTGGAAGTGAGGGTTGCTGTTCGTTGTCGTCCCGGGGTGGCTCTGACGGGGTGAGGGAGGGAGGAGGGAGCGGTGGGAAGTTGGACATACAGGGCATTGGGGGGCAGGAAGCCAGACTGGGCCATTAGGGAGTGGCAAGATAGTTTCAGCTCAGACCTGCTGGGGTGCAATCTCACCAGCCGATCCCAATCACCCTGTTGAAAAAAACCCAACATATAAGCAAAAGTGGTGAGGGACACGGACAGGAAGAGAGTGAGAGATGGGAGAGTTTGAGAGAAACAAAGAGCTCCAGTCAAAAACAACAATTCATAACAAAGCATTAACAATTTAGTTTTGTTTAATGCTAGCTATTTAAAAGAAGACATTGATTTTATGACCCTCAATCCTTTTGTTAGATCTTTTGAAAGTCGAGGAGCCTGGACAGCATTTGTTTGTCCTTCTCCATCACATCTCACCTCCTTTAGCAAGGAGCTGTGCCATAAACATCACTAAATGAAGAGATGCAGCTCAGCCTGTTCCCAGCACATGCTTTTTCTACTTGATCAAGCGCATCTTTGTTGATTTGAAGCATGAAGTGCTATTTCTAATGGCATTATCCAGCTGGTCTGTAAGAAAGCATGCTCCCTTCCTCTCATGGCGGCGTGTGTGGGTGGGTGAGAGGGGAGGCTGGGAGGCTGCTGAGACCCCGGCGTTATCAGCACCAGATGCAGGTTGACTTCAGACTTTGAATGGAAGGTAAAGAGAGAAGGGGGAGGAAATTAATGAGAGCCATAAAGCCAGCAGGATAAATAATTAGCCAAGCGGTTCGGAGATCCATCCCTTCATTTGCTGCCACAAATAAATTTCCTCACAAAGTTTGTCACTATTTGTCAAAACTGCAGGCAGATGCTATTGGCTCTTTGTTGTGTGGCATTCCGTTTCATTTGTTGGCCTAGTTATGACAGTATTGTAAACTCCTTTGCTGTGTTGTCCCTCCTTCATTTGTCATGTATATCCGTGTGACAGGTTTCTCTTCCTGCCACTGATAATTGGCCAGACTTCCTCCACATGTGTGCAGCGCCGACAGACAGAAGGCCTGTGACTATTCAGTTGTCATAATGTTCTTCATAAATCATTTGGATGAGCGCATGTCATATTTGCGTCCAGGTTTTTGTTTAGAATAATCAGAAGGACATCGTATTACTTGTTTACTTGTGGCTAATGTTCTTCGGTTTGGGCTGTAAAGCACAGATATCTTCACCTGCATTTATGTTGCTGTGAGCGATACCGTTTCTCTGAACTGATTGCTGCTTTGCTTTGCCCTCATCAGGATCAAAGCTAATTTCCGCTGCATTAGAGAGAACGCTCGTGCTGGTGTTGCTGTACTGATCTGGAGTGTTTACATGCGGTTCGTTCCCGGAGGATTTTGTATTATTGTTGTCACACTATATGGAGCACAGCCACTTGTATTGTTCTAATACTCCACTGGTAGATTTGAAAAGAGCTGAGCAATCACTGAAAGACTTACATTATCCTCCAGTCTTTGATCGCTATTCATGTGTCTGTGCGAGGTAATCTTCCCCCCCTAATCTCATTCACAGATATAAATAAACAAGTAATGCTGTAAATGAGAGAGAGATCACATGAGTGAACATCCAGAGGATTATGGTAATTTGTGGATAAATAGAAGTGTTTAAAATGTGTCTTTTTTTTTTATTAGGAAGTTACTTTCTTAAAATTATCTATTTTGCACTCTATCAACTTTCAACAATGGCACATTCACGTTTAAGAAATACTGCACTCAGCGTTAATTGTGGCTCAAAAAGGAATTTCTCCATTAAAAATTCAATTTCTCCAAATGAAATTCCCTTGGGAGTTATTTAATTGACGCCGACAAAATCAAAAATCACACTACTTTGATATCGATATAGGCTGAATGTGACATATTTTTGGAATAAAAATTGATGCTTTCAGTCGATACTTACACCTGAAAATGCATAAAAAAGTAATATGGACGCATTCCTAATTAATTTTTCTCAGCAAAAACAATTCAATCATTTTAGAACATTAGGTCAGTTAACTTAATTCAGCCTGTAAGGCAAAGACAAATTTAAACTGTTATTATATTACAATCACCAACATCTTGGTGTCACATTATTACAACACCAGCTTTACTCTACATATACTTTTTATTTCCTTGCTTTTAATAAAATCCCAGAAGATATATACTATCCAAATCAACGTGGCCATATTGCCAGTTGATTTTTTTTTTTTTTTTTTNTTTTTTTTTTTTTTTTTTTAGGACATTCCTCTTTTTTCTAATCTCTTCCAACTTGACATTTGGAAAGTCAGAAATCAATTACGTCTCCAACCAAAATGAAAGGCAGAAAAAACTGGTATATGACTTTAAAGTCAGTCTCGCTCGCCTTTGACACGGCACATTACAAAGGGAAAGGAAAATCACACTGCATACCTGATCCATAAAAAAGCCTTTGAAATGGATTGCTGGGTGCGATCCAGTCTGGCACAAGTCATGGCATTGATGGCACAGCCCCTGGGCGCAGGGAGACTTGGCCTGGACAAGATGGTGGCTGGGCCCGTATCAGTGGGCACTGGCCCATCCTCTGGGAGCTCCTAAGCCATGCCGTCTGAAGAAGAACTGATGGGGTTGGCAGCACATATGGGCGCGCTTCGGGTTTTTATTTCAGTCAAAGCAACCCGATGTTATCGCCTTCAGTCACCAACACAGCAGCATCACCGAGGCTGGCCGAGATGATTGAGCTTCACAGAAAATTCCTCCTGCAAATTAACTTCAAAACAAAACTTTCCTTTTGTTCTCTCTCTCCGCACAGTTTTTGGCTTTCCGCACTGCATACAGCACAGGTGCTACAAATCTAATTGCACGGCGCCATTTCTATCTTGCATAATGCATTGAGCGACAATTTGTTCCGGCTAATTGGAAATTTACGTTGGCCTTCCCTGCACAAAACATCAGCATATCGCAGTGACAGCGATATGATAACCGCGGATTCCACCAGCCTCCACTGCTTTTTTGCGGAGACAGAAACTTGACAGCTGCAACAGTTTTTCTGAAATAGTCAGTTGATAACCATCCACAGGGTAATGAAACTTCCACCTTTGATGAGAAGTTGAAAAGAGTGTTTCACTGTTGGCTTGGCAGAACATTAGACATGGCTGCAGGCAGGAAGGGGCAGGCAGGGGATCGAGCTGCTTTAATAGGTCTCATCCAGAGGTGATGAGAGCAATACATTCACTGAACTGAAGGTGTGAGCCAGGGCTGCCAGTACGTATCTTTTGTCTTTCATTATCTTTATTTCCTTATTATTTTAAATGGCCGGTGTGTGTGTGTGTGTGTGTGTGTTTTTTTTCTTCACTAGAAGCTTTTTTGATATCCATTTAGATTGGAGCTTCATTAAAAAACCTCAGACAATGGAGTGACTTCTAATTAAGAAGCGCCGCATCTGGCCTCTGGCACCCTATCCCGTTGTTCCATCTATTTTGCTGGGGAGAATTCATTTGTTTCTTAATTAAGAAAAACACCAATAGCGTGAAAAATCTGCTTATGGTACCTGAATCCTAATTAGTTAAATAGTGAGGGGAAGGGGAAAACACATTCCAGTAGCCCTAGAAATGAACTCAGAGCTGATAAAAATGAACTAACTAGCCTTGCATAAATCGAAACCGGGGAGAAAGTGTACCATCATTATGGCTAAGACAATATGCAAACTATCTTCAAAGAAATCAAATTGCCAGAATGTTTTCATTTGCATGTATTAACCATTAACATAATGAGGAGAAGTGACATTGGACCCGGATTGTGTGTCTGTTCGGATTGATAACTCTGCTGCATCTGCAAATAGTCTCCTCTGCAAAATTATGCTAGCAGTCAAATCAGTGTTGAACTGTGGAGGGAGAGAGAGAGAGTGATGGAGAGAGGGAGAAAGAGAAAAGACAGAGTGTGGAGGCTTTTGCTTTTTTCCGTTTTATCAGGGAGCTCTGTGAAAACCTGCTGCAGTGTTGAATCTGAGCCATCATCCTCTGACAGCTATCCTTAAACAGGAAGGGGCTGAGAGTCATTGTCTTAGAGGCTCTGTGGAAAGCTCTGTGTGTGTGTGTGTGCGTGCGTGCGTGTGTGTGTTTAGGGGATGCAGGAGAATGGATGTGCCCATGGTTGCTGGAGATGGACCTGGAGTGGGCACACTTCACACTTCTCAGCCTCCCCCACGTACATATCGGACACATGCACACAGACTCATGCATACATGTGTCACCNACACACACACACACACACACACACACACACATTTCCGTGCTTCCAGGCTACCAAAAGCTCACTTATCTGTTCTGTGGCCCACATTGGCGAGTTGGCAGGCAACCAGCCAAATGTTTCTCCTTCTGCAGGCATCATGCAAAACACTAAACTGTCTTCAATATTCCAAAATAATATTTGCAACATGCTAACATGCTATTTCCCAGGATCAGCCTCTTAGGTCAAATTATTCAATTAAGTGTCTGTTTATTACTGATACCAAAGCTGGGTGGCAGTGCTACTTATCACCTTTTTTGCAGATTGGTGTTCTCGCAGAATACCACCATAAAGATTGCCTTGGCTGTAATTAAAATGGCACAGAGACAAATTTGGCGCAGGGCTAAGTCACGGGGAAATGAGGGAGGCAGGGGGAAAATTGCAGGGGCTACGTTCTGTCATCCAATGAAGAAGTTGAGGCTGTAAAATAATTGTCAGAGCGATGCTGTACACCACAAAGAGCAGGTGTAAGAAAAGATGCAGCCTTACGGCGGTGTTGTTGCCATCACGGTGCGTTTATGTGCAGAGAACGGTCAGGAAAAACGGATTGTTCTGTGTGGCTCTGCATAAGGCAAGTAAACAGGAGTCAGTAATGGTGTGAGGCTGTTTAGACAGGCTTCCATCCATCCACAAGCCTGCGTGTTTGATGAGCTATTGGCACGCTATGGGGACACGTGTTCCTCTGCCTCGTGGCAAAACATACAGTACCTTTCACCATCTTTGACTCCACCAGCCAATGTGATTTCTTCAGAAAGAAAAAAAAAATAGAAAGAAATCAAAGCGCCAACAAGCAGAGGGTCTTAATCCAGGAAAAAAAAAAAAAGAAAAACCTAAGCGACGACTTTGGGTTTTGACAGAATCTTCATGTGCTCTTTGACAAAAATTTGCATTGTTATCAGAGATAACTGGTGATGTTTTTACTTGGTTGTACATTTTAGTGAAATATGTAAAACGTAACCCAAGCTTTAATGATTCCCTTAATGACTCGGATCTCGCTTTTCTCCCCCCGAATCACGTCTTAGCAGGCTTCTCAGTGCGGGATGTCTGATATCTGAATATTAAAAGGGAGTTTCAAGCTCATCTGCAAATGTGATTTGCACATATCACACTTGTGCAGTCGTCAAGCTGCTTCATCGCCAAGCTTCTGAGCAAAGAAGGCAGGGGAGGGGAGGGAGAAAAAAGGAAAAGAAAGATGCACATATGGGTTGCTATTGATGTATTCCATTTCTGACCTAATTTAAATCCTTGCCAACAAGCTCATATGCATACTGTACATTTGCTAAATTACAGAGTGTAAACCTCGCCTTCTCACGGAGACAGGTGTAAACATCAATGTTGTCATAATGCACCACCAGTAAATATGATAATCGTGCCATGCTGCAATAGAGCACAAAATAATTTGGACATCATTTTGATGCCTGAGGGGCCCAGGGGAGTGCCCTCCAGAACGAAGGTGGCCCATTGACATGCTATACACGCCAAGATATAATTATGGCTGCCTGTCTTTGTTCCTCCCAAGCTTCCTCTCAGAGCACTCATAATTTGCTTGTGATACTTTGGTATTCTTTACAATCGAGTTATTCTCTGTGGACTTGAGCATTACATGGCTGCAAATGGGGATGAGCAGAAGCCGCTCTACAACCAAATCCCAAGTTCAGGAAGTTGATGGTGACAGCAATAAGGAATTTTGTTTGCGATTACTTTGGACAGAAATGCTCCCGTTTCGTTCAATTTTGGCGCCTGTCAGTGTCATCGCAGGCTATCTGTGTTGGACATTGCTGATAATAAGGGGCAACGCCGGAATATCTTTAGGGTATGCAGCATGTCGAGCTGCGGTTTGTTGTCATGATAATCCCCTCATTTGTAAAGTCGGGATCAGCAGGTTACGCCTCTCCACTTGCCTGCCATGTCAAGACTCGGGACTGGCGAGGTGGATTGTCATTTCTGAAGCAATATTTTGACAGCGCCTTCACTTTGCTCGTATGCTTCAGCTCAAAGGTCAGAGCTGTGCCACTTCCATTTACTGTGCGTGAACACTCAATCCCTGAGGAGTGGAGCTCTCCACCGCTCTCCCTGCATCCATCACACACACACACAGATTCTTTCTCTTCCTGCCTCTCGCCGTTTAACTCGCTTGTTTTAAGAGATAGATGTCAACACAAGTCCCACACAGAGCTTTATGCTAGGTCTGAAGCTCCCAAAACGAAGGGCAATTACAACTTATAAACCTTTATAACAGCGTAAATGGGGAAAGGCAGCTGCGATACCTGATTTCCCCTCTCGCCATCATTCCAATTACTGTATCGCAAAAAATGCCAGCTCTCCCTCACTCATTCCTATTCTCACACGCCTCGTATCAAGGAGAACGCTGGGTATTTTTAAAAACATAGTCTGGTATGATTGTTGCAACTGCACAATGTCTCAATGGTGTAGCTGTCATCCATTTTACTGTGTGCTTAGTGCCATCCTCACACACTGAGGAGGGTTATGTCAACCAAATAAGGCACTTGTCAGTAATACAAAAAGACATTGTTGCTGGTTCATTGTTACCTGCTCTGTCAGCTATCATATAGGAAGTGATGGAGTGACGGTGTTTGGAGCGCCGTGCGGCTCCAGAGCCCCCAGGGGTATTATGGGTGTAAATCTCCCTCACACAGTTCTCCTCCAGGCCAGAAAGAGCAGCATCATTAGCCAGAGCAGATGGAGGGGCTTCAGCACTGTTTTCCTCGCTTCTGTTGGACGACTGCTGGAATCTGGTTTGATACAATAGAGACGACGAGAGCGAAACCGAGCCAGACAATGAATGATGAAATCCACATGAAATCAGATGAAAGTTAGACGGATGAAAAAAAAAATAAAAGGATTCTGATTCATCGTTTATTTGTGAAGCGATGGCAGTTTGCTGTGTGGAGGCGGTGGAGTAACGTGCAAACTCTGGTTCGATTGATGATGTCTGTTAAAGTCAGGAACACTTAATAGCTTTAAATATTCTACATGATATTTTTTTAATTATTTGCCCCAGTATTTTATTCTTGTTAGAGTTTAGAGCCTGACTAATATACTGGCACACTGATATTATTGGCCAATATATCATAGATTTATTTATAACAGCATGTTATGTATTTTTCTTTATCTGCAGCATTTTATGTATTTCAGCACAGTTTATTCCTGCTTTTAATTTATAGTTTTGATTTGTAATACTTAAATTTCCAGTGATGCCTCCTATTCATTTTACATTTATTGTGTATACATCGATGATAATAAATTTTGTTGTTCATTTGTAAAATATTCTTCAATAATTACCTCTTTAATAACCAAATTTGATAGATAATTGCCAATTTTTTTTAAATGTCAGCATGTACAGTGTATTTTAATATCGACATTGGTATCAGTATAAAAAAAAATTCCAGTATCGACCCGGCTCCGATTGGGAACAGGAAAAAAAATCCAGAAACAAACAGAGAATCATGGAATACTAAAATTCCAGTTGGAAACACACACACACACACACACACACACACACACACACACACACACACACACACACACANACACACACACACACACCCCCTTTGAGTAGCAGAGGAAACTCTGGGGTTCATTATTGCCTTTGAAGTAAGAAATATACATCAACAAACAGCTAAATTATGGGCCGGTATCAGCCTGGTATAACAGTTTGACTCTGATGCTAATCCATACAGCCAATCAGCGCCGTCACATATCAATGAGGAGTATTTATCTCTGGCTGCCATTGATGCAGCTGTGTTTCACAGTGTGTTAGCGGCGTGCTATCCGGGGAGCAGCGAGCGTGTGCTGTCTGAACAGAATCCTAATCTTCCAGCAAGAAGCTTCCCATGGCCACATCAAGAATTAGGAGGGAGGCTGGGAGGGAGGAGAGGAGAAAAAAAAAAAAAAAAAAANAAAAAAAAAAAAAAAAAAAAAAGCTCATCTCAGTCTGTGTTTTAAAGGACAGTGCTTTGAATGTCATTTGACAATTTCCTTTTAATTAGAACTAATTTACAGAAAGATGCCCACCAGCTAATCTTTACAGGATAATTAACTTCTATTTTCTTTACTTTTAATTAAAAAGTGGAAAAAGATTTAGCTGATCCATAAAGAATTGTTCTTTTGAAATGTTCATCAGACTTCACACTTCTTTTGGCATTGGTAATATTTAGATCATATCTGCTGCTCACAGTCTCCACTGAGTTATTGCAATGATTTTCTCCTCCTTATCCGAGGTATTAAGAAGTGGAACTATCAATAGTAGAAATGGGAACCAGAGGCAAATTAGAATTGAATTAATGAAGAATTTATTGCAAAAGGAAGCCCCCCCTCCTTCATAATACTGGAATGAAATTGACATCTTAGATATATCCATTTCATAGAAATTCCTTGATGGAAAAATATTGTTTTATCTAAATTATTTGATACAGTAATCATTTTTCTTGTTCTGAAGGCTTCCCATGAAATTGTTTGAAATGATGCTGGACTAAAAGCTAATTGTTGCAGAAACAGTTTAAGCACAGAATATTACCATTTCATCCCCCACAGAATCACAGGCCACTGAATAGTTCATTCAGGAGTCTGTTTAGGTTAAACGCAGCATCATATTAAACACTTAAGACAAACTTTAAGGAAGGAAAATTCCCTCAGCCCTCATCTGATTTACTTAAGCGGCTAAAGAAAAGTCTTTTCTAGCCACTGCTACCACCTTCCAACAGACTTTACTTAGTGGAGATAAAGTGAGCCAATATGAGGTGAGCATTCTGTAGACGGAGCCTCCACTTCTCTGCAGACGAGCCAATGGCTGAAGATGGATGCCCCCACTTAACCATGATAGCTCCCTGGAGGAGCCTCACTCAATGGCTTCATTAAAAGTGAACGTTCGAGTGAAAAGCTCACTTATAAACCAGTAATTAAGACCACACATATTTTACCTGCTTTGTTTCAGCTGTCACATCCGGTGTACGGGCGCACGGTTAACTTTTATTTCCTTATAAGTAACGGAATGGCATCAATAAATCATTCAGCAGGAGCAGCAGCAAGTGTGCGGTGAAAAAGGAAGAATGCAAAAGCTGCAGCATGTTGGCGTTTGCCATTTTAACACCATTTTTGCTCCGTTCATTGCTCCTCCAAAGCAAATTTTACCCTGTGAGAGTGTTACAGTGCATTAGCTTAGCTCATGGAGGCTGTTGGAGGACAAGTTTTGTGGCTTTTACTGACCAGATATGCCAGTGTCCACTTGCTTGTGTGTGTGCGTGGAGTGTGTCTTCAGACTCGAGAGAGAGAAGTTGAGGCAGCAGAGTGAAGCAGGACCCAGTTAGTCCACAGAGAAACTGGCTGGCGTCTGCTGAAGCCCTCTGGCACGCTCAGAGGTGCCTCCAGCATTTTAATGGCATAGTCAAATGCCAGCATGTTTTCATGCTATTCCAATTCAAATTCATTGGATAAAGAAATAAGAGTGTGTTATTCCCCTTCAACAGGCCAGACAGAGAGACTGGGCGCAACAACACAGAACTTAGCAACTCTGTAAACACGCCGGGATCCAATGTTTGTCCGACTGGATTAAGATGCTCGGCAAAATTTGAGAAATGTGTACAAAAAAATAAATCTGTGTTTCTGTATCTGTTAACACTTTCACGAAGAGATAGTGACACAGATACAGTCACGTTTTCCCAGCCGACAGGCGTGTCTCAGTCTTACGCGTCAACGCTAATGTACGGTAATGTAAACTCAGCGGGCCATCAGTAAATCCATGATGTCATCAGATTGCATGATGCCTTGTCATCTGCGGTAATGCAGCCTCACAGAAGGGTGTGTGTGTGTGTGTGTGTGTGTGATGAATGCATTTTTTCATCCCTCTCGATGAGCCCGCNGGTGTGTGTGTGTGTGTGTGTGTGTGATGAATGCATTTTTTCATCCCTCTCGATGAGCCCGCCCCCCCCTCTTTTTCGCCACAATTTCCAGACAAGCGTTGGTGCTGAGTTTTCAAGCAGTTTGTTGACTGTTGATTGTAAGTGCCCGAATTTAGGAAGGCAGCCATTTCTAATCACCAGAATTACATTTCTTAGCAACTGGAAAATCAAGTTAAACAATACCGTTGCTTATTCTTGGTCACAGGCTGCAGCTCAGAGAACACATCAGTCTCCACTGAAGCTGTTCCACACTCCTCCCAGCACACACACATCCACACACGTACACACAACCATAGCATTTGTATAATTAGCATTATACAAATGCTAATTTACTTTTGACTCGTGTTACAACATTAGCTCCACTTTAGTTTAATCACAGAGTTTACAAATTGAAAAAAAGGGCTGTTTTTCTTATGATTTCCGTTGAATTAAAAAAAAAATGTTCTGAAATGAAAAATTCCCATGAGAGTTCCTGTAGTGTATTAAGCTATGAAGAGCTGCGTAAATGGCATCTATTTCATTACAGTGATCAAGGATTAAATTAGAGGCTTGAGCCCTGTAACATATACACTCGCTCTCCTCCCAGGCTGAGGAACCCTCTGCTTCCCAAAGGTCATTAGGAGAGAATATGGCCCCCAGCCTCTCCTTGCTTCTCTCCTGCTTTTGCTTCGCCTTCTCTTTTCTGTTAGACGTCCCAGCTCATCATGCATAATCTTAAGTCTCATTTTCACTTTGGTGTCACAGAGCGAGTGTTTGTCCATTTGTTTTCTCCAGCTGTGTGGGTAAACATGAATGTGTATCTAAATCTGCATGGCTCACAGTGTAGAGTTATGTAAAGAGCACAGCAGCTACTTGTAACTTGAGACAAAGTCTATATTTCTGTATTTCCTCCCACGCATAAGTTAGCAGAGTCCTGCAGAGTATGTGTGTTAACCTGGAAGTGTGGAAGGCTCGGTATCAGTGTTGGCACAAAGGGCCAGTCACAGAGAGAGAGGAGTTGGCAATGGTTGAGCCGTGTGGCCCTGTTGGATTTTCGGGGCTGAATTATGCATTCATGTTTAGTCTCAGGTGCTACGTTTTATCCCCAGGCCAGCTTGGACACATTTTCAATGGACCTTTTGGATGAAAAACTGTATAGGTGGGAGCAAAAATGATTTCCATGCTTATAGAGATCTGCTGCTTTGTTCTGTCAGATTCAATTACCTCACCTCTAATTAGGGAGCTATAGAGGAGGCTGGGTTTGTGATCCGCACATCACACTGTGGAGCCTGCTGATAATGTGAGGTATCGCTATCACAGCCCAGCCACAAGCTCCACACATTGCGGCCGGTTGAAAAAGCATGCCATGAAATTAGCAGTCACCCATACGCAGTCTAGAAGCACATGTGCATACATTTTATTTGGTGCTCTTTTGTTTAGAGCCAAGGTTAGCATGTCTGCAAGTTCTTTTTGCTTATTCCACCAACTCTGTCTTCATCCCTGCTCCTCTTCCTCTGTGACTCATTAATCCTCCGTCCATCACATGGTCTCAGAGTATCGCCCCATTTTATAGACTCGGTGGGTGCATTACCATATCCCTCTCCGGAGCTGCACTCCGCATGGCTGATCCCTATCAGACAGAGGCCATGCCATGAACAAAAGAGCCACTGTGATCAAGCCTGCATTCAGCTACCAATGTCTCTATTAGCATTGGCTGCTCCTGCTGCATGACTGTTTGAACAGTGCTGAGATTTTTTTTTTTTTTTTNATTTTTTTTTTTTTTTTCTCCTAGTCAGCGGAGGAAGACCTTGATGAATGTGGATGATACAGTTCAGGGTGGAGGGTGTGGATAACACCCCGGGGGGATACCTAGACATTCGGAGGAAGTTCAGTCAGGGTGCAGTTTCCTGAAACATCCGCTTTTAGTGTTGGGATGCTTTTAGGAAACCAAGGAAACCAGTGTTGCTTTAGCCTAGATAGTCTGCGGGGATCAGCTGTTGAAGGTGTAAAGATAATTATGATTTCCTTCTGAAATATTGAAAATGTACCTCAGTAACACTGAACATGAACCATATTTCTGTACTTCAATAGTATCTGACGCTGTAGAGAAAAGCTGTATTCCTAGAAAGTCATGCAGACTCGCTGGAAAACAGGTTTGGAGTATATTCAGATATGATAGTATACACATTAATTACCGATATATTTAAGTCAAACATTGATTTACAGTCTCGCAATGTAGCTACTAACATGTACTAAATTAAGTATTAAATCTTATAAAGTACACTGTAATGTGTAAAGTACATTGTAAAAATAACTTGGTCTTTTTTCTACAACTCATTTTCTGAAGTCAGTCCAATCAGAAAAATCCAGCAACTTAAATTCCTCAGCTGACTCTTAATGCTGCCTTCATTGTACCTCGGAAGCCATAATTCAGAATTACATCATCTACAACTGATGCACGATGGAGGTAAAGTTTGAGACAACATGGGCGCCTCTATGAAAACCTTTGTTTTGTTTTTTGCTCTGTCAGAGCTTTAACATTTATGAGCTATTTACCTTTTCACAACAAAAATGAATGCATTGTCAATGTAATGTTTAACCTGTCACAGTCTGAATGTGATTGATTTAAAGAAAATGCTTCATTTATAAATAGAGGAATCACTATTTATGGCGTGAGCAGCCATATTGAAGTGACATCAGCACTGAACTCGGGGTTGACTGATGTTCCCAGTCAGAATTCCAAGTTGACTGCAAAATTCTGAATTCTGAGTTTAAGTCGAACACAGCATTTGTATGTCTGTAGCCCCTGCAAAAATGCTTGGGGAACCCCTTAGAGCAAACTAGGAAACATCATCACCATATAGCATAATTACACTGCGTTCGACAGACCCTGGAATTCAGATTTTTCCAACTTCTTACTTGGAAAAATGCGTTGGAATGGCACTTGAAGTCTGAGCTCCAGCTGAGAAACTCAGACCAAAATTATCTACTCCAACTTACCGAGTATGACGTCATCAACATGGCGGCGCCGTGGAAGTGAGCTTTGTGAATGGAAATGATCAGCTAAAAGGTGAATAAAGTATCTTTCCTTGCGTGAAATTGAAAGAAAAAGGTCAGAATATATCACCAAGTTATCTATCTATAGTGTATAATAACTGTTTGCCATTGATACATAAGTGTAAATAATTTCGGAATATTACTTCTCTGCACAAAGTTTAATACCCACTGTGATTAATGTCATTGTAAAACAACACAACCAAACAGTCCTGTAGTCTAACTTTACTTTAGTCAGCATTTTATACAAAGTTTAATTAATTTTGTAGTATTTATTGGTGTTCAGCTATGCTTTTTTGCTTATATTTGGCTGGAACAGTTTGATTGGAAGTTGGAACTTCCATCTGGGAAAAATTCGACTTCTGAGGTCTGTGAACGCAGCATTACAGCCATCTTCAACTCCAGGTTGAGCTAATTTTTGGCTTATTGATGCTAAAGGTAAAAACAAAATCCATCTCAGAGTTACAGCTAAATCAATTAAACTACTAAATAGATGTTAAGCTAAGCATGTGCAGTGTGAAGTGAGAGGTACACGTTGCATATTAAGTGCAAAATTGTACACTATAAATACAAAGTAAATACTGTGTAGAATTGGGACACAGCCGTACATTTCCCAAAAAGGTTTCCATGTAGATTCCCAGTGGTTGCGTGTGTTTTTTCCCTGACGTTGTAATGAGAGCAGCCTCTCAGAGCGGCTGCAGTTGTCTTGTGTGGAGTCGTGAAATGCAGGCGCTCTCCGTGGTGTCATTGGCCATCTGAACTCCAGAGGAGGCTCGATAAGCGGGTGAAGCAGCAGACATTCGTCAGCAGACCCCTATAGAAATGCACCAACAAGCTCGGGTCACACAGCGAATGTGACAGGATTTTAAACAGTACACAACTAAATATAGCAGGAACGCCACTATCAGAAAATGAGTTAGGAGTGTGGTGCTGGTCGTTTAGAAAGTCATTATTCTTATCATTGCTGTCTGTGAAATAATTTCAGGTCTCTCCATGCAATGAATACTGTATAATAAACGAAACATGCGAAAATGCGAACAAACTTTGGTAATCTACGCGCTCCCCAAGAAGTAGCCATCAGACCCCCTTTAATGTCTGAGTGGAGTATTTCATTTTTCCATATTCACCACGGCTGGGAGTCTCTTTATCAGTTTGAAAATGGTCCATTTTAGTTAGTATCTGTTAGAGTGGGGAAGTGAGATGCCCTTATTTTGAGTCTATTAAACCTCAATTCTATCTCATCTTATCTACCTAATCTCTGTGTCTTATTGACCATGAAGTTTATCTTTAATCTCCCTTTACCCTTATTATCGCACAACACTGTAGGTCTATTTTCTGTGCTGTTGCTCTATTTGCCCGCAAAGAGGAAGAATCGTTTAGTTGTACACACAGTTCTTATTCAGCTGTGTAATGGAATGTGTACAGAGTGTGTATAGAAATGTATTAGCCCCCCCCNACCCCCCAAGCACACGCTTTCACACTGTCTTCAATTGCCTTGGCAGGAGCATTTAACGCCAGTCATACAATCTCCCCTTGATACTGCGATATTTATCTCTCGGTATCATCTTAAGCGATGGTAGACTCATCGAGTCACTTCATGCTTTGCTTCACTCCTCGGCGAATCAGCAGAAGGCATCAGATAAGATCATAAAACTGTATCCTAATTTAAAAGCGGCACTCTGCCTCCGCAGTGTCTATTAGAGATCTGGGTGCTAATTCTTTTCATGTCCAGGGCTCCTGCAGATGTAGGCTTCTACAAAGGAGTAATTTATAAGACTAATGAAAAGAGCAAGCAGTTTGTGGAGATCAGGGGGTCTTTTATGAGGCTCGGAGCGGGAAGAAAGAGAAACAGGAGAGGCACGCCAGCCCCACTTTCCCAACTGAAATTATTGCTTTATTAAAGCGGAGGGGCTCGCTCCCACCACAATAGAACAAACACGTTGAAAGGTTTGGAGAGGATATCAGTGTACGTACTCTATTTGAGCTGCGGGACGACGCACAAGAGGCTGCAACGTAGCTGCCGTGTGATGGGCAGGAAGCGAGAGCGTCCATGTCGAGTAGCTGGTGATGGCGGCACTTTTGATATGATTATTCACTTATTCACTCTCGGCTCAAATGGCAGCTGGAGATGCAGATTCTGATGCATTTCGCTGCAGCGCTGCTTAGAGTTATTTCAAATGCAATCTATCTTGAAAGGACCATACCAGTGATTTTGCATGTTTGAGCCCAGATACACATTACATACAGGCAACAATTTTTCAAAACATACTGCTGGAACAGTTCATTTTAGAATTGTTTTTCCTACCTTTCAGATTGGCATTGGTTTCAGTTCATTCCAATACGCTATTGTAGAGACTTCATACATGCTTGAGATAAGTAATCCAGTACATGACACAATGTCTATTAAGTTATTTTTGTCAAAGTAACTTTATTTAACCGATCCAGTGCAGAGCTGCAAGGAAGATAATGTATGTCTCCAACAGGAAATATAGTCCCAGGAAAACCATTTTTACTGAGAAATTAAAACAACCGTGTGTTCTACAATCATGCCCAAGTGTTAGCAGGCAAAAGATTAAATTTTAAGGTGAATGTATCACCTGATCGATTTTGAAAGATTAGGGAATTTGATAAAATAACAGAAAAAGTAAAATACAGTTTTATGTTTTGGAAAGTGGTTGTGGGAAGTATTTATTGGGCTCAAACATACAAAATCAATGGTATGGGCCTTTAAACTTGAAGTGTTCCAGATCTTCTTTGTTATGGTAATTCATGTGGAGACACTGCAGACGTGTTTTGGTAGCAAGGAGAGGTGTGCAAGATGCACATTATCTTAATAACATTCAAAAAGCCGACTGAGCTGTTTTTCAGAACTAATACAATCCAGGTAGCAGTACAGTAATTCCATCAACGCCCTTGATTGAAGCAAAATGGTAATATGCAAATACCAAAAAGAGATGTACAGCTACAAGCAAAACTCTGAAATCATTTAGATTTAAAGAAATAATATTGCACAGAGGGGGGAAAATTAATCACACGGAAAAGTGTCTCCTTTAAGATTGCATTGGTGTATTACCCGGAGGCATAGAATGTAAATGGAAAATCAACATTGTACCCTGTGATAAGGCTAACAAATTAATAAAAGTATTTTCTTTCCTTCTCCCATGCTGCCGCCTGTATGAAAAGTGTGGAAAGGAACTTTTTTTTCTTCCTCCTGTGTGAGGTTTTGTTTTGCAGGTAGTGGGATTAACAGCAGCGTTCACCTTGGCTGCATGTCAGCTTGTTTTTCACAAAACACAAAGTCTCTCAGGGCTTTTTTTCAATCGCTATAATGGAAAACCTTTGTGAATTTTATGGTATAATAAGATTCTTTTTTTGACATGGCCTTGTCTTTGTCTATATGAGCATCTGAACATGTAGCACATAAACAGTACAGCGCTGTGCTTTGGAGTGTATCTGCATTTGTAGCTTTTCAAAAGAAATAAGGAGAGTTAGAGGTTTTTTTTTGTTTTTTTTTGTCTTGAAAGCATGGTGGAGGATGTGATGAAACTGCATAAAAATTCTCTTGCGTTTGTATGTGTGTGTGCGTGTGCATGTGCGTGTGTTCCCTCAGGTCCTCTGGAGGATGGCCTGGAGGAAGAGGAGGAGGAATGTGTCTCCGAGGAGAACGAGCTCCTGGCCAAAGATGAATTCTCGGTGGAGGAGAACTTCTCTGCCGAGTTTGAGACTGAGAACATGAGCTGTGAAGACATGGAGTACTTCTGCAACAAAGGTGACAGTCATTTATTTATCTTCCTAACACAGTTAAGTTCTGTTCAAACCTCGACTCCAAAAACTAGGGAAGATACCACCAAATTTAGTTTTGATCCAACACCGAGTCATAACCAGAAAAACTGATACTGATATCAATACTTTTCATTATTAAAAGCAGCTAATGCACTTTCAGGCAGGGAGAATAATTTCAGGATTGATGAGGGGAAAGTTTTTTTTTTAATTATTTAACCTTTATTTAAACAGGTAAATCTCATTGAGAAAAAAAAAAAAAAAAATCTTTTTTCAAGAGAGACTAGAACAAGATGGCAGCATAAAAAACAAGTTTCAACAATAAATACAGTACAAATACAATTTTTAACAATAAGTGCACAGACTGTATACTTGGTAACACACAGCATTCAAATCAAAGGGATGTTAAAATGCAAATATGTATAGATATATAACAGAAATCTTTGTTGTTATAAGTCTTCAACAGTTTCATCCACAGATGTAAAATAACTCAAATAAATCCAATAATAATGTAAATATGTGTCTTCTCTGAACTGAAGGCGTCCTTTAGGTGATTGAACGCATCATGTGAGCGCATTCAACAGCATCAGAAAACAAAAGGGTGCATGATCTAGAGATTCTTACAGTCATCATCCAATCTGACAGATATTATTTTAATACTATTGATTTTTGTATTGATATTATTAATGCTAGAGTCTCTACTCAAAATAAGTCTAGGTATCGGGTAGTATGGATACTTTTGGGATTGATCCGGTGAACCCTACCAAAAATAATTTCACTCAAGCCTGGTAAAGTTCTCTTTTTATATACAGGCAACTCCTGTACCAAGCATCAAAATAAGGTAAATTCCTGCCAATGGCACCTAATAAAATTCCTCAACATGTGTGTTAAATGAAATCTGGCAGAACTTGTGTCCATATCCGAATTTCTCCTGCATCACTGCCCAGAGTTGAACCTCTCCATTTTTGATATTTGATACCCGTAATCCAGCCAAGAGCGGTGGTTTGATCAGAGAGAGAGATGGCATCACTGGCTCTTCCTCTGTGACGGCGCCGTGAAGGTGTGCGACTGAACACCAATGCACCGGAGAGCGTCTCACTCTTCCCTTTGAGTCCTCTGAACACTCAGCAGCACCTGCTACAGCTCGGAGGTCCAGACTTTAAAGCGCTTTGGCATCGCCAAAACGCGCCCGAGTCCTCTTTGAACTCCAATTCAATTAGATTGTTTCTTTGTGTGTTTGTTTCATTTTGGTCACACCTTGCCATCACAGGAGCTAATTTGTGGTCTGCTCCAGGTTACAGTGTGAAGATGACTGAGTCTTAACCCCCCAAACACACACACGCACACACATGCGCGCACACACCACCCCCTTCTATCCCCCAGTCTTNACCCCCCAAACACACACACGCACACACATGCGCGCACACACCACCCCCTTCTATCCCCCAGTCTTGCAGTCTTGAGTCTTCATCACCTCAGGTGTGCCCACTCTTACTGGCAAATTTGACTTTTTAATGAAGAAACAAGGCCCATCTTCCTCATTTCAAAGGGAAATTTTTAATATTTTTCACACTTCTAAACTGATGTGCCTCGTGGGATTACATTATTGAAGACATCTTTCATGTTTCAAGCAGGCTATGCCCCAGTAATCGTATCAGTAATGTTTTCCTTTTGTTCTAAGGGAAAGTTGAAAGGCATAATTGTTTGAGAATTGCAATTACCTGCAGAGCCTTGTTTGTTTTACTCTTTGTCTCCTTCATAATGTATTCCTGCTCTTAACATCCAATTACAACGTATAGTTGCGTTGTAAGCCAGCAGCTATGAAACAGATGATGCAGTATTCTGGTGGCACAGCTTCTAAAATCTTCAAAGAACCTTGTCAAAGCTATTTGATATTTGTATTGTCTCAGATAAAACCTTGAGAGGGACTGTGCCTCAAATCTCCTTTTCGCTCATCATGTTGAGGAATAAAGTCAAAACTAAATAGTAATACAAAATGTCAAATCGTATTTTCGGGGACATTGGTAATCTGTTCCTTGTCATATACACGCTTTACTAGTCAGATTTCTATTACTTTTCCTATCTAAGCTTAGCTAAGTCTCCTTCTTCCCTCCTAAGACCCAAATGATGTGCTATCCCAGTTTCTTTTTCCTCATGGCAAGTTGTGCACAGCCATCAGGTGTAGCCATTTTCCTCATGATCCTTTCTTCAATTAGATCTCTTTAAAACTAATTTAACCCTATGTCTGAGTGGCTTAAATTTACCCCACTCATGTGAAACTGCCGTGAATTAGCCAGGATGCAATCCTGGCCGCATTAAATGGTTTAAGTGTGTTATTCCTCGACTATAGGAGGAAAAAGAGAGCCCCTTGATTAACTAAACCCTCTCAAATGTGATGGCGTGCTGTAATTAGCCCTGTGCGGACTCGAACGTGGGTTTTAAAGCAGCCACTCATCCCATGGCCTTTATCTTCTGCTGCTTTGCGGAGAATAAGGTCTCCCGTGTAAGGTTCCTCCACTGAGCAGTGGCTCTCTGGTCTTAGCTTAGCCTTGTATCTGTGTAGTCACTCCCTGAAATGGGCTTGTCAGGGGGACCTAAAACCTCCATTAAAAGTTTCGGTCCATAATAGGTATTAAAAAGCTGTAGGAACACAAAGAAGAGTACCAATTTTCATTAACATATGAAGCACTTATTAACTTTGATCAGAGTGCGGTGAAGTAGCAAAGCTGCTTAAAGGCGCAAAGGTCAAGAAGTTGAATGCCACCAAAGACTCAGCCATTTGCCTTACCCTGCAGAAAAGGGGCTCCCCAGATAAGTGGATGGAGCACCTTGACGTCCCATCTTGGCCTGAGGGTTGGGAACCTATAAAGTGGGTGGTGGTTGACTCATAACCTCTTTAGTTAATGGTGTCATGACTGTTTCTCTCGTTGATGCAGGACACAGGATGCAGGTGGCAACATACACATTTCCAGTAATGGACAAAATACCTCAAAGCTTTACTTGAATAAAAGTCGAGATATCTCATTAAAAAAAATTACATTTAAAGCCATTCAGAATCTATGTTAATTCCACTTAAATTTATTTAATATTTCATGTACATAAATACTGCATTTAGAAGTAAATGCTCTTCTTTTTTAAATAGACAAAAAGAAACTAGAATTTCTTGTTCCCTCACTGTTCACTTTATGCTTTGTGAATATATGAAAAATGAATTATATATCCTCAACATTCAAAGACATCTTTATGATAAAATACATGTCTAGGTGAACAAAAACAGTAAATGTAAATGCTTACCCAATCACTTACATGAAACTTTGTTGACTTTTAGATCATAAGCCTAATTTCTGCATTTTTTATGATTTAAATAAGATCATATCTTTGCCATCTGTAGTCAGAAGTAGCAGCTCTAACACTCAATATGCTTACATGCATCTTAAAACTTTTATTATACTCAGATTACCACTCATTTGCATGTTTGAGCCTAATATATTCAATTTTCATACACATAATGTCACTGACAATTATTTCCCAAAGCATACTATTTGAACGATGAATTAAAAATGTTTTTCCTACCTTCCAGACCGCCATTGGTTTCAGTTCATTCTGCTATTAAAATCAACTTGTTGATACTTGAAATGTTCTTGGGATAGGTAATCCATCATCACCAACAAGACGTGTATTCAGGGTTTTTTTAAGAAGTAAAGTAATTTTAGTGTTTCAGCACAGTAAAAAGCGTAGAGTGAATGTATGCCTCCACTGGGGAATATAGTCACAAAAGAAGACCTGCGTTTATGGAAAAATTTTAATGACCAAGACTTCATAAGGCTGCATAACTATTAGCAGGCAAAACATGGATTTTTAAGGTGGGTGTAACACTTGAATATTTGATTTTGAAAGATTAAGAGATTTAGCAAACTATCAGGAAAGCTGAAATACAGTTTTATCCTTTTGGAAATAATTGTCAGTAACGTAACATGTATGAAAATTGAATATTTTAGGCTCAAACATGCAAAATGGGTGGTATGNGTAACGTAACATGTATGAAAATTGAATATTTTAGGCTCAAACATGCAAAATGGGTGGTATGGTCCTTAACGACAATAAATACATTTTTTACAAACACCATAATCAGATTGAAATCGGCATTAATCGGTATGCTTACTCTGAGTAACACATCTACATTATGAGATTGTAAATCGATTTATAATCAGAGCAAGGCACCTCCACATCCAGTTCCTCACCTGGTGGACTCTCCTCATACTCCAAGGACTGAAACTCTTGATCGGCTCTGATTGAATGCATGCGAGGATGTTCAGTGCCCAAAACACTGTTACCTTTTTATTTTGTATTGAAAAACAAAATGGGGTAAAAGGAAATTTTATTTCGGCTATGCAGTAGAGTAAACATTACAATTAATACAAATATTAATACCTGAGTAAAGCACAAGTAAGATATAAGTACTTTAACAAAGTATTTTTACTGCAGAAATGACATAAATGTTTTGTGGAATCTCACTGAGTATTATCACTTTTTCAGATTAGCAAGAAACTTCACCCATTACAAAACATATAAATCTCCACTGTATGCTACGATAATACAGCAAACTGTTTACATACTGCACTATTTGGAGTGTATATTGGTGACAGGACCAGCAGTTCCCTCTCATTTACCATGAAATGTATGAAGAAGGGTGTTGTCGCTGACACCACACATAATGGCTCTGAAGCAACATGCATGGGTGTGAAATGGTAGAATACCAGAGTCCATGAGTGAACAAAACTTGCCGTAACACACATGAAATTAGAGCTTCTCTGCCTGCCTGTTGGCCGCTTTGTGAAAAAAAAAAAAAAGGCACGTCTGAAAAACTAACCTTGACTTTTTCCTTGTGATTAAAAAGAATCTCACCTCAAACAACTTCTCCTGCTCTTGTCGATTTCAAATTTACGACGAGCGGCTTGTGAAGCGCGCGCAAGATGAACCCGCTGCCTCCATAGTAACAATTTATACACTATTGACACACCGAGCTCCATAATTGTAAGAAAGATACCATTTTTATATACTCAGAGGCATCTCTCTTTCCTGAAATTGTGAAATGTCACCTTGCTGTTTACCCCCTCTTTTATTGGGGGGGNGGGGGAAGGGTGTCTGTGAAGTTCAGCACGGGGTATTTCCACAAGCTGTTCCATTTGTGTGTTCCAAGTGTTTTCTGATGACAAATGACTTCCTTAGTTTGCTCTGACAGTAAATTTACATGTCACGTGTGGCTTTTCTAGATATAAAATACCTTTTTGCTGTAGCAACATTACAATTTTTCCCAACCAGCTTAAATTCTGTGATTTTGTATTAAGTGTATATGAGTCATCAAGCATGACTAAAATGTGAAGATTTGCATTCTTATGTGCCCCAGTCTGCTCAAATTACAAAATTATAATGCAGGCAGAAACATTTCATTTTATCACAGTTGAAGAGTGAATATCCTGGCCTTAACACAGCAAATAACAAACTCACCTTGACCCTTTAAATAACCTCTCGCTGAGTAATTTGACTCGCGGCGGTCAGAGACGTACAGTAATAAACAGAAAGTGGCAGAATTAATTATGCCACTCTTTGTGTAACATAGCAGTAATCAGAATCTCCAGCAACAGAGGAGGAAGATCTCCTTGGCTCTTTTGCCACAGCTGCCAGTGCCCAGAATGGTAAATGTGGAATTTTAATGCACAGTTGATGCTGGAGAATATGGGGAAATGCTAATTTGTGGTGCGATAAGATGAATCGAGTCATCCCTTTAGCCCCATTTGACTCAGTGGAGGAAATTAATCATTAATGTTTGTTAAGTATGACAATCTAACTGGGCCAGATCTACATGCTCAGAGACTGAGGCAGAGTGAGATAAAGACCCAGGCTGCAGACAGGGAGGAAAACTGCCAGATTCTGTAATGATGGGAATTTATTGGCATTTAAAGAGACAGTGGCAAGGCATTTCACTAATAGCCTCCCTCTGTTGGAATGCTCTGCCTGCCATAAATTGCATGCAATTCAAACCTGTTTTTCAGATAGTAGAGAAGTCTTACAGCTATGCTTGACTTTGGTGAAAGAGGTTGCTTCCTGGAATTGACTTTATCTGTTGCAGCGTAATCTGTATCAACAACCAAATTTGCAGTATCAACTGCTGGGGGATGGCAGGCATTCCCCTAATATTAGATTCCAAAGATCATTGCCAAAGCTGCAATACCAGGATAGTAAGAAACATGGCAGTGTGTTAAAATCTACAACTGATAATCATTCATATAGAAATATGCAATTGCATAGTAATTTGCAAATTCTACTCGCTTTTGCAGGAATTGGAAGCTGTCTGTGGACTCAGTGGTCTGGATTAAAGTGCTCTGAGCTCCTTAAAGTTGCACACAGCATTGACATTTTCAAGGGCTTCCTTGGCAGTGATGATGCTATAAGGGAGAGAAAAAGCCAATATGACTTTGTTGCTACCTTGCTCGAGGAATTGTTTGTGTAAATCGCCTATAAGCTTATTGACCTGAATGCGTGGCACGCTGCATGTGACTGCGATTTGGCTAGAGAGCCGTCCTTTGATAGAGCAGTGATAGGGCTGATTTTAACAGCTCACTGGCTCCTCTTGCATGCCCGCCAACCCTGCACCCAGCAGGCCGCCTCGCTCCGCCAGCCCTCCCCATCCCTTCTGTTCCGCAGCTCTCTCACTCAACCTTAAGTATCTCCGTTCGATTGCAGAGGGAAAGGAACCCAAGCCAGATGTAAATTATGATCTAGGATGATAATGTAGAGGATGATCATTGACAATCTGTCTCCTTTGATAAAAGTGCAGAGGGTCTCCAGTCAAATAATGAAAAAAGCCGGTCTGTCACTTATATTAGAGGTCTGTGAATGAAATGGAGCACCTCAATCAATCTATTTCTGTAATAGAAGGGTCAAAATCTCATGTTGCATGAAAGCCATGAAGACAGGTTACTATATTTCTCTGTATTCTTGTTTCTTTTAGCAAACTGTACTATAAGCAAAGGAATGCTGCTGCAGCACTTCTTTCTTCGCTGTGCTTTTTTTTTCCTCGTGACATTTGTGCAGGAAACTTCATCAAAGCCCTGTGACATTGTTCCCTGTGAGGTTGCTTGGGCGATTGTGTTTAAAATGCATTGCAAACTGTGTTAGATAGAAGGCAGAAAATCCTTAATCACTGCTTAATTAAGGAATCATCTTGTAGCTTCATTTCCTGGGCTGTAATTAAACACTTCCAATACGTTTCGTTACAGGGCTTAACATGTTCGCCTGAGATCAAGGTAGTGCCTTTAATGTTATCTCCCCGGCTTTTTTAAAACTCCGCTCCATTGGAAGGAACTGTTGATACACGTCTTTGTTATCCTCGTCATAATACGAGTCTAGTATGCTAAAGAGGTTCTCCAGGCCCAACAATAAATAGTGGGAGAATTTACTTGAGTGGGCTCCCCTGATGCAGGCAGCAGGAATGAGTGGGGGAGAAATCGCCAGCCCAAGCAGACACTTGCATAAGCAAAACTGGGTCATAATGACCTCATGTAGTGTAAGTAGGACATTTCTGCAGACTTCCCCTCAGTATCACTTTTCTCCTCTTTTGGTGTGAAGCAGAAAGCTGACTTCCTTTTGGCAATGTTCGCTCCCTTCTTTGAAGTGAGCCATGTCAGAAAAAGCTAAACAAGCACGGTGTGTGTGCTTGATCTGGAGATTAACCTAACTGAGGCAGGAGTGTGTGTGTGTGTCCTGTGGCAGTTGTCACTAGAAGTGTGATAACTGACATCCTGAAACGCTTTTCGAAGGTTGTGGGTAAACAAATCTGTTACGGCTGTGGTAAACAACCGCATAACAACAATACATATGTAATAAATATGATTTTATCTCGTAAATCTCATGAAATTGTTATCATATTTTTATCCTGTTGCTACATACATGTCCATACTTTCCTACATAGAGTGTATGAAGTGTAGTAATCCATTGTAGTAATCCAGGTCTGTCCTTGACTGTTCCGTATGGGTTTTAAAACATCAAAGGGATGAAAGAGATATAGTGACAAAAGTGAGAGAAATATCCTTCCACAAACTATTATCAGCCGATAGCTGCCCCAAGCAGGCTAGCCAGTTTGGAGAGACGCTCTGTGCAGCCACTGTGTCAGCCATGTTGGATTTATTTAGAGCACCACACTAGGGGCACCTACTTAGCGCTGATTTATGTGCCTATATACTTTGAGTACAAACTGTACTTACTGTAGACATGCAAAAATAGACACCCGAAAGTGCATCTAAGAACACTCAACAAGCGATTCCGTCAGTGTTACAGCTGCGTGCTGAGGGGCGGAGTCTGTTTAACAAGGTTTTTAAGCACTTACATCCTGGGAAGAGATACCCAAATATCCCTGGCCTGGACTCTGTGAGCCCCGAGACTGTAAATCAGCCCCACATCCTATAACACACATTCTCGCTCGCTCCACAATAGATCAAACGGTAATAAATAGCCACCTCTCTCCCACACATTGCTTTCCTTCCTGTTCCACGGGGCTTCCTCCTGTTCCTGCAAGCACTCATGGGAACTCTTTTTACATAAAAGTGAGCAGCTGGAAGATGTGAGTTCACAGCAAGCATGCAGATGTACACGTGCTATAAATGGATATTCAGTCACACACTGCTTGACAATAGCTACTGCAGATGACGAGAAAACTCTTAAATACTGAAGGTGTTATATCTCACCTGTAAGTTGCTTTTCATCTGACAAATGAAGTAAAGTCAATTTAGGCTGGAAGAGTAATACAATACGTTTTTGATTTATTTGTATTCTTTTCAGTAGTGGAGGAAGTACTAAAACCTTTTCTTCTGTAAAAGTAGAAATATTAAAATGAAAAAATACCCAACTACAACTAAACTATAAGAATATGAGCTCTTACCATCAGGTCGAAGGTATCGGCTGCCAAAATGTAACTCAAATAAGTATAAATTCTCCTTGGTGCCAACTTTCAACAAAATTACTGAATAAGACTAAGGATTAATTGATATCAATATTATAATGTAGGATTATTACCCCTCATTATGACTATCCTAGTTTTACAGGTCCTATGGCTACTTTTTTTTTTTAATTCATCATCTTTTTATACTCTTAATATTATTCTTATGTTAGCTAATATTTTATTAATTGTGATTATAGGTACTGTGATTGTGTCTTGGCATGAAGATGTATTCATATTTTGCATGGTTTACGCAACAGNATTATAGGTACTGTGATTGTGTCTTGGCATGAAGATGTATTCATATTTTGCATGGTTTACGCAACAGCCGATACACGTGGATATTGTATTTTGATCTTTTATTAGTACTGTAGTTTTTTATCCTAGCAATGTATGTATTATTGTATATATGTATTATAGCACATGGCACTTTAACTTTTACGATGATGTGTTACAGCTGTATTGAGGTGTAAATGTAGAATGGCCTAAGCCAAATTTCTCCTTGGAGACTAATAAAGTTGACCTTGACCTTGACCTGAAACTCCCGCATTAATTAAGCACTAGTAGTAAAATGTTCTCATGTATCCAAAGTAAAAGTACTCACTGTGGTCCCTTATTGATGCATTCACGTGTCAGATACAATTAAAATGAGATATATGAGGCCAACATTGAGAACAAATCTTGTAAATCCAACTTTGAACAAGCTGTAATGAAATAAGCAACATTCTGGAATGGAAAAAAAGTAAAACTAATCCGTAATTTAATGACAACATAAAGTTTGCCACCTAGAAATGGAGATACTTAAGGTTTGGGGATTTGCAGTTAAAGGATTACTGGAGTAATTTCTCTGATCTCTTTTCCTTGTAAAACTCTTTAGATAATGTCTGAAATGCATTGTGCCACTGAGCTAAAACCAGGCTGAGATAAAAGGGTTTTAACCCAACAACAGCGACAGTTTATGAGTTTGTCATGTTGAATTTAGAGTCTCAATCTTTAAAGTAACTAGTACTTGCAGTCATCAGACAATATAGTGGAAAAAAATTACAATATTTCCATGAAATGTAGTGGAATAAAAGTAAAAAAAAAAAAAGGAAATATCCAAGTAAAAGTACCTCAGAATTAAACTGACATACATTACTTGAATAAACGTTTTAGCTTCTGCTGGGATAATGTCCAAACCCAGTGAATATAGCCTTTGGAAGGACAGAACGGTCCATAACACCGTGTTTAATTAAATTGGCTGTCTGGACATTAAATTTGGATTGAGTGATGCTCCGTTTGTGCCTCGTGTACTTCAACTAAACCATTTTTCTGCTTTCAGGAGAGGAAGATGGCAATCCAGAAGCAGGGGAGTCGGAGATGGACGGGCAGGGCAAGAAGAACAGACACCCCACGGCGGGACCGGAGGACTGGGATGGTCCAAGTAAGTGAAACTTTCACATTGCTTTCCTAGAAAGCCTCTGAGAGTTTGAGGGCCGCCTGACCAGAGACATAAGTTAAAGTACTCAACAGTTAGAATGAAGTTTTTTTGCTGTAGTTAGGAAATATACTGTAATGTCTTCTGTGGAAAATGAGTCGTGTGTCTACATGTTAAATTGGTTAAAATAAATAATGATTTCTTGAAAATCCCATTATGCCATGCAGATTAAGCTTTTTCAAAGTATTTAGAACATATTTTTATCTTGTTTTGCCCCCTTTACTAAAAGTAACTTCATCAAAGTGATGGATAATACATTGAACAAGATAGTTGCACAGCAATTACTGCTCAGCAATAGGCTGCAGCCACGCTGCTGAACACACAAAATATCATTCCTTTTAATGCATAAAATGACCTCGAGAATTTATTGCAGGTACATGGGCTTATAAAAAAAAAGAGAGAGGAAGAAAGTGGATTTGGGCAAGTTGTGCTTGCTCGCTGGAAGCCCCCCGGGGTGTGTATTTTATACTGACAGTGAATCAGTGTTATCGCACCTATCAGATAATGCATTTATCATTAAATTTCACATTTGCATTTAAATCTGGGGAAGGAAATGAGCATTGCTGGCTAAAGATAAGAGCGCTGCGACGACAGTAATAAACCATCACTGTGATCAGTCAGGAGACAGGGCTGAGGGGGTCAGCTCAGAACTATGGAGGCCGTGACAAAAAGAAGGCATCACATGCAGGAAAAGGGCCCTTTTGGGCGAGAAAATGCTGAGCTTAAAAATATTGCTTTGAAAGGAGGGATGGATGTGCTATGACGAGATCTGTGAGTGAGTGTAATTATGCTTCTCCTTCCACTTAGCCATCAGAATGAGAATTAGAGGCTCAGAAACATACAGAGAGAGAGAGAGAGAGAGAGAGAGAGAGAGAGAAAGAAAGAGAGAGACTAGGTTTATGAGTACAGCAGCAATATGTCTGTATTGTACAGCTACTGTAGCTTTGAGCAGAAGAACATGCTATCATCTTATTTTACTAAACCACAGCTAGTGCTAGAAGAAATATTTACCATATATACTCGTATAAGCCGATCCCTGATTTTGACCTGCAAATTTAGAATTTTAAAGAAACCTGTATATATGCCAACCTCCTGATGTTGTTGCATCAATTTAATTATTTAGCAAATTACCTATTTTTCTGGGTATTGTCATAGTATTCCTCTAATTTTCTGAAAATAATCCACGTACCAGTAAACATGATATTTATTTCAGCAGCTGATTACCGTAACTGACCAATCACAACAGTGCTTACTGGCTGCCTTAAAATGTGCTGGATCAGATGTTTTGTCAGGAAATATCTCATTTTAAGGTATGATTTAAACTATTTTCCATGGGTAGTGGTAATGAGTAGTATTTTTACCCCTGGAAATTTCATTCTCTGCGATCAAATTTGAATTTCTCGTGTATAAGCCGACCCCCCAATTTGCTTTGTGAAATTTGGTTACACAAACTCAGCTTATACTTGAGTATAAGCTATACGGTAAGTCATTTCAGTACAGTGAGAAAATACTCCACTACAAGTAGAAGTTGTATATTAATTCTTTTATTATTTAAAGGACCATACCTGTGATTTTGAACCCAATAAATACTAGCCACATTACATTGACAACCATTTTCCAAAGCATAAACCCATATTTTAGTTTTCCTGTTATTTCGCTGAATCCCCTAATCTTTCAAAATCAAATGTTCAGGTGATAAATCCACCTTAAAATTCAATGTTTCACCTGCTAACTCTTCCTCCGAATGTAGAAGGTACAGTTTTTGTTTTAATTTCTCAGTAAAAGTGGTTTTCTCCTGGGACTGTATTCCCTGGCGGAGACATAGAATGAACTGAAACCAGTAGCAGTCTAGAAGGTGGGAAAAACAATTCTAATATTTACCACTCCAGAAGCATGCTTTAGAAAATGTTAGCAGTAATGTAACATGTAGATGGTTGTATTCATTGGGCTGAAATATGTAAAATGACCGGTTTAAGTGGAAATATAAAGAATCTATTAATAGTACTCATGCCTTCAAACTGTTTTGTCTTCAAAGTAAATAGCCTTATGTCTCCAGGTTTGGGGGTTTTCATGCTCTGAAATCAGTTTAAAGACTAAATAAAGAGGTAAAATAATGACAGAACTTATGAAAAAAGAAAGGAAGGAGAAATAAGGAAATGAATTAGAAGACACTCCAGAAGATGGGAAGGAGGAAAGATGAGGATGGAGTAAAAGAAGAATGGAAAGAATGAAAGAAATAAGAAAAGAAAGATAGAAAGAATGAAGGAAAAAGAGTGAAGAAAAGAAGGAAGGATGGAAGGAAACGAGTACTGAGGAGATTTTAGGATCTTATTTCATGTTTGGAAAATCTGAACCTGCAAAGTAACTAGTAATTGAAGTCGTCAGATAAAATGGAAACATTCACGTATAGTACCAGGTCCTCATGGTATTTAAATATAATATAATATTTGCTTTAATACATACTGGAACATAACACACAACACATGCTGGATCTGTATCTAACTCCCAGAAACAGCTTTTCATATATTTTGATGGAGATTCTCAGTCATCCAGCCAGGTTGTATGAAAACTGGATTCAGGTTTTTAATTCTGAAACGTTTCACCATTCATCCAAATGGCTTCATCAGTCAGAAGTGAATGCAAAGAAGGAGCTTTTCATATATGTGCTGTGTTTGATCCCATCAGAATGATCCAGAAAAATGCTGCTTATAATCAATATGTTACTTCAGTGTAACTTTCTCGACATCTCTGTGAAATAGCAACCAATTAGTGAGCCAGAGTTACTGTGAGGCGTTCGTGCCCTCCTCTGTTTTCTCAATGGGCAGCACAAAGTGGGCAGAAATTAATCTTGGTGCATAATAATGCCATTCACTCGCCCATCATGGCTGCCATGAAAGGTCATTTCCCTTTTTAATTTTTCCCATTGTGCTGGAAAAGTCAGATGGGCATGTTATAATTTGAATAAAGAGGGAATCAGACAATCAGATAGGAACATTTGAAATGACATGACTTCCTGTTCAAAGCGATTAAAAGCAAATTTATTTAGTTTGAGACTGTCTTGCCTTTAATCTCTTTGTAAATGTTCAGATAGTTGAGCATTCAAAAGTTCTTTGTTATTCTTTGGCTTAAGTTTAAGCAGGTGTGATTATGATCGCTAACAGATAATTTTTAATCACCGCGCGTGTGCATCTGAATAGGATGTGTAATGGCCGTTACATAAAAAGAGAGTGAAGCCTTTTAATGAGGTGGGCTAACTCGGAACATGCCCACCTGCTTTGGTGATTCTATTGAAGCACCTCCATACCGTTTCCCTTTTGCTGAGTAACAACAAAAGCCTTTACAATCTACATCCTGTAATTGAACTTTTTTTTGTCCCTGCATTTCATCTCCACTTTAGTAACTCATGTCGAGTGCAGTCTGCGATTGCCCTCCTGTTCTCTGATTGTCTTTCTGTCTGGAACAGCAGAGAACCGTACAGAATGACTCACTATTAATCTGATAGCTGCCTCTTCGCTCTTGTTCAGAGTGCCGAGTCTGTGATGTGGAACACCCAGCGAGTTCCTCTCTCTCTCTCTCTCCCCCCTCATCTGTCTCTATGTCCTTAAGCAAATCTACTCCGTGATCTCCTTCTCGTGTTCATTTCTCGTCACGGATGTTTCGCAATCAGCGGCTGATCTGGGAGATAGCATGTCATCCTATTCTCTTCATTTTCACGGAGCGATACGAATCTGACTCGCTCTCTGTCTCTCTGATTCTCTCTCTCTCTCTCTCTCTCTCTCGCTCGCTCTCCTCTGGGCTAATTGGGAATGGTGTGTGTTAGTTAGCGCTAACTCTGCTAATGAACTTGTTCTCAGCCTTATCTAAATGCCTGCTCGTGTAAACCACACCCCCCATATGAAACTCATGGAAATCCAGGGTTTGTTGAGAGCATTTTAGTGCCATTTCTACTTAAAAAATAAAACAAAAAAAAAAAAAANAAAAAAAAAAAAAAAACAGCATTTTGTTCAGAATTTAGTTATGATAATGCAATGAAGCTGTTGCATAATTACGGCTGATGCTATCCTTTTGTTAAAGACTACACACATGCACCTCTGTTATGATGAAGTTTGGCTGATGACTGTTTTATAATTAATTCTACATTGGCTGTGTGTGAAGCCCTGAAAGCTGTGGTTCTCAAACTGTGTGGTGCACGGCCCCCTGGGGACGTAGAGGCAGTGCAGAGGGGGCATGTGTGACCGGAGGAAAATGTAGAGCATAAATAAAGTTGAATGAATATGTTTCATGTAGCAGCGCTAAACAAACCTTTTGCTTTCACTTTAGCAAGACAACATTTATTTGATGTTTGACAGGAGAAAAAGTAAAACAAACGATGCTTCTGAGACTAATAATGTGGGTAGATGGTATCAATCAAGAGGGTCTCTCTTATGCAGTGCATGAACTATGTTATATACAGAGTAGCATGATATGTAGCACACACAAGGCTATTAGCATGTTCAGTTTCATCAAAACAAGGCCCCGAAAAAAATGAAATGACCAAATTCTCTCATATTAAAGGTTGAACGAGAAATGTTTAATGAGGGGATTTTGGGAGATATGAAAGTTTTTTTCTGCTTCCAAAGGGGGACCACTGTCTTAAAGGACCATTCCAGTATTTTTTTAGCCAGTTTACTACAATACATACACTACGTCGATAGCCTTTCATTTCAGTATCACACAAAAATCAATAAGCAGAGGCTTGAAACTTGTTTGAATTTGCAAATCAATCATACTGAACATCAAGTCTGCATTTATTTGTGTCAAGATGACATCACCAATACAGGTTTCATACACTGCAGACTTTCCAATCATCTACACTTATAACTACATGCACAAAAGTAGAACTTTGATAGATTATTAATGATAAAGATTATCAATTAAATGAGTGGTTACCAATGGCTGCCTTGAATTTAGGAGAAATACATTTGGAAATCTAGAACACAACAATGTGGGGGGAAAATGCATTTGTAGATAAGGAGCTAAAACTGAGAAAAAAAACACTGTTATTGACCTTTAAAGGGCCATACCACCCATTTTGCATGTTTGAGATTAATATATTCAATTTTCATACATATAACGTTACTGACAATCATAACCCAAAGCATACTACTGGAACGGTGAATTAAAAATGTTTTTCCTACCTTCCAGACCTCCATTGATTNCCCAAAGCATACTACTGGAACGGTGAATTAAAAATGTTTTTCCTACCTTCCAGACCTCCATTGATTCACTTCATTCTGCTATTAAAATTAACTTGTCGATAGTTGAAACGGTTCTTGGGATAGGTAATCCATCATCGCCAACAAGACGTGTATTCAGGTTTTTTTGTTTTTTTTTAGAAGTTATGTAATTTTAGCATTTAAGCACAATAAAAAGCGTGGAGTGAGTGTATGTCTCCACCGTGGAATATAGTCCCAAAAGAAGACCTGCGTATATTGAAAAATTTTAACGATGGTGACTTCATAAGGCTGCATAACTATTAGCAGGTTAAACGTTGATTTTTAAGGTGGGTGTGTCACTTGAATATTTGTTTTGGAAAGATTAAGAGATTTTGCAAAATATCAGGAAAGTGTATGAAAATTGAATATCTTAGGCTAAAACATGCAAAATGGTGGTATGGTCCTTTAATCTGATTCTAAACACATGAATAACAGTATTTATCAATAGTAGTTTTATCCACAGTTGCACAAGTAAACACATCAGTATTGGCCTAATGCCTTATGACTTAAATATGCTACTAATCCAATTCACTTTTAAGCTAATGTAACAAATAAACGCAAAATGGTGTACAGTAAAAAAAAAAAAAAANATAAAAAAAAAAAAAAAGACTGAGATGGAGAAGAGTGTGACACAAAGGTAACAGAAGCGATCTGATCACCTTGTCCACAAATCTCCTCTCTTGGCTGTCCCTGACGGCCAGCGTGGCCCAGCTTGCTCAGCTTTTGGTGCCAGCTGGGCCCCGGCCAGGGCCAGGCGGGGGTCAGCNCAAAAAAAAAAAAAATCCGTTTTCATCCCGTCCTCTTTAAGACATCAAACATGCACACGCTAAAAAATCGCAGCTTCACTCAGATATAAAAACTCTCGAGTATCGTTTTTGACTCCAGCCAACCCAGAAGGATCCCTGGCAGATCCATCTTCTTCCAGTCTACAAAAAAAAAAAAAAAAAAAANAAAAAAAAAAAAAAAAAAAACAATAACCATTTCAGGTTTAATGCACATATGTCATTGCTAGGAGAATGGGAAGACCAGATGGCCACGATACTGTGGCAGGTGCCTCAACAAATGTTTGCGGTTGCCCGCGCTGCTATTTATATCATAGAGAAACACAGACACACAAATATTTGCAAAAGGACAGCGGGCCTTTTTGTTGGGAGTCAAAGTGATCATCAAAATAAACAGATGGAATTAAACCTTTTGGGCATCAGTCATCTGAACTTTAAAATTCCATCAGTCCATCTAAAGAAGGTCTTGTTCTAATAAAAAATTAAAGGAAAGTCTTGAAATGAAGATGGATCCATGAAGGTTAGCTTTTAATATTTGGCCTCATCTGAACCAAAGTGAATTAACCCCAAGTTTAGTTCAAATACAGTAGGAAACTTTTAAATTCCGGCTCAGCGATAGTCCATTTAAGCACGGTTCAGTCAGGTTGCTCTCAGTAAACAAGGCATTTTCTAACTCGGCACCCAAGTCCATTATAAAGTCAGGGTGTCATCAAGGAAGGAGGGGCGAGCCGAAATGAGGGAGAGAGACAAACGGAGCACCCAGATGCAGATTAGGCTGCAGAAGATGAGGGCGTAAAAAGGATTTAATGGTAGGATGGATTAGAGAAATCCTTGTAACAATGTTAAATAATTATGGTTCCAGCCGAGATCAAAGCGCCACTGATTGAACCCCTCAAGCCTTCAGCACACGGAGTCTTGGAAAGCAAAGATTGGTAAACTAGTGCTCAGACCACTCTGTCTGCTCCACTTAAATTGGATTGGTAATATTAGGATATAGATGAATCCTTCAGGAGGCTTTTGCAAAGCTTTTGTCACCGGAAATGTAGCTTGGGAACGGTATGAAAGGTTTGATAGTGTACTGTCTCGACGGAATCATAAGACGAGGTTGTCGCAGCTGTCTCCACTGATACCTAAGCGTTTTAAGGAGACTTATAGACACACTTGACTGTTATATCAGCAAAATGAAAACTTTCTGCGCAGGCTTTCATTCAAGGTTTTATTTTTTTCTTCTTCTTCTTCTCCTTCCTCGTCTTGTAATCAAGAAATTTGGACGTGCATCACGGCAATTCTCTCTCTCAGAAAGGAAGGTTTTTATCTCTCTCTTCCAGGGGTTTATTCAAAGTCTTCTGACAAGTCTCACAAAAACATGAATGACACGGAGATGGCTGATAGCGATGATGAAAGTCCGTCATCAGCCTCCGCATGAGTTCTGCACCCCGAGTGATGTAAAAATTAAAACCGCAATCAAAGCACTATCTGTAAACATTGTCCGTCTTTTTCAGATATTTATTGCCCGCGATTGTTGATGGATGCTGTGTGTGTGTGTGTGTGTGTGTGTGCGTGTGCGTGTGCATCACCTNCCGCGATTGTTGATGGATGCTGTGTGTGTGTGTGTGTGTGTGTGTGCGTGTGCGTGTGCATCACCTGTGTGCATTAAAAAAAACAACCTCCCCCACCACCACGCACACACACATTCACAATGATGAAATATGCAACAAGAGATTAGACAAATCATTGTACTCCAATGCTGCTTTGCCTTGATGCAAATTTAGCCACTGATCCGCTAGACTAAGAGGCTTTATGATGGAACTTCATGGTTGTTAGTTATATAATCTAAAATAGGGCAAAATGCAATCACGGTTCCTATCAGCAGAGGAAGATGTCACCATATTCAGATATAGTTTTAGTGTCATATGGACACGCAGGATGTGGCACGTTAAGAATGCCCTTAATAAGATAAGTCCACCATTTGTCCACATTTCAACAGAATTTGTGTCCACTTAGAGAAACTCACAATGTCGCTTTTTTGCCGCGATTACTATTTCAGAGAACAAGCGTGCAGGATTCGGTGAAAATACGAGCCGTTGCTAAATATGAAGCTGATTTAAAACACGGTTGGTGGTAGCGTTTCCGCCCCGAGGGNACGAGCCGTTGCTAAATATGAAGCTGATTTAAAACACGGTTGGTGGTAGCGTTTCCGCCCCGAGGGACTTGACATCCGTCGCGTCTTTCTTTAGCTTTCTGAACGTGTTTGTTCTGGGATGCTTACCTTCACAGGCGCTGTAGCTGCACTCGTTTTTTTTTTTTTTTTNGTTTTTTTTTTTTTTTTCGAAGAGGTATCACTGTAATTGGTTGAATATTTGATGTGTGTGTTTAGCATTAACATGGAGACACTTGTGCAAGTTGTGCCAGGGGATATAATACTGGGTAAACTCTGGATTGCTCAAGTGAAACTTACTTGTGTGTTGAATTTTCCATTTCTTTTTGGCCTTTTTTTGTTAATAAAACTAAAGTATATTTGAGCGACTTGGGTCATCATTCGTTTCCATGCATGAATTTTCAAGGATTTTTACTAAATCTGCCTCAGATAGGCTTCATTTCATATGCATGTGTACCATGCTTTCATTCACTTTGCTGTCCTCAGAACTTATTATTTGAGCAGAGGAATGCCTAGAGTCCATCTCTCTCTCTCTCTCTCTCTCTCTGTATTCTGTCCTCTCTCTCTGTCTGTCTTTTCTGTCCTCTCTTTTTCTTCACTCTCTTGTGCTCTCTCTGTCTCTCCTCTCTCTCTCTGTCTCTCTCTCTGTCCTCTCTCTTTTTCTTCACTCTCTTGTGTTCTCGCTCTCTTTCTGTCTTGCTTTCTGTCTTCTCTCTCTCTGTCCTTGTCTCTGTCTTTTCTGTCCTCTTGCTCTGTCTCCCTTTGTCTTCTCTCTATCCTCTCTCTCTCTCTTCACTCTCTTGTGCTCTCTCTCTCTCTCTGTCCCCCCTTGTCTCCCACTCTGTCAATTCAATTNACTCTCTTGTGCTCTCTCTCTCTCTCTGTCCCCCCTTGTCTCCCACTCTGTCAATTCAATTCAGTTCAATCTCTCTCTCTCTGCTCTCTCTCTCTGTTTTCTCTATGTATTCTCTCTCTGTATTCCTCTGCATCTCTCTCTGTCCTCTCTCTCTCTCTTTCTTCACTCTCTTGTGCTCTCTCTCTCTTGCTCTCTGTCTTCTCTCTCTCACTCTACCCCCCCCCCCCCCCC